>CAJQZJ010032670.1:3657246-3676253 GCA_907164525.1 Lophiomys imhausi
CTCTGTTTTCTGATGAACATTCTGAGGGTGCAAAAGGCTGTCATCGCTGTTGGTCCCCAGTAAACCAGCTCCACGGCTGGAAAAGCCTATCATTCACAAAAGCAGAGTGTCTTACTGTTAATACTGTACATATTGCCTCCTAATGCTCTGTAATTCTCCCGAATTAAACCCGCAGGCTCTTGGAGTGCCCCACTAATACCAGGAGCCATATTCTAGCATTAACAGTGATTAGCCCTGTTGGCACAAAAAGTTTTCCACTGGAGTCATGCTGGTATTGACTCCCTTATGAGATGATTCTTAGCCTGCGAGTTGTGAGGAATTGGCCGCTAAATTCATTTAATCACAGCATCGGGGTCTATGGGAAGACAGAAAGACAAAGGATCTGACCCGGTTTCCATTTGGTCACATCCAGAAGAATTCACATGCCAAGTTATTTTATTTCCTCATACACTGCTTTTCTGAGCTACAAGTGGAAGCACATATGTCTCATAAATGACTAAGCACTTTAAGCACTGTGCAGCTCAGACGCACTTGTACATAAATCCTGGAAACTGTCTGTTCCTCTGTATTATCCAGGACCAGAAAGGCAGAGAAGAAACTTATCCCAGAATTAAAACCTAAAGCAAATGTGTCTGTAACCATTAATAGACTTATTCCTCTAACTACATAATAAAGACCAAACGCCAGTCCATGTCCCTGGTTTTCACTCAGTACAAGGCTGTCATTCAACTGGGATAAATTGCTAATGGGCAGTACAAGTTGATGAGCAAGAAGATTGTACTCCAGAACAAAATTCTAGTTTTACAGAAAAATAAAATAGAGACATGACACGAAGAAGTCATCAGGTAGATGCAAACTGTGCGGTGGTCATGAGACAATCAACCCACATGACTGAGAACTATAAAGAAACAAAGAATAAAACAAGTTCAACAATAGTTAAGAAGTGGTCTTGTTCAAAAGAAAATCAGGCTAACAAACAAAACTCTCAATCATTGGGACAAGTAGAAAAGTGGGCACATTTTTATGTGTTTGAAACATTGGATATATGCATACACAGGCAGATTTATATATATATATATATTAAAATGAACAGATGAGATGATTAGATTAATGACTGATAAATAATTAGATGATATTAGTCAATTAATCTTCAGTGAAGGACAGTTGGAGGTTGGAGAGATAGTTCAGTGTTTAAAGCATTTGTTACTCTTCCAGAAGAACAGTGTTTGGTTTACACTCTGACTTGTGAGCTCACAGTAATCTGCACCTCCAGCCCTATGGGATATGGTTCCATCTCTGCCCCCCAGAAGCTCCTGGAACCCACATGGTGTAAATGCATACATGGGAGCAAAACAGTGGCAATGAAGATAGATAATTCTTTTTAAATTAAAAAAAGTTTTTTATGTCTTTTAATTTTTATTGGTTTTTCAAGACAAGGTTTCTCTGTGTGTCCCTGGCTGTCCTGGGCTCACTTTGTAGACCAGGCTAGCCTTAAAAAATGTTTTCTAAAAGATGGAATACTTTGGTTCCACAATTAGACAACTTGTCCCGGAGGAGGCATCCTGAGTTCTTAGGGGGTAAGGTTGAATGTTTTAAGTGACTGACCTTTTCCCAGGTGGCTCATCCAATACATATGCTCATATGAACAGTGCATGTTTATTAGTATACGTACAGTTCTGTGTGTATGTGCTGATGTGTATTTGATTCTGTGTGCATGCCTGTTTCTGGGGAGAGATCAGACAGAACTCAATTACAAACAACTATGGTTACCAGAGGAAAATGAATGACCAGAACAGAGACTTACTTGGTGATTATCTGCAAACTCTGTTCTTTAATGGTTGCAGCACATCTTGCATATTTAAAAGAAGCCACAAGGAAACTTAGTGGTTCAAAAACATAAAAAGATATTAGAGTAGGATGGATCTTTTTGGGTAAAAAATAAGAAGGTGTTTCACCAAGAGGAAGGGAGGAATTAAGAAGAGTGATGGGGCTGGAAACAACCAAAACTCAGTTCATGCAGTGTGACATTTCAAAGTGTGAAATAAGAAGTGGGAAACATGTTAACTAATGGTAAAGCTCACAGATGCACACTGACATGACAGGAGAGTGAATGAAGCCATGTGTCCCGTGGCATTCCACTTTGGCTATGGAGAATGCCCCTGGAATCCCACACACAGTGAAGCTCAGATTCTAGAGGGCCAGAACCACATCTGAGTCAAACCTGTCTCCTTCTCCCAGAATCCTGTTGTGGAAACTGCCAGGTATTGGCCACAGTGGCAGGACCCAGGAAGAGAACAACTGGGTGGATCTAGAATATCCTTAGAGTTCAGAGAGGGCCAGAAGACTGAGAATGAGGAGAGCCATCCAGATGGCTTCAGTGCCAATCAGTGATGCCTAGCCTGTCACACAAGACAAACAACAGGACCGTATTAGCTGACGACCAGTGATTAAAGTCTTGTCTGACTCCTGTTTATCAGACCCCATCTGAAAGGAGTGCTGAGAACTGTCCTGAAACTGCAGAGTCGTCCCTGGAGAGGGACAAAATTAAGACATCTAGAACCAGATGATCAATCTACCATTCTCAAATCAGAATGCGCACATACACCTCGTCTGTATTTAGCCTTGAAATAAAATAATATAATTCAGGTCTTCCATCTGATGTCATGTAACCATCACATATATATTGAAGACATGCTCACTTTCTTTCCAGATGACCCAGGGCTTTATTCTTCTCCCTCAAATCTTTGAATATATATATATATATATATATATATATATATATAAATAAATATATATGTTTATATATATGTAAATGAATACAAATATATAATATAGCTAATGTTATAACCTTTCAAAGACAAGGACAAGAGAAAAACCAATTGTCAAAATATTCTACTTACTAACATAAGAAAAGGAAGAGTCTCCTGGTCCAGGAGTATTTGATATCTGTCATCCATCCCTCTGTCCATGCCTCAATCATTCATCTATCTGTCTATCTATCTATCTATCTATCTATCTATCTATCTATCTATCTATCTATTTATCAACTATCTATCTACCATCTGTCATCTATCTATCTATCATCTATGTAGAGGACTTTTAATCCATCAACATTGCTGCTCTGGTAAGGGATTACATCCAAAACCTTCTAGGTCTGTGTGACTAGCTGGACTGACACATGTTTAATACCTCTGGCTGGAATATAACATGACCTTAGCACATATTTTTAATCCCAAACAATGAAGGTAAAGTTGGTTTGTAGAAGTTAGCATCCATGTTTGAAAGTGATGTGTAATTGAGGGGCAGACAAAGTGATGAATCAGAGAAATGTTTGACAGAATGAGTCCAAGATAGGATAAGCTCAACTCTCAAGAGAACATACAGGAAAAAGGAAAGAGAAGCTACTTAAGAGCAGAACAGTAGACTTGGGAGAGTAGAAAAGGGTACGATATATATATCGAGAGAGAGAGAGAGAGAGAGAGAGAGAGAGAGAGAGAAGACAATGCTGTAGCATAGACAATATAGTAGAGAGTTCAGTAGAGAAGGCAGGACAGTAGAGTCGAGTTCAGTACAGTATAGTACAGGCAGTTTGGTGCAGTTCAGTTGAGTTCATGCAGTTCCATATAGTTCAGTGTAGTTCAGTTCATGGTGTTCAGAAGCAGAGGAATTCAGGAGAAACTGAGAGAAGCCAGTTTGAATTAGTTAGCTTGGAAAGGAGTTTTGAGTCAGAAGAGCTGAGTTGAATGGGCCAGCCAGAGTTCAGAAAGATCTAGAAGGGATGAGCTTACTCAGCACTAAGCCTCTGGGACTACAATTACATCTGGCAAATAAAGTTATTTTTACACATCTATCATCTATCTATCTATCTATCTATCTATCTATCTATCTATCTATCCATCTAGCATTTATCCATGTGTATCTATCATCTGTCTATCATCTATATCTCTCTAACTATCATCTATCTATCTATTCTCTATTTCTGTATATGGTCTACATTTTTGCTGATCTCTGCATACTAACCTACCACCTGCTAAAGCATACGTCTACATTTTAAGATATCAATTCGGCTGGAGGTTTTTGCTCAATTCACTTTCTCTCTTTTGTACTTCAGCGTGGTCATCCACGGCATTCACCATGTTGTCACAGTGTCCCATTTCTTTCTAGAATGAATCTGTGGGAACTGGAAGACCAGTAGGAAGTCAGCTGACCAGCACATCAGTGTAAGCATTCAAGTCCTCTCTCTGGAGTCAGTGTTCCATCCCTCCATGAATGTCCTGTTCTGTGTGCTGTGGTGCAAACACATGTTGGTACGAAATGCCCAGCAGCGTCTGCACCCTTTTGTCCCTTACAGGTCATGTTTGTTTTCACTCATTTTCTGTAATTTTGACAAGCAAGAAGGAGAGGAAAGACAATCTACAATTAACTCATAGGTCAATAAGCCCTGTAAAATACAGAGGGAAATCTACCATGAGTCAGACCAAAATGGTGCAGTATGAGCAACAGAAGGAGACCAGCAGTGTGATAAACTAAGAAAGGCTAAAAATAATATAAAATAGACCTTTAGCACTGATATAAGATATATTTATGGAAAGTAAACAAGTTGTAAATTTAAAAATAATGGAGTAAATATAAAAGACATAAAGAAAACCAAAAATATAGAACAAGTAGAAAAGGAAGTCAGTTAAATAGAAAGCAAAAAAGGGGGATAACAAGAGACACTCAGTACGAACAACTAAATTTTACTAAATAGGACATTTAGGAACAATACAGCCAATGTTGAAAAGAAAATTATTGAAAATTTAAAGAATTTTTGCTAGCATTTGCCATAATGAAGGGCCAATCCAAACGTGGGACAGTGAATAAAAGCAGTTGATCACTAATGTAAGCCATCCAAAAATATAGTTCCTTAGATCTGAAAGTATTTCAAAAGCTTCTGTAAACACACACCATGTAAATAACAAATTTGCCTGCTCCCCACAGCTAGTGAACAGCTTGTCCATTAGGCAAGGTATCACTCAGAACAGTCTCAGTTTAGATGCAGAATTCCATGCTGTTGAAATCATTTAGAATAAAGTAGATAAACCTCTAGAAACACACAAACTACAAAGAATATCAATGATGACTATGAAGATTGAATGAATAATCAGGATTCTAATCAGGACCTAATGAATTGTACCAAATATCACGTAACAATTCATCATCTTCTTTGAACCCTTGCGAACTTTGAAGAGGAGGTCAAGCTTCCGATTCCATTCCACAAAGGAAGTTTTATTGTAAACTGAGACAAGCACACAGCGAGAAATGAAGTGTACAGTGCAACACCCTTTGTGGACAGTTAGAAAATTTAATTCAATAGCACATTAAAAGGATTGAGTGCCATCTACAATCGTTATTTACTTCTTAGCATGCAAGGATGGCTTACCACACTCATATCAACTAATGTGATACAGCACATTCGTGTGATACAGGATGTAAATCATGAAAAACTTATGAGTTATATGAAAATATCATTGCAGAAAATGTACCTTCCAAATTTAACTTTTTTTTCATGGAAAAACTTTTCAACCAATTGGGTATAGAGGAAATGATCTTCAACATGTTAAAATTAAGTGTATTCTACAGTGAAAAGCTGACAACTTTCCTCTAAATTAGGAAACAGACAAGGCTGGCTGCTTCACGCCTTCCATTCAATATTCTGTCTAAAGTCACAGTGGTAAGAGAGGGAATAAAAATTATCTGATGGGATGGATAGCAAATGTGCCTGTGTTTGCAGATGACTCTTACGAACACACAACACCCTAAATCCTGCGTCCAAACCTATGAGAGTGAGTCAAAGAATTTTAGACAGTTACAACTGACAAACTAATTCCCAAATCCAGCATTTCAACTTATTAAGGAACTGTTGGGGGAATTTTTTGTAGCGCCCTTCCTGAGGCACTCTCTAATTGGATAATAAAAGTCACTGATGGCCATTTAGCTGGGCAGAGAGAGAGAGAATAGGAAGGCGGAACTTCCTGGGACTAGATAAGTAACCTTGGGAAGAGACAGAGGAAGCTCTCTCTTCCCTCAAGCATCAGAACATCTTGGTGTGAGCCCTGAAGGTACAGCAGGCCACATGGCGGATTGAGAATAGTTGATCAGGTTAATTTAGATTAGCTAATTGAGAGTCAGCTAAGGCCTAAGCATTGAAATATTAAAAGATCTTGTGTGTTTAAAAAGGCCACCGTGGATTTTAGGCTGCCAGCTAAGGCAGGCCTACAAGCCTCCTGTTAGACCACCACCAGCTTCTCCACCAGCCTAATATAATAGTTTATAGTTATTAATAACATATTAGTTAACAGAGTTGTGGTTTCAGAGGTGGTGAAGGCCATCCTTGGACCAGGGTTTTATCCCCAGGACAGGTCAGGCCACCAGTTAAGGTGAGTTAGGCCCTCCAGGCCTACAGGCTTCCCACTGGGCTGCTGCTGTCTGTTCTGCTGGCTTAATATAACAGTTTATAGTTATTAATAAATATCTTTGTTAACAAGGTTACGGTTTCAAGGAACTACTCAAAATATAAGTTAGGGTGATAGCCCCACTTAGGATGTCATCATTGAAGGCCACACTTCACATTTATCTTTCTCATTTTTTTATTTCTTAATGATTCTATCTTCATATATTATATATTTTTTTAAAAAGTATCCATTTCATTCTAAGCAATAAAATAATATTTAGAAACTGAGCTGGCAAGATGACTCGGGTCAAGACAGTTGCTGCCAAGCCTGACAATGGGAGTTTGAGTCTCATAACCCACATGGGAGAAGAGAAATGACTCCCACAAGTTGTCCTGGTACCTCCACTGCATGCTATGTCTTGTGCATTCTATCATCTGTCTATTTATCTATCTACCATCTCTCTATATGTATAATATATGTACATAAAGATACATATATAGTTATATATATATATTTAGAGGATATGAATTAATGAAATATGTAAAATAATCACTTAATAACTTTAATAAAAAGAATGTTTTGTTGATTAAAAATTTAAAAAGAAACAAAAATGTAGAAATTTATTTCATTTTAATACAATTACCAGTATATAATGACCATGTTACTCAAAGCAATCTACAGAAGCAACACACTCTCTGTGAAGATGTGCACAGTGTTTTCATAGAAAGGAAAATATCTGAAAATATTGTGTAGAAACCAAAATGAACTGGAAGGACCAAAGCAATGTCAGGAGAACAAACACAGAGACATCCCATGACCTGACTTTAAGGAAGACTACAAAGCTACAGCAACCAAATCCATATGGCAAGACACCCACATAAGAAGCAGGTGCAGACACTGAAGGAAGAGAGCATAGAGCCAGAAGAAGTCTGCGGAGTTGTGGTCTACTGATCTTGCACACTCTTGTAACATAGGATATGGAGGTTCTTGAAAAATTAAAAAATGTAACTATCATATGCACCAGCAATCAATCCCATTAGGAGTTACACAAAAAAGCAGGAATTTGTATATTTAAAAAAAATTCTACACTCCCATAGTCACTCCAATATTGCTTAGATAACCAAGGTTTGAAAACATGCCTTGTGTCCATCAGGCCATGGGGGTGATAATGAAAAGGCAGACACACAAGTGCACACAAATGAGACTTAAGAAGGGGGAGAGTCTTGTTGTTATAATGTTAATAGACCTGGAGGACACTGTGCTATGTGCTGCAAGACAGGTAGAGAAAGACAAACTCCACAAGGTCTCATATACATTCAGCATTTAAAATAATTAAGTTGCAGAGGGGAGGAAGGGAGGAAGGTAGAGTTCGTAAATTCAGGAAGCTATGAGTGAGCATCAGAGAATGTCTGCATACACCAAAAATAGGAGCGTAGGCTGTAGTCACACCTACCTTTCACTGTTCAGTTATACTGCAAAAAGAAAAAAAAACCGCAGAGGGAAGTGTAAATTCTTATACATGTAAGTTATATATAGCAATAGTGTTTGATAAATGAAATCTAAGACATTTTAAACTATTATGCCATTTATTTTCAAATAGCATCAATGAACTGAATTCAAACATATTTTGTACCTAAAGTAGTCAATTTACTGATTTTTTTGTTTTGTTTTGTTTTGCTAGGGATCAAATTTAGATATATCTTCTACCAGTGAGCTACATCTATTCCTCCTTTTTGTTTGTTTGTTTGTTTATTTATTACTTCAAGTTACACCACAGTGCCCTCCTTCCACTAACAACTAACTCCTTCCTCCTTCCTTCCTCCCAGTTTCCCCCTCCACTCTCCCCTCCCTCTCCCACCCATCCCACTCCTCTGATGTGGAGTGTCCCTATATATCAGGCCCTCTCAGTTCAACAGTCCAACAGTCATATGAGGGCTAAGAGCTTCCTCTTGCACTGGGGGCTTACATCGTAACACCTTTAGGGCAAATTGTCCCATTAATAGGTAACAAAGTCTATGTTCCTGATCCTTTTGGTGTGTTGGTGTAGGATAGTTATCCTGTACTATATGGCTAAAATCCAATTATAAGTGAGTAGATCCCATGTGCATCTTTCTGAGTCTCGGTTAGCTCACTCAGGATGAGCTTTTCTAGTTCCATCCATTTGGCTGCAAATTGCATGATTTCCTTGTTTCTGATGGCTGAGTAGTATTCCATTGTGTAGATGTACCATAATTTTTTATCCATTCCTTGGTTGAGAGACATATGGATTATTTTCTGTTTCTAGCTAGCTATTACAAATAAGGCTGCTATGAACATAGATGAGGATATGTCCTTGTGGTTTGGTGAGGAATCATTTGGATGCATACCCAGAAGTGATATGGCTAGGTCTGGAAGTAGGGCTATCCCAAGTTTCCTAAGATATCACCAGTCTGATTTCCACAGTGGTTGTACAAGCTTGCATTCCCGCCAGCAATGGAGGAGGGTTCCCCTTTCTCCACAACCTTGCCAGCATGTGCTGTCATTTGATTTTTTAATCTTAGCCATTCTGACAGGTGTGAGATGGAATCTCAGAGTCATCTTGAGTTGCATTCTCTGATGATTAAGGATTTTGAACATTTCTTCAAATGTCTCACTACCATTAGAGATTCCTTCTTTGTGTATTCTCCATTTGGCTCTGTTTCCCATTTTTTCATTGGATTATTTATTTTCTTGGTATTTAATTTCTTGAGTTCTTTATAAATTATTTATATTAGCCTTCTGTCAGATGTAAGGTTGGTAAAGATCTTTTCCCAATCTGTAGGCTGCAGTTTTGTTCTAGTGACAGTGTCTTTTGCCTTACAGAAGCTTGTCAGTTTCGTGAGGTCCCATTTATTGATTGTTGGTCTCAGGTCCTGAGCTGTTGGTGTTCTTTTCAGGAAGTTGTCACCTGTGCCAATGAGTTTGAGGCTTTTCCCCACTTTCATTCTAATAGATTTAGTGTGTAAGGCCTTATTTTAAGGTCTTTGATCTATTTGGACTTAAGTTTTGTGCAAGGTGATAAGTATGGGTCTAATTTCATTCTTTTACATGTTGACATACAGTTAGACCAGCACCATTTGTTGAAGATGCTGTCCTTTTTCCATTGTATGGTTTTGGCTTCTTTGTCAAAAGTTAAGTGACCATAGGTGTGTGGGTTCATTTCTGGGTCTTCAATTAGATTCCATTGATCCATTGGTCTGTTTCTATACCAGTACCATGCTGTTTTTATTACTATTGCTCTGTAGTACAGCTTGAAATATGGGATGGTGATAATTCCAGATTTTTTTTTTGTACAGTGTTGATTTAACTATTCTGGGTTTTTTGTTATTCCATATGAAGTTGAGAATTGCTTTTTCCAGGTCTATAAAGAATTGTGTTGGTATATTGATAGGCATTGCATTGAATCTGTATATTGCTTTTGCAGGATGGCCATTTTATTATGTTTATCCTACCTATCCATGAGCATGGAAGATCTATCTTCTGATGGCCTCTTCAATTTCTTTCTTCAAGTACTTGAAGTTTTTGTTGTACAGGTCTTTCACTTGCTTGGTTAGACTTACCACCAGGTATTTTATATTGTTTGTGGCTACATCTATTCCTCTTAATATAGGATGTTTTATTTATTAAAAAAATATTTGGGGAGGAGGACTGGAGAGATGGCTTTGTGGTTAAGACCATTCACTACTCCTACAGAGGACCCAAGATTGATTTGCTTCATCCATATCAGGCAACCCAAAACTTCCTGAAACCCCAGCTCCAAGAGATCTGATGCCTCTGCCCTCCATAGAGACAGCTATATTCTGCGAACATACCATCAAACATATATAATTATATACACATATTTTTAATCTTTTTCAAAAAATAGTTTTGAGAAAGGCAGAATAGCAACAGGAGAGGGTGGCTTTGTTTGTCACCTTTTACACTCTCTGATTCCTGGCTTCCTAAAACATAACTGGATCTTCTCTCTGCATTTATTCTCCTGTGGTGTGCTGTGGTTGAGATATAGAAAGAAAACCTGGTTCACAGCAAGGAGAAAAACATTGTATTGACAACTTCCTGCACTTATGAACTTTTTGTGACACTCTTCAGGTTATACAAGCAATAGTTTCTTCCAGTGTAGAATCTTAAACAAATAAATCAAGTTTTCATGCTCTGTAGCATTAAAATCTAGTGGTGTGTTTTGTGCTCCAAAGGATGCAACTTTTACCCGTGTATAAAATTGTAACATCAGAAGTGGCCATTTAAAAGTATTGGTTCACTGAGTTTTTACAGATATTCCAAATCTTAACACATTTTTTTTCTAAAATATCAAAAAATGCCTTTATTAATAACATCCCCGATCTCATCAGAAAGGCCTTTGTGTATTGAGAATCTGTCAAGAGCAGGCTTGGAAACTCAAATTTTATCCCCGGAAACAAATCCTGACAGCTGTTTTACTTGATGTGTCAGAATCACTTGATTTGTTTTCCGGAAAATGTCTACCAAAGTCTGAATAATTATAGTTTTTCTGTCAGATGTTATTTCAATTAAATGTGGTGTTCAGTGTGAAACACATTCAGCCTTTAGCCCAGTCGCCCTAGGAATATCTACTGTGCTCAACATGCAGCAAAAATGTTCTGCAGGTCTGCAGCAATGCTTTCTGAGAAAGTAACAGCAACGGTTCATGGGAATACTTCCCATTTCATTACACATAGTGCTGAGGTGACAGGACCACCCGGAAAAAACTAACTCAGCACACTTTGGACAAGGGACTCTGAAAACTCAGGACCAGCTTTTGATAGCAGCGGCAACAGAGCTAAATTCTCAGAAATCCAGCATCACTCTGTTTTTGTCATCAAATCCTGTTGAATAACCTCAAGAAGTTATGACAATCTGATCCACTTCACAGATTAGAACACTAGACAGTGCTTTTTCTCCCATAAGAGTTAATCCAGTCAGGTCTGCTTGTCAACAGCCTGGACAGGAGGCCATGCCTGAGGAAAGCTGAGGCAGAGATATTAGAGAGATGGGAGGAATAATTACTCCCTCTGTAAGGTACCTGCTCACAGCTCCCTCCCAGGCTGCTCCTCTCAGAGCTTCCTCCACACACGCTTCTGAGCCAGCATGCTTTCTTGAGTTCTAACTTGCGTTTTTCTTCCTCCCCATGTTACTCTCTAAACCTGGCTACAGGTCTAAACATTTTTTTTTTCTGATATTCTGAAACTTTTTACTATTTTCTGAAATCTTCCACCAGGCAGATACTTGCCAAGTTTGCTGCTGAACCTATCCATTCTTGGACCCTTAAAAGGCAGAATTCAACATTTTCCCCTCCTGGTTAATGCCAACATTTACAGTTTGCATGCCATGTTTTTGTTGTTGTTCTTGCAATCTTTAATAAAATGTTCCTCAACCTGCCTCTGTGTCCACTTTCAAATTCTTTTATGAATGAGACTAAGAACTCAGAAGGGGACCCTGATGTCCCTGGAAATAGCAGTTTGTTTGTTTTCAATAAAGGAGTAAAGTAATGTTCCTGGTTACAATTTATAATTGTATGTGTTTATTATGTCTAAGGATTGACAAGTTCCTTTTGGAGAATATTTTATTATTAGGGTTAGGGTTGATGTTGAGGGAAAGTCTAATATTGTTTCTGATACATTGAATTCAATGCTGAGATCTGGTTACCGCCCCTTATGAGGCATTCTCTTGATTGGTTAATAAAAGTCACTTATGGCCAATTAGCTGGGCAGAAAGAGTATAGGAAGGTGGGACTTCCTCAGATCAGCAGGAATTCCGCACACACAGGCACACTCTCCCCTTTCTACCAGGAGAGACAGAAGGAGACAGATGTCTGGAGAAGTCTGGAAGGTACTCACAGGCACATGGTGGTTTGGGGTTAACTTAGAGTAGCTAATTGAGAGTCTGCCCAGCTAAGGGCTAAGCGTTAAAATATTAAAAGGTCTTGGTGTGTTTAATTATTGGGGAAAAGACTGTGGAGGCTTATAGGCCCTCAGTCCAAGTAGTCCCAGGTTGTTGGATTCCCAGACTCCCCTTGAGCCCAGGCAAATCTCCTGCCAAGCCGCCGGTAATTCTACCAGCCTAATAATATAACAACTTATATTAATTAACAGAGTTTAGGTTATAGGTGGTGTAGGCCACCTTTGTTCCCGGGCTCTTTCACCAGGATAAGTTAGGCAACGGTGAAGGCACTCAGGCCAGGCCACCTGCTCCTCTGCTAAGCCGCTGACTACTCCATCGGCCACTCTGCTGGCCTAATATTACAGTTTATACTTACTAATAACTACATTAATTAATTAATTTGTAGTTTTCGGAGTTACTCTATTACTCATTCATGAATTAGAATTATTGGGAGAGATAACCTAGTATATTAAGCCCAAAGTAAAGTTTGATATTTACTGTAGCTTATCCACAAATAATTCAGTCATTCTGATTCCTTTAGAGGGAGATTATGCCAGTTCCGTGGCTTGATTAAATATTAATTTAATAAAAACCAAAGTCAGTAAGCCAGTGTGGTGGTTTGAATGAGAATGGTCATTACAGGTTCAAATATTTGAAAGTTTGGTTCCTAGTTAGTACAACTGTTTGGTAAGGATTAGGAGGTGCAGCCTTCTTGGAGGAGGTATGTCACTGGGGGTGGACTTTGAGGACTCAGCAGACTCACACCATTCCCATCCCCACCCCTATCTTGCAGATCTAGAGGTGACCTCTTGGCTGTTCCTACCACTGCCCCTTTTCTCTGCCATCATGGACTCTGAAATTGTAAGTCCCAAATTACATACTTTTAAAAAATAATTTGTCTTGTTTGTGGTGGCTTATCACAGCTGTAAAAAAGCAACTGAGATAATCATCAAAATAACAGCAATGTTTATAAACAAAATTTAACTTTAAGGTTATACTGTTTTCATATTAATCCAAATTTTCATCACTGAAAAATGCAAATATATATATATAGAGAGAGAGAGAGCTAGAAGTATATGTGAGCTTAGCAAGCTACTGAAAACAGACAAGTCACTTAGCAAAACTCACACACACATACACACACGCACACATACAGACACACAGACACACTTAAACACATACACACACTTATCTCTACCTAGTCCTCGTCTTCTTTTTAGAAATATGACTGAGTTGTTAAGTTCTCATTTATCTCCCAGTTCAGAATCACAAGCCTTCAAAGTAACACACCAGTATGATCTCTTTAAATAACAGAAGACTTAGAATTTTTAAAAGACACATCCCAAATGAACATTTACATAATAACAATAAAGAGGAGGTAATGGGGCCTGTAGCAGCTGGTTCAATTCTACTTTGTGCTAAGTGTACTCACTAAGCACACAGAAAGTCAGGAAATCTGCAAAATTACAAAGCAAGAAATATATCTGTCTCTATATAAGGCTATATGTATGTTTGTATATGTATATAAGTACACATATATTATTATTTACATTGTGTGATTTATATATATATATATATATTGAAGTAACTGCAAAAAACTGAAAATAAGACTGAAGTCACAATAGAAATAAAAGTTACTAAGGTAACTATGAAAATGACAAGGGAGATGGCTCAGCAGTTAAGAGCGATGCTGCTGGCTGCTCTTCAGGAGGTCCTGAGTTCAGTTCCCAGCAACCACATGGTGACTCACAACCATCTGTGATGGAATCTGATGCCCCCTTCTGGCAAGCAGGCATACATGCAGGCAGAGCAGAAAGAACACTGTATACATAATAAATAGATAAATCTTTAATAAAAATATTTTAAAAAGAAAAGAAAAGAAAATGACCAGCAAAATATGTAAACGTTTACCTGAGCAAAATCAAGTCAGTCAAAATTCTTGTACACAGGGATGGGGCAGGCCTACCAACAACTCACCTTCAGTGGAGGAGGATCAGGTTTGGAATAAACATTTACAAGAACTCTCTGATACTACGTCTTGCTTGTGTGCCCAGTCAAGCAAGGTTAACATCACTATTGTGTTCTACCTGGCTGTGTGTGCTTAGGGAGTCCTCAGACCTGCCTCTGCTTACTTGAACATGTATCCTGTGTACATGCTGGGAATACATGAGGGCTTATCAGGCTGCGGATAACAGATGAGTCATTTAGCAAAACTCCTCAAGAACAAGAGTATAAAAGGATTTAAGACAGCTACCACCAGAAGGACTCAACACCCCTCAAGCGGAAGCTAGATGGTGTTGGCTTAGTGAGATGGATTTCTAGAAGCTCAAGGGGAGAGGAGGTTGGGAAGGAACATGAAAACTAAACTTTTGTGAAAGTATATTATCATGAGTAGAGTATGTTCAGCTTCACAGCCATCCTCCCTGAAGGACGGAGGGCGGCTGCCACACTGCACATGTAGCTTGCACTATAGCAATTCAGATGCAAATACTCTCGGTGATGAAGAATTTAAAAGACACATTACTAATCTGCTCCTAAAAAATTGTGACCACTTGGGACTGCATAGATGTCTCAGTGGTTAGGGGTGTGTACCACTCGTACAGAGGACCTGGGTTTGGTTTGGCACTTGTATCAGGCAGAGCACAATGACTTGTGATTCCAGCTCCAGGGGATCCAACACACTGTTACGGTTCCTTGGACAACTTCATGGACTTGGTACACACATAAACAAGCACACACCTGTGCTCATAAACAAAAATCTAACAAAATAATTTTTTAATCTGTAAAACCTCTACAGCTAATTAATACCCCATGTAGTGATAATCAGCTTATGCATCCTCCAAGATTGGAAAGAAGCTATAAATATTTGTAAAAATGTTTTCTTTGTGTGTACGTGTGTATTTGTATGTGTGCATGCATGAGTGTGCATATGTGTGTGTGTGTGTGTGTGTGCGTGTGTGTGTGTGTTTGTGTTTGTGTTTGTGTGCCCACAGATGAGAGCATCAGACCCCTGGAGCTGGAGTTACAGGTGGTAGCCCTCTGCCTGATATGGGTACTGGGAATCAAATTCTTACCCCTGCAAGAACGACATGCTTCCCTGCCTGCTGAGTCACCTCACTATGCCCTTGGTCCACGCCCATACTTTTAGAGTCAATGTAATAAAACAAGAAAAATCATGAAAATCAGAAAAAAATAGGAAAATTATCCTTAGTTTTAAAGAAATGATTACATAGAAACTCTGGTAGAAACTTCCAAAAATTGAAACTAGGGAATTTTGCAATAAATAAATGACAAACTCTCATTGTGTCACTTTATACTAGAAATGAATAATCTGTTATTTAAAAATTAAATACCATTTATAAAAATACCATTTGTAGACTTAAAAACAATGTGCAAATCTGAACCCCGGGAACTGTGTAGCTTTCCTAAGAACTTAGAAATCTGAAATCACAGAGGTTCATTATGTGTGGGTTGGAGGCTCAGCATCATGATGATGTCATTGCTTTGCAAAATGGTTCAGAGACTTAGCATCATCCAAATCAAAATCTCAGCAAATGTTTCTGACAGAAATTGACACATTTAGTTTCAATTCTTAATGAAATACAAAAGACACTCAAAACTACATTAAGAAATAATAAATCAAATTAATAATATACCTTGACCTTGGTACTGTTATTTGGGTGAATCTTTAACTGAAGATTAATGGGAACTGAAAAATAAAATCGAATCAGGAAAGAAATTTATCCTGCCCTAGAGGCATTGCAGATGTGGCTGCTATGTCACATTTGCATCAGTAGGTGGCAGAGAAGAGAGGCTATATCTACATTCAGTTTCTGACCTATGAACATCTGAATGAATAGTAGGCTAACATTCCTGGAAAAAAAGCAAGCTGGATACCAACATAACTTTGGCACCATGGGGTAGCCTGTGATGACTACCAGACCAGTACCAGGCAAACACCAGATGGGTTCCCAGGACAGGAAACAAGCCAGAAACTAGAAGAACTCCTCCTGGCCCTGGATGTGGGGGTTGTGGAGACCCAGGCCTGGGGTGAGATCTGACCCAGATGGGATCACAAGAGCAGGAAAGCTGTCCCTGCCCTTCACATGCTACAGCACTCAAGAGAGCAGGCCTTGCACCTTTCCATAGTAGATATGGCCCTACAAGTGAAGGTTGCATGCCCAGAACCAGGGCTTTGAGTTGGCCAACCCCAACATCAACCCCATGGATGAACTTCTGGAGTGCAAGAAGAGGCCAGTTCCACAACCCAAAACTATAGGATCTCTGTGACACAGCATAGTTACAGCATATCTGAGAGAAATTCCAGTGAGGTTCTAGTATCGCCAAAGTAGCAGAAACCAGAGGCCTTGTACCAGACCATGGAGTCATTTCAATCAACATTTACAATGAAAATGTGTGGACAAAAGGGAATATTGTGGGACACACTGAGACACACTGCAGCCTCCACCATGAGATTTTATTTTTTATGCTGGGACAGATTGCAAAGATGGAGGGTAGGTCTGAGCGGAGGTGGGGGAACAGGGTGCATGATGTGAAATTCACATAATAACAATGTTTCAATTTAAAAAAAAACTTCCAGAGTGACATAAAAGTCTAGTGTAATCTCCATCAAAATTCCAATGGTATCTTCCTAAAATTCATATGAAACTCAAATTTATTTTCATATCAGAATATTTGAAAATAAATAGCATATCAGGTATCCTGCATATCAGATATTTACATTATGATTCATAGCAATAGCAAAATTAGTTATGAAGTAGCAGACCTCAATTACCCAAATCATCCAAAGCAAAAACAACAGCTGACAGACAAAAAATACAGAGCCAGATTATTGTACTAGCATACAAACTAACAGAGACCAACAGTATAGAATTGCAGCCCCAGATACCAGGTAACACAGCTACACCCATTGGATTCTTGATAAATGTATCAAACATATACAGTGGGAAAGACAGTTTCTTTAAGAACTGCTGTGGGAACATGGGTCTTTGTAACAGAAGGCTGCAATCTGTTCTGGTCTCTCACCCTTTACAAAACTCAACTCAAAGACCTAAACAAAAGACCTGAATACCCCAAACTACTAAAGTAAAACAGAGGAAATACTCCGGGATCCAGGAATAAGCAATGACTTTCTAAACAGGACTCCAAATAGGAGCAAGAACTGACCAATGAGATGCCTCAGGTAAAACAGCTAATGCGCAGCTACAGAAAGCTACATCGGTGTAGTTCTCAATCTGTGGGTGGAGACACTGTGGGGTAGAATGTCCCTTTCATAGGGGTCACATATCACATATCCTGCATATCAGATATTTACATTATTATTCATAATAGTAGCAAAATTATAGTTATGAAATAGCCGCAGAAATACTTTTATTGTTGGGGGGATCACCACAACATGAGGAAGTGTTTTAAAGCATCACAGAATTAGAAGGTTAAGAACTATTTTAAGGGATAAGCATGCAAATGCTGGTGAAGACACGAAGAAGGAATACTCTCCACTGCTGGGGATGTGAGCTGGAACAGCCACTATGAACTCAGTGGAAATAAGAAAAATGCCAAGGGTATATCCATTCATGGGATCTAACTGTGCCTTCTGAATTTACACCCAAAGAGTAAAGGTCATCTTACCACAGTTACCTATGTGGCTATGTAACTGCTGCACTGTTGGCAATCGCCAATTTATCCAACCAGTCTAGGCGCCCATCAACAGGTGAGTGGGAAAGAAAGATGTCACATGAAATGCTCAATGGAGTTTTACTCAAGCACAAGGAATAAAATTATGCTGCAGGAAAATGTCTAAGACTGGAGATCATAGCAGTAAGTGAAACAAGCCAGTTATCAAAGATAGGGCCACCATGTATTCTTTTGTATGTAGAAGAAACAGGAGTAGCAAATGGACGCGAAACAAAACACTCTGAATATGGAACAGGAAAGAGAGTGGAAAAGAACAGAAATGTAGAAGAAGGGTGAGTGTGCCCAAGGTGCTTTGTGCCACTTGACAGGGTGTTGTAATGAAGCCTTTCATCCATATGATTCCTCTGTGCTCATAAAAAGATGAATTCACAGACGAACTCAGTCCAGCGGGTCTTTGAAAGGCCAGCAAAGACAACTTGGCAAGCCAGGATCATCTGCCAACAACAGTGTTCACTAAAACAGCGTCAAACTACCTCAAACCACAGGCAGAACCTGACCCACCAGGGCCCAGCATACAGAACTAGAGGAAAATGGCAAATACTTCACCATCGGCCTAGATTAAGATGTGACGTAAAAGTCACAAATCAGGGGCTCTCTGTAAGGAAAGTGACTGCCCTCAAGTATGATGTCCTTCTTGAGTTGTGAGTGCCAGCACCAGTCAGAATTCCAGTGTGGTGGCCCATCTGTAACACTGGCTTTGAGTGTGACTGGGTGGAGCTTGCTGGGACCTCCTGTCAGTCAGTCCAGATAATGGGTGAAAACCAGGTTCAGTGAGACGGTGTCAAACAGTAAGGTGAAAAGAGACAGAGGAAGGTACTCAGTGTCGGCCTCCAACCTGTACACACATAGGTACCCATTTTCAAATACATGGGCACACACACACACACACAACACACATACACACACACACACACACACACACACACACACACACACACACACACA
>CAJQZJ010032670.1:3676263-3689382 GCA_907164525.1 Lophiomys imhausi
CACACACACACACACACACACACACACACACACACACACACACACACCATGTTGACCACAGCTTCATGAGCATTGGTTAGCAGAACCTTGTAAGTTTGTAAGTGGGCATGAGGACACAGATGGGCATTTGCTGCCCAACAACATGGTCCAGAACCCTGAAAGAGAAACCTAGTGATACAAAATATCAAAAGGATGGCTCTGAGTAGCAGGAGTCAGAGAAACAGAATGTATATTTGATTAACTGTAACAAGATGCTGCAACTCTACTTCAGTAGCAGTAGACACACCAGTGCCTGCCTGGAAAACACAGGGAGGGTGAGGCAGAGGGAGAGGGTTCAGCATGCAGTGTAGAGGGGAGGGGCGGTAAGTGTCTTTGTTATCTGATTGGCCCAGTCTAGAAGTGAGGATGGATATGAAAACCTAGCAATGAACAGGACATATGCTGCACATGTATGTTAAGGAAGCCGCACTGATACTTATCACCATGAGGGAGATATGGATGTCTACCACAGGCCCCTCTTTATCTGCTTATTGGTCATTAGATTTCCATGGCTCTCCGGTCTTCAGGAAGGTCTGTTTCATTGCTTTGAGTAGCAGACACCCTTTCTCAGGGGATAAGAGGACTCCCTGGTTCTGGGTGACATGCCCTCCGCCCGTTGATACCATAAGTTGTGTTATTAAGGTTGTCTGGGTTTTACTTGGTGCAAAGCTATGTGTGTGTTGTGTTTAATAATGGGGAAGGCGCTTTCAGAATTTTGCTTGTTTCTTTTGGAGATAGGGTTTCAGATGGCACAGGCTGCCTCAAATTCATAAAGTCCCAAATTCCCTGGTCTACAAAAAGCCCTGTTTCATCACCACCCCACCCTAAGTAGACTAAAACCCAGAAACTTGAGAGACCAGCTTTATTTAAGGGGAATGGTTAAAAAAATTGCACCATGGTTGGCTGAAGCTGGAAAAGTGAAGGAGGTGGTAATATCTGAATGGGATTTGTAGCCCAGCATAGTGTTGGTTAGAATATACATATTTTAAAGAAATAGGCAAAAATGGTCCCAAGCCAATGGCTCTGCCCCAGTTTGATCCCCAGAGTATACACTAGGAGAAAAAACAACTTCCACATGCATTCTCTAACAGTTGGAACCAATAAAAATCAGTTTTTCCTCTTAATTACTGCTAAGTGAATACAGCAGTCAGATGGCAAAGCTGATTACAGAGCAGACAACTCACACTTGAGAACTAGAAGTTTCCGTAGCGTTTCCTTGAAACCACTGACATACCTGAACTGTGCCCAGCGGTGCTAAGTCCCAGGCACCCCCACATCAAAGACAGGACAATCGTGCATGTCACACTCCCACACATTCCCATGCCCCTACACCTGCTAAAATATCCTTAAAATATGAAAATGAATATGCAAAAATATCCAGTAATATTTTTTCACATCTGAAGAGGCTACTCTTCTGTCAGGCAGGTGAGCTCCTAGCTAAATTAACTTCTGACTGCCTGCCTCTCTCTGGGAAGGACACCAGGGTCTCCTCCCTTCCTGCTACAGTCCCTGGTCTAGGTCACTTCCACCCAGAGGACTCCTGAGCTGGTTCTTGATGAGCTGTGTGAGTCCTGAGCTCTGCCTGGGGTGGGGAAGGGTGGGTATTTTTCCCAGCACAGTCCCAACCAAGGCTCGGAGGAGGAGCAGCTGGCTGTAGGAGGCCAGGTCTACTAGCCTGTCTTTGATGTTGGGGTGCCTGAGCTGTGCGCAGTCCAGGTACGTGAACGGTTTCAAGGAAACGCTCTGGAAACTTTGAGCTCTCAAGCGCGAGTTGCCTGCTGGTAATCACCGTTGCCATCTGACTGATGTATCAGAAGGTATTCAGTTAGCAGTAATTAAGAGGAAAAGCTGATTTTTATTGGTTCCAACTGTTAAAGAATGTTTGCCTCACACCCCAGCAGCTGTGGTGCACCGACGGGACAAATGTTGTCTTCGGCTCCCACCTAGCGGTCACCGCCGGAAGCGCGGACCCAGTTTCCCAAGCGCCGCTGGGGCCAGAGTCCCCCCGCAAAGGGGTCTTTGAAACTCCCGCAGCTAACAAAGGAAAAATGATTTCCCTAAAAGCCATAGTGCTCTTTAGAGTTCTTGACCACGATCCAAGTTAGCTTTACAAGGAGGGAGAGGCAAGAAGAGAAACGTGCTGTCTGAGTTTGTGTTGCTGAATGCATGTTAATAAAGATTTTAGAGTGTATGTTTTAAGTAAATCCCCAGGCACTGCGGGGCAGCTGGACATCAGAAGAGGCAGAGGAGCTAGTGTGTGTGTTCAGAGGAAGCTAACTCACAAGGATTTTGCAGCGTTCACGTTCTCCTCGTTACCAGTGGATGAAAGAAGCAATGCAAGTCCTGCCTGGAGACTTCTCATCTCATTGTTCCATCTGCCTTCTCCACTCAAGTATTACAGCGTCTTGACACCGGAAGAGCTAGAGAGAAAACAAGTGCATTAGGAAAGGCCCCCCAACAGCCCGTGAAAAATGTCACAATTACCTCCAGAAACCACACGATTCTCTACCTTGTTTTTCTCCTCTTCCTGCTGGCCCAGAAGGAAAATATCCAGGGATCTCACTTAATTCAAACTGAGAAGGCAGAGATTGGGAGTGGGGTAGGGGGTTTTCCTCACACAGTGTAGCTGCTCTGTGAGGGATCTAACTTCTAGGCACCGGTGGCCTGTGACCCAGGGAAGGAGTTTCCAAAGTCCTAAACCCAATTTCCAAATTTTGCACTTGAGAAAGCAGAAGCTCTCAGGAGCTGAGCATCACTGGCGATTACACAGCTGGTTAGAGACGGAACTGACTTCTCACAGGGATGTGCTTCACCGCCTGCCTCTCAACTCGATATTAATATTTATGTGTCCTGTGCATGAACATATTCTGCCACATCCTACAAGAAAAACACATACCTTCTAAGAATTGTAGGGAAAACGTTCTCTCACATATGCACATAGAAGGCAAAGGCAAGTAAAACACCCTGGCTTATAAAACTGTCTGATTTAGAACAAATAACTATATCACCATCATGATTTCTGTGTTCTGGAACTCGTGTGTTTTCAATTTATTTGAACAGTCCATTGGCTTTTTCCTTCTGACAATAGACTTCAGCGTCCTGGCATTTCTTAGCTGAACATTGGCTATATCTACTGACAAAGGCTATATATAGCCATGATAAAGATAAAGGCCCTTCACACACACACACACACACACACACACACACACACACACACATTATATATATATAAATCTCCACAGGGGAATCCAAACATTAGGGTGAATCATTAATTGGGTGAGAATACGTGTTTAAAGTCTGAAAACTTTAATAGTAGAAGTGGTTGATAATACTGTGCAGAGCCTACCAAAGCCTGCTCTTACTATGATTTTGTAATAGTTCCCAGGCGTCTTGGAACCCATCCCTGTCTCCCAAGCTCAGCTCTCTCTATGCCCTCTCCATCGCCTTCCGCAACCAAGTCAGATGAGATCCTGTACCTGCTGCCAAAGCTTCCATTTTCTGACAGAACATGCTGAGTAACACAGAGTCTAAGATAGTGTGTGTGAAAATATACTTAGATTGAATGCATGTCTGCTTAGCCTTCTTTCATCAGCATTTAAGTAGGACACTTAAATCAGGTACAGAAAACTCATGATTTTTGTTCATATTCTGCTGTTCTTAATTCTGCAGTTAGCATCACTAAATAAATCTTGTGATTTCCTTGGATTTGTCCTATAATTTTGTAAATTCTACACCAAAAATTTAACATCTTTAATTTAATTTTTTGATACAATTGAATTCAATGTGTGTCTTTATTGAGTCCTTTCTTTAATTTTTCTACATTTAAATTGCCCTTCTTCCTCTGGTGGAACTAGACAACGTGGAGAGCCTCACTGTTCCCAACAGGCTGACAAAGGCTCTTGGCTGAAAGAGTCAGTGTTCAGGATAGTGCTGAACCCAGAGAAGGCCCTGCTGCCAGCTATGGCTTGCTGCAGCTGGACATCAAGACATTCCGCCCTCTGAGCTCACATGCTGTGGCTCCTCCATCTCCTTCCTGTCACCACCTGTCCTAGCTCCCTCTATCCACAGAGCCCTTGGCTCACCCACTTGCTGTCTTTCCCCCTAATTCTAACACTCATATTTCTGTCCATTCTGTGATTTAGCTCAGCATAGGCTTCTGAGATTATTAATCTTTGAGTTATAACTAAATAACAAAAACACTAAACTACCTGAGAGAGCAGCCAGCCCACACACATATGGTATGCCAAAATTCTCCCTTTTTTTTGAGTGTGGGATCAGGGTTTCTCATATTCAAAGCCCAAGCTTCCTCTCCAGGAAAAACTAAATGTCATGCATGGCTTTGTAACTTCAGAATGTCTTTATAGCTTACAATTTAATGTCCTCTATAGAGAAGTACAGCTTCTCCCCTCACTCTTAACTCTGTGTCTTCCAGAGCTTTCTCTCAATCTTCACTTTTAGTGTTTTGTGACCTAAAGTTCACACTACCATCTTTTCTTCAACAGTATAGATTGCACTCTTTCCCATTAACTAACTGCGATTTCTTTTGTTGCATCCTAATTTGTACTTGGTTCATTCTGTTTGGTTCTTACCCTCTGTGACTTATCACCATCTTTCAGCTGTGTGGTTTTGTTCTGTGGCTGCTCTCTCATTACTCATGGAGCCCAGAATTCTATGCACTTTCCAGTTCTTGGTATTGTGCAACTAGCAACTGAATCTAGGGCCTTGCCATACTAGACAGTGCTCTACCACTGAACCACATCCCCAGCCCCATTTACTTTTCATTCGGAGGCATGGTCTCCCTATGTTGCCCAAGCTTGCTTTGAATTCAACCAGACAGACCTTGAGTTTGCCATTCTTCCTCAGCTGTGTAGATAGCTGAAATTGTGGGCACATGCCACCAGGCCTTTCACTTCTTTTGAGCATCTTTAAATTAAGTATTTTGAGTACATTTGGGGCATACACACATTGTACATAGTGTTTATGTCACAAGCATATTTAAAGGAAATGCTGACTTACTCCCATTTGACAACTCTATGCATGTATAGTTTTTTTTTTCCCCAAATGGCTACAGCCACATTCCTGCTTCTTCCTCATCTCTTATCCTTACTGATTTCCTTAAGAAATGCTTTATATTTCACATGCTGCTTAAACTTAGGCAGGTGCCTGGGGTCATTCCATAGATTGGTCAGAGGGCTGTATCCTAACTTCCTTATGATACATAGTATTAAGCTTGCCATCCACTGCCTCCAGGATCGAGAAGTCACCAGGCAAACAGCAAATGTTCTTGAAACAAATAAACATGTGAATACAGAAAATGATGTGTTTTCCATCCATGATGTGAGCTCCTAAGATGTCTGCAGGCTTTGTAAAGGGTCACAGAACAAATGACAACAGTGTGATTTCTGTCTGGGTTGCCAGGTGGGCAAAGGATGAGTTTGCTGGGTGAACTTCTGCTTCCCATGTTTTAGGGAAAATCAACTCTCACTTACGACAAGTCTTATGTGTTCAAAGTTCAAGTATAGAGCAGGCACAAGTTACAAGATGGAGATGGGAAAGGCCACTCAGGAGCTGCGAAGGAATTTGCTACAATAGTCCTGAGATCAGGATATCACATTCTAGCTGAAAATTTGCCTGCTAGCACCCAGCAGCTCTCCACACTCTACTCAGTGAGAAAAGCATGCGATTCTCAAAGCAGTGGTTTTACACTGTGAATAGACAGTCAGCATCACCAAGGGAGACTTTCCACCAAGTTCCTTTCGGCACAGTTGAATAAGGAGTGGAATGCCACAGAGGGCAGCTTCCTGCGCTAGACTGAAGTCTGACCCATTAGAAGAATAGGCCTTTCATTAACTACCGACTGGACAGGAGGCAATTCATGACCTCTATCTGCTGTTCAAACTTTACAGGCAGGGATGGCTGGAGGGAGGGATCAGGTGGAAAAAGGAGACCTCTAGTCTGATAACTGGCTGTGGAAACATTCAGCGATCTTGAAACATTGAACACCGATTTCTTTCCTTACAGATGGGATTTTATTTTTATTAGCCTTTTAAATGGAAACATAGAATGTGATTAAAGGCACTGCAGGCACCACCAGAGGTGAAGGAAGCTGTTGATGGTGAAGGAAACTGGGTGAGAAGACCTTCAACTCCAGGGTCTCAGAGAAGGCTCTCCTTCTGTGAATTAGCCTCTCCCTTTCTAACCAAGAAATGAATAGCATTCTAACTGCTAAATATGTCTTTAAGGCTTTGCTTATGTGTTGTCATAAAAAAGAAAAACAAAAAAAATTGACTGGACCCAGGAACAGCCCCTGGCATGTGCAGAGACTCCAGAAGGATCATAGAGTCCATGGCTTCCCAATGTTGCTGACATACTAATTTATTTGTAATTAACTCGAGGCAGAGCTGCATCAGACATGTTGTTTGCACAGCCCCGAGCTGCACCATACATGTTTGCATAGCCCCAACTTAATCCCTCTGCTTTATTGAGCAGTAGTCCTTCCTCAGGAAGCAGTGGGATTGAACTCCAGTCACTTTCTCACTTAAAGGTGTGAATAGTACTAACCAAGTAAGCAGCTACCAGGATTGCCTCAGTTGCTCTTCTGTGCCCACAACATATGCCTTGGTGGTAACTTGGCCAGTTTAGTGGGAATTTTGGGCTTAGTTCATTTCAGAACCCTGTTTTACTATTTCTCCACAGAGAAGTAAGCTTACAGCCCCTTCTTGGGTTATATTCATTCCTACCTTTTGTGGTTAACTCTTTCATTGCTGCCTTCTTCACTCCCATCTCTCCCCTTCCCCACTTAAGCCCTTCCACCAAAGATTCCCACTTTCATATCATCCCTGTTCCTTTATCCTCCTCACCCTTTGCCTAAAAACCTCCTTTACCCCCCCCCATGGACCTCGTTCTAGTTTTGCATCTACACACACTCACTTCCACATAAACACACAGTTAAGGATTGGACCCTGAAGTCCTCATATAAGAGAGGATATAGAATGTTTGTCCTGGGTTTTATCATTCAGTGTTAGGTTTCCCAAAATAACCCCTTCTATTAAGTAACTCCCTTCTATTCTGTCTGATCCTCCTGAGATACTGAGAAAATTAATTTGGTCCAGGGAAATCTCACATTCAGTTTAGTGGTGATCTCAGCATCAAATCTCACTTGGGCTCAGAATTGCAAATATGAAGCAGAAATGAGTCCTGTCCTAATTACCTCACTACTCTACTCAAAGTGAAACTTTGCACTGAGGTTCAATGAGCCACATATACTCAGCAAGCCAGTCCCCACAGTCACCTCAAATTGAAGATTTTAAACATGTATATTGCTCTGGATAATGGATAATGCTCTGGATCCTCCCTATATATATATGTAACTTAATAATAATGAAATGGCACAATACCCTTCCATGCTGGACAGTTGCAGACATGAAGTAGACAAGTCACATGCTTCCTTTACCGACACCTTGAACTTTCCAATTTATAGCCCAAGCTCAAGACTAGAGGGCCAGGAAGTGTTCTCCTCTGCATTTGTGTTCCTACTCATCAGGGGACAGCGGTGCTTTAGAGAGATCCCACCAAACTGTGCTCAGGGGGGGAACAAAAAGATCCTGGGTATAAAGATGTGTTGGAGGGAAGGAAGTAGAGGCCATGTGTCTGCAGTAGCTGACCAAGAGTGCAGAAGAGGCAGGCAGTACGCTAGGAGGATGCATAGGCAGGGACATCCATCATGGCGGAATGGCACTTAGCAGGCCTGTACTGAGCAGGGAAAAACACAGAGGACATATTCAGGTCAGTCTTGAGGGCCTCCGATATTATTTTAGGCCTCATATTTCCACCTCTGGTTCAACACTATGCCCAATTAATCTCCCCTTGTCCACATTTTGTCCACGTAGAGATTGTAAAGGGCTTTACTTGTCCCTGTTGTGGGACACTTTCTCCTTGGAGAGCCGCGAGATATTGCAAAATTAAACCTTCTTTTGGCCCTGAAAGCTAATGCAGTGGGACCTTACAGAGGACAACAGGCATAGTGAGATCAGGTAAGATAGATTAAAATTACTGGAAAGAGCATTCTGGGCCTACCCCTGGGGCTGGGTACCGGTCCTCATGTCAAACAACCTTCCTGGGAGGGCAATATCTGCTGATTCAATGCTCATGTAGCTAGCAAAAAAGAATAACAAGCCCTGCCTTCTGTAAACCACTACACCAAGAAGTCATTATCAGAGCCCCAGAAGCCCTAGGTGACTTAATTTTCTCTCGCTTTGGGCTCTGTGGTTAAGCAACCCTGTTGCTATCTGCTGGGAGACTCCACACTTACCCATCAAAGTGGAAGGCAGAAGTGCAAGTTGTAGCTGGGATCTGATGCCAGACTCCCCACTTTTGTTTCCCATGAATGTTTAGGGTCAGCACACCAGCTCTGAGACTGGCAGGTGCTGTGAAAGGGTTGAGTGAGGACCAGAGAGGTTCCAGCAGGAGTGGGAAGTAGAGAATGTTGCAGATGCCCCTGCAAGAGGAACTCACAGTGTTACTATGCTGTTCCCTCCTTTTTCATTTTTATGCTTTGTACCTGGACATGTGTGTGGTGTGCACTTGAGTATGCATACATGCCTGCATATGTGGGAGTGCAAGTGTACACAGGTGTGTGTTAATGTGAATACATTGTTTCTGTATGGAAGCTTCAAGCTTACACCAGCCATTTTCCTTGCTCCCTTTCTACTGCATTTACTGAGATAAGAGTTTCTTTCTGAGTCCAGACACTACCAATTCCTGCTAGTCTAGCTGGCCATCTTGATTGGTCTCCACCACTTGCCAAGTGCAGGAGTTACAGGAGGCTGGAGGGCTTGTCCAGCTTGTGATAGGTTCTTGGAACTCTGAACTGCGGTCCACAGGTTCACAGCAGTGCTCTCTCCCCAGGGCCAGCTCCCCAGCCTCCTTCTTCTCTTCCCATTGTTTTACACTGCTTACATTTTTACCAGTCCAGTCCTGTGAGGGGCATGCCTGTCTCTCTCAAGAGACAGCAAAATGTGGGAGCCATTTCAGACAAGAGCAGCTGAGAGTTGTTACCAAGAGAAAACAGCTGAGAGTTACCCGGTTGTAAAAAATAAACTACTGATACAAAAAGCGTTTAATTCATTGAAAATAATCTTTGTTACTTATTTAAAAAAATGCAACTTTTAGGTCCAGTCCATTTGAAAGCAATGATTGACAACTGTGTAAAATTTAAGAACTTATAGTTTTGTTAGATATTAGTTTAATTAATTGCAGAAATAAGTTAAGTAGATAGTACATAGATAAAAACCAAGCAATGTTTGTCTATTTAGATAGATTGACATATAGATAATAAATGGTTTTCAAAAACTTCAGAGACCTACAGAAAAAGGCTTTTAAGATGTTTTAACAAAAGGTTTTTCTGACAGAGAGGCATCTGCTCCTGGAAGTACCCCAAATTAAAAAAAAATGATGGGCATTAAAGAAACAAATGTGGCAAGATAGTCCCTGAACAAAAAAAAAAAAAAAAAACTGCTGAGAGCAGGCTCTCTGTTCAATATGTGAACAAGCAGGACACTAAAAAGTCAACTGACCAAAGTTACAGAGATAAGGTAGGCCAGTCCTTTAATATTTCTGCTTCACAGAAAAGGTGGTCTGATATTCTGGGCCAGTAGGCTGAAGACTGGATGCTCCATCGACACAGAGAAACCATGGGTGACGTTCAGGTAGCCAGCAACCTCTGTCATTACTATAGTTTTGGAAGTTCCTTGCTGTACACTTCTTATATACATAAGTAACAATTTAATTTCCTTCTAAAGTCTCTGATGGGGTTGAAGCCTAAATAATTATAATCTTACAATTAAGCTTAGTTGTATAGGATTTAAGAAATGTTTTAGCTCTACAAGATACTATAAGTTGATAAATACAAATAAGAATAGAAAATGAGATAGCTACAGAATTCTAAGCTAGGTATGATAATAGTTGCTTTCTTAAAGGTTGATAAATACAAATGGACTAGATATTTTAAATATAATTCTTGGTAGATCCAAGGCCCCCAGCCCATGGCACGGTGCTGCCCACATGCAGAATGGCTCCTCTCCATGCTTTCCGGAAATCGTCACACACACAGAGGTGTGTGGAGCTGTCTTCTAAGTGAGTCAATCTCACTCAAGTTGACAGTGATCCAACATTACAATGTGGCATCGCTGTGGCATTCCACACACATGCACAAAACCTTCACTAGTAAATCCAGCCTCTCTTTCCCTATCCGAACTCACCACATCCTTCCCAACTTCTAACGACTGACACTCTATGTCCATGTTCTGTGAAAATAGAATACTTTGCATACACCTCATTTCTATGCATCTTCTGACAAGCACCCAGGCTGGGTCCATATCTTACTTGTTCTGAAGATGTGCTTGCAGGAGGCTGGCTCCGTAGCTTCCCTGTCTTGAAGGTGTGTTAGTGGGACACCTGTGGTACTTCGGCACTCTGACTTCAGTCTCTCCAGTTACACTGAGAAGTGATGGCTTCATTTTTAGTGTTTATCTCCATATTATTCTTTACCAAATATATGAATCTATCTCTATTTTTGTAGCCCAGGTTAGCTTTGAACTTGCTGGTTCCAAGTTGCTGGAATATAGATTTAAATGTACTTACAAAATAGTAGCGCTGCTCTAGGCCTTCTGTGATTACAAATGTCTTCAGCTAAAGCAAAGCGGCTCCCTATATACCAGTTACACTATTTCCAGCTAACGGAACTGATATTTGATAGTCTACAGCACAGCCTCCCTCACTCACATTGAAGAAAGATGCCCCATGAAAGAGCAGTTCAGCTTTCTCTTTTGGCGGGTCAATAAATCATATATTGATTACCAGTTTAATATTATTAACAAAATAGGTTACAACAATATTTCTCTGAGACTAAGTGCTAAAAAAAACAGTGGTTTCAAATGTTTCATCAGTGAGGTTTTAATAGAACACATTACAACAGTGTGTAAATTTACACATAACTTGTCTAAACAAAGGAAGTTCTAGAGAATGGCTTTCACAAAGCAATTATTAAATTCAGGCTATGAGGAGAGTAATTATGGAAGCTCTTGAGAAATGCATCAAAGTTCTGATGTCATTAGCCAACACATCGTGGGGGTGATGGGCACAGGCTGACTCCCAGTGACAGGAAGCAACACAGCTAGAGACACCGTGCTTCTCTGTAGGCATCTATTTTTCATTTCTGAGTTGCTCTGCCCTTAGTTATAATATGAACTTAAATGCAACCCAGATTCTTCATGGGACTTTTAGAATGTATCATAGATCAATAATTTGTTGGTTTGTTTATGAAATATGCCAACTTCCTAGGACAGAGCCATTTTTAAAGGGAAGCCACAATCAATATATATGTGCATAGATTTATGGGTGTTTTTGTTACAATCAGAATAACTCTCTTTAAGGAGCTCTAAGCGGCAAGCTGGCTATTTTCAGTGTTTCTATGGCTCCTGGGTGCCACTTTAACTACAGGGACTAAAAATATCACATATGAGGCTTTTATTCTGGTTGCTCTCCTTGGAGGTAATTAATTTGAACAGGTAGATTTTAGCATTCAAGTCAATTAGCAATCGATCCTTAGCCTCACTCTCCTGTCTATCGAATTCTTTCCCTCTCTATGTCCTATCCAGGTGTCTGAACTGACTGGCCTGTGAATGTTCTTATCAAATTTTTCCCTTCAGAGAATTAAAGGAACCCAACTGAGAATTATGAATTTAAACTTGAAGCCATAAGATTTTCTCTCCGTGACTACCTAGCAAGAATACTTTCTGAACCACTGTATTGGACATTGGCCCATCTCCCAGACCCCTAGCTAACATTAATCCTAGCTTTCTCAGAAACCAGAGACCCAGGTTTTAGTGAAATACATCAAGTGAGACCACATGACTCCATGTTCCACTCATCACATAACAGTTCAGATTTTGTTTTTTTTTTCCCCAAGCTGAAAGTCCTTTGAAAGAGAACCACTGTCCCAAGCATTAAATTTGGGATTCAAGAATGTATGAGCTGTTTACTTAAGTGACTGAAGATGAACTTCTCATTAATAGGTCTGCATGAAGCCTCTCCCAGGAGGGTACCTAGGGTCGTACCCTGAATTCATCACATTCTCAGGGCATTATGGCTCTAGAGTCCTTTACACAGGGTCACGTCAGGCACTAAGTAACGCCAGACCTGTGTTTAGTGACATGAATCATGACGGCCATGGACTCCTTCTAGAATGGTCAAAGAAGTGTGGCACATGCCACTGTGGCATCAGAGGCATGTTCCTCTGATGGGCAGTCACTGGAAGACTTACTTAGGGTGTACCTGGGCCAGGTCTCAGAGGGACAGGGGAAGGCACCTCAGTAGAGGTTGGTGGAAGCAATAGTGTTAATAGCAGCCCCTCTCCCTTTCTAGGTTACCACGAGTGGTCACTTTGTTCTGAGTACTTTTTCCCACTTCCAGTTGAGCTCAATTCCACAGCTCCCCCATAAGCCAATCAGCCCAGGTCTGCTGAGTCTCATGGCGTTTGTGTGTGTGTGAATTTGCTCCACAGTTATAGACTTTAAAGTTTGAATTATTTTCAAAACAAGGAATCATTTTGGTGTCTGAAGAAAGAGCATGGTTGTGCTACATGTGGTGGACTTCTGCAATTATCTGCTGAGGTTCCACAAATATTCACTGAGGTCCTTGGGTTTAGCCTACCCTTTTAAGGTACATAGTCAGCAAGGATCCAGAGAGAGGAGACCAGTCCAAACCACTGGCTCCTTTAGAGCAACAGTAGTAGGCACTGGGACTCTATGTGTAAACAACAATAAAAATGTGTCTTTAAAGTAAATGAGATGTTATTATTTGTAGGAAAGTGGATAGAACTGGAGACCATTGTGTTACAGGAAATAAGAAAAAGATCATGTCTTTGCTTACACATAGAACCTAGATTAACATGCATACATATATACATACATACATACATACATGCATACATGCATACACATACATACATAATTGTGTATAAAGGACTGCTTATACACACACACACACACACACACACACACACACACACACACACACACA
>CAJQZJ010032670.1:3689392-3709112 GCA_907164525.1 Lophiomys imhausi
ACACACACACACACACACACACACACACACACACACACACACACACACATATATCATGAAGGAACTATAAGGGAGACAATTTGGGAAAAAGAAGGGAACCAGGGACTCAAGGGGGAGCTGAAGAGGGAGTAATGGAGGACCAGTGAGTGAAATGCTTGGCACTTATGTGTGAAGATCCCCTGAGATGGGGTAAGCACAGCCAGGGTATCCACTGAAGACTCTCAGCTCCTAGGCAGCAGGAGGAGGGCAGAGGGGGAAGAGAGGGGTGAGAGGACAGTAGAGGAAGGGCAGGCCGGAGGGCAGCAGGGAGTAGAACACCCGGAAGAGGACGGTACATTTAGAAAGCGCCATATCCCAGCCTCAAGCAAGCATTTGTGGTGCCTCATGTGGGGATAGGCAGGACAGAGCAACAGGAACTGGGGCTGCCAGGCCTCCTGCCTCAGTGGGGCTCTAGGGACACACTAGGACCACCTGTCACAGCTCAGTCACCAAATCGCACAAAAAGTTAATTGTTAATGATACAGAAAGATTGCTTCCAGGAATCAGCCAGTTTCTTGAATTCTCAGAGTTTATATAAAAAGAAGAATTTTTTAAAAAATCTACCATTTACTTATTCTTGTCTTTTTGTAGCATTGTCAAGGCAGGAGTTGTAAACATTTCTGTAATTCAACTACTTCAGAAACATACATTGTTCTCCCCTATTTAGAATCTACCCTGGGGCTCTGTAACTCAATTTAGAAAACATGTGTTTATGCTAAAGCAAGAACAATAACAACAACAAAATATTGCTATGTGGTTCAGCCCAGCGCAGTGTCACAACATGTCTCTAAGCTGGTGACTTCACACAACAGAGAAGAGTTCTGAAGATAGAGAGTGTAAATAGCTTCCTGACCCCCAAGTCAACATTTAAAAATAAGAAGCATGTTCACCAGTGCTCCAAGGCTGATGCAAAATGCTTGCAGTGATCAGATCACATGGAGGAGAGGTTCACACTGGCTCGCAGTTGTAAAGATCTCAATGAGGCGTGCACAGCCCCGTCGCCTGGACCCTGTGGTGAGGTAGGGCAATACAGCAGTAGTGCATACAGAGTAAGGCCACTGTCTCCTGGTGTCTGTCAAGGATGAGCAAGACTGGGGTGAGGTCTTCAATGTGCTTCTCAAGGTCACACACTAATGGCCGGCTTTCTTCATCTGAGACTGTCCTCCTAAAGTTGGTCCCACCAGCAGTACCATTAGCTAGACATCGGCACTCCACACTGTGGACTATTTGACATCCAGAGGTCCGTAGTCCATGAGGGCTTGATGATGGGGTGGAAGAGATGACTTTTCAGTTAAGACCTGAACCTAGAAGAGACTCATCTTCTTTACATTTTATTAATAACCTCATAGATTATATTTAGTAACACATAAAAATTACAATCACACCATAGAGAGCTGTTATATACCCCACAGCCAGCTCTCTTTCATCAAGCCTTTGAATGAGACACTGTTAATATGTTACTGTTCCCCCAAATCTTTTCCCATTGAAGATCCCATTGAAGATGTAACACAGCAATTGGCTGTATCCCAAGCTCCCCTTGCATGCCATGATCAGGGTATTTCTTGTTGGAAATGTCTAGGTTCAATGGTCAGTTGTTACAGATCAAAACTGCCTGATGATTTTCATGATTAAGCTTGAGTCAAATGGGCTTGGAAGAGACCACAGAGAGGGTCCTGATATTTTCTTCATGGCTTACTGAGGATGTTTTCAGTGGCTCTGTGTGACCCTTGATCCTTGAGAAGACATTTCTATCTCCAGCCCACCAAGGCCACCAATGGCAACCGCTATTCAGAAGTGGGTCCTGTCAGCTGTGATAAAATCAGGGTCTCTGGCAAGATCAGCCTGGATTTAGAGAGGCCATAAATCCAAGGATTTCCATCTTATAAGAAAAGGGGATGCTATAAGACACAGAGAAGAGGGTAGGAGGCCATGATAGAAGGAGGCAGCACAGAGGCTATGGAGATGTAAGGCTACTAAGGCCATGAGCTGCGGGAAGCTGAAGAAGTAAAAGAGGACCCTCCATAGGGTTTTCAGAGAGTGCATATCCCAAGTGGCAGCTTGGTTTGGGACTTTGGGTCTCTTCAGTCAGTTCACTCTGCAACAATTTACCAGGGTAGCCCAGGTTATGTGCAAACACCCAAGAGTCCAGCACTCACCGGCAGCTGGGTCAGGCTGTTTCACTCAGATGTTGGAGTCTCAGGCTCCTTCCAGTTATACAACTGGCTTTATTTCACTGTACTACACATAGCTGGTGCTGCTGTTCAAAGTCAGCGCCCAGGAATTGGGGAAACTGTGTCTCACCTTTCTCTGGGCATTCTGCATTTCTGTCTCACTAGGTATCAGCTCTTCCTCTGACTGTCCATGCACAGTCATTCCTCCATGCTCACTCACCATGGACTCCCAGATATTTGGTGCAGCTTGCGCTATATTTGGTCTTTGCTGTGTGTAATCTTTCCCATGTGGCACCCCTGCAGCTCCATGGACTGGTCACTGTGCCCCTGTGACTTAATCCCATCACTAGAGTTCCTAGGTTTTATTTTCCAACATTTTCTTGATTTCCAACACAGTGTGGTATTCCTGCCTTCTCTCAGAAGTTCCTGTTCCAATCCTGGGGCCAGCTGTTTCTCCAAAGGGTCCTTTCAATTGCTAATGTTTTCAGGAACAATGATGAGGATGTGGGCAGGCTGTTGCTTCCTGATTAGCTGTTTACTCTCAGTTGTCCCTCAAAGTTGTTGCTTAAGCTCTCTAAGCTTAATTTTATTTAGTTTCCAAAAAGAAGTTTACACAGCAACAAAAATAATTCAACTCAACAAATCTCGACTGAACAAACTAGCAAAATTAGCCTTTAACCTCCATCTCTCCACCAATCTTCTGCCAAGTGACTGTACATTGGGAAGACTAAATTCAGGGCAGCCTCTTTAAAGACATTCTAGGAAATACAGACTTTGAGCCACTCAAATGAATAAAACACACATAGTTTCACTAACTGGTGCTCATATTACTTAATAAACAACTTCCCAAACTTCACTTTTGGAAAAAAAAATTAAAGCAACATAGAGAACTCACAGGCCCAATTGTAAATTGTCTCTGTTTTCTAGAGCTTTCAAATTCAACAGCAGTGGAACCACAATTAAGTAAGTAACCCTGTCCCTTTCAGATGTAGTGTGTGCTACAAGAGGAGGGGGAGCCCTGTACTTTGTTTATAGTAGAGGAGTCCCCTGAACTGTTGACATCTGAAAAGGTCCATGTGGTGGGATGCAGGTTAGTGAAGTCAAGAGTATCCACAGGTTCTGCAATATTTTCTGTTTTCAAAACCAAGTGTGCACTGTGTCTCAGCATGGCTGCCTCGGGTTGAGCAGTCCAGGCTTTTCGAACTCCGTAGTAACTTGGAAGTTACTGGTGAATGGGCTCTGTCTCTGCCATTTTAACATGGACTGATAATAAGGTTTTTCTGCACGAATGCTGAAACCCTCACCACCGCATGGGCATTGCCCATACTCACATGCACCTTCTGTGGAGACAGAGCCCTTCTGAGGCATAGCTCTGGCGGAGCTCTAACTCCACCTCATAGAGACAGTGAGAGAAGGATCTCGATGGGCAACACTATCAACCTATGAGCCATTCTTGATCTTGTGGCCAATGTCCCTCAGCTCTGTCAATAGAAACATGATGCTGGTAGATGTAGCCATTAAACGTGATAACGTGATTATAAGAAGTGGCTATTGCAGTTACAGACATTTATGTTTCTAATGAGATGAACATATAAATGCAAAGGTTGAGGTACAGCACAATGAGCATAGCAAACCCAAGGACAAAGAGGAATAACATGAAGACACCATGACTGTTTTCCTCTGAGGGAGACACCTACCCTCAGGTCATGGCTCCCCAGCCATTCCCAGAGAAGGGGAAGGCTGACTGGCATGCCTTTCAGCATCCAGTTGATTTGTTTTAAGCAATACTGAAAAGCTTCAAAGAATGAGGTCTGTGGATAACCTGGAGAGTGAGGATGGATGGATGTAAGCCCATTGTAACAGGAAGGATTGTGCAGCAAAACAGCACACACAGATGGGTTCACACCAAATGCATCCTTTGTCTCCAGTTCTGGAAGCCAGAAATCCTACAAAAGATCAGAAAGTGACTGTCACCTCAGAGGCTGTGAGGAGAGTCTGCCCAGGCATCCCTCTGGGCTTCCATGGTGTGACAAGAGAATTAGGCATTCCTCAGTTGGACTCTGACTGAACTCCCTTCGTTTCTAGTCAATGATCGCACCACTGTGTTAGGCTCTGCCTTGGAATCCAAAAACATATCAATCATTTTGATCACGGCTCACCTTAAGGTGCTCATGGATTTGATCAATGTTTGAAGACTCCACTTCCAGACAAGGTCACACTCTGATTGGACCTCATCACAGGAATGTGGGAGTCACAGCTCAACCTGAGACACAAAGGGCAGCTGAAGTCATGTGATTGACACGGTTAGAACAGTAAATACGTATGGTCATTAAAAACCTTATGTGTGGTAGAAGTCAGGCCTCTTTAGTGAATTAGTAAGCAGTGCATCTTAGCATCTGGCAGCACATAGGGAGGAGCTTGGGGTCCCTTTAACTTGCTGAGATAGACAAAGTTCAGTTGAGGCCATGGCTCTGTGAGAAACATGAAATGCCCTGCGGAAGGTGCATGGCAAGAAACTGCACAAGCTGCAGACTATGTCGCTTGCCACAAGAAGCCACAGACCATTGGATATCTTGAGAAATTTTGTGGGCCCTCGAGACAGCCAAGGATGGGGGATGATGCACTGTATAAGCCAGAGAGCTCCTCTTGGCCTCTCCTCTGTCTCTCCCTCTTGCTCTCTCGGACTGAAAAATCAGTCCGTGCTGGAGAAGCCTACAGCAGGGTAAGCCTTTCGGTCAGCATTGAGAACGCAATGGTCGTAAACTGAAAGGTGGAGTCCAAGAGAGAGACTTTTCACCACAAGTCAGCCAGAGAGACTTTTTGCAACAAATTAGGCTAGCAGAAAAGACAGATGGAGTTCAGAGGCCACCATGAGAAGCTAGGCTGTGAAACATGTGGACTGAGGAAACCATAGAAATAAATCTCAACTGATAGAGGAAGCCGAATTCAAGTTTAGCGGTTAAAATAGACTGGTCTCATAAGCTGGCCACAACTCAGCGGTTGAAATTAATTGGGCATGTGAACTGGAAAAGTTAGGTTCAACGTTCTCTAAGCTTTGAAAGGACTGTCTACAATGACTGCCGTACCCAGACTACCAAAATTCAAGTTATCCTACACAGACTAAGAATATTAATATCCTTTTAAGGAAGTTAAAATAGTATTGGCTAGGTGTTCTTAGATATGAAGTGTTTATAGGTATTAGGTATATGGTTATATGGTATGGGTGTTTTATAGGTGTTTAATAAGTATTAATAAATCTAAGTGTTATAAAGAAAATTTTTCTGTTACAAACATGGAAGCTACAGAATGCTCTTAGGTGAGTAGCCCAGGCTGTAGTTCTGCTGTCCTAGATGTGAATTCTTTCTCTGATGTTTGTAGCAAAGCTTCTAAGAACAGCAACACACTTTCCAGAGTCACTCTCAACATGCAAAGCATCTTGGGACTGTCTGGTCTTTTCAATCACAAGGAGTGAGTGTGTGTTTGATGTGATGCTGTCAATGACCACAACAATAAAGTCATCCCCAAGTATATTTTACACAGTCACAAGTTGAAGGAATAAGGTTTCTTCTTATGTCAAAATAATTTTGCACAGCTCTTCACTGCATTATTCTGAGTTAAATCATGTTTATTTTGGGTACCTTAAAGTCATCATTTTTATTTAACATATTCATGATGGGAAAAGCTCTCTTTTATATGGCAGAGGAACAAAGGAAGATCATGAAAATAAACTTTTAAAAACGAATATTTTTCCCCCAAAGAAAAAGTAGTCTCCTGTCACCAATGGGTGTCATTTGCAGCAACTGTGCACAAATTATTCTGGGATGTGTGATGGTCCCGTAGGCCCCTCTAGGTGACCCCCAGGCTAATCTCATGTAGTATTGATGCTTATAATATGAAAATGTCTATATTTTAGTTTCCAGAATGGATGGTTTATGAATAATGTATAATATTTAATAAAACCAGACATTGTCTCAAAATGTCTCATCAGAGGAGAGGTGGAGCCTTCTCTTACATCTGGCATTTTTGGGTTATGTACCAGGTAACACCAGGTAAAGAGAGAAGCATTTACAACCTGGAGAGCATGAGGCTTGATTCTTAGAGGTTTTAATTACTAATCAGAATTAAGGTAATGACCCCACATATGTGTTAATTCCTCTGATCTGTTGTGAATATTTTCCTTTCCTTCTAAATGCTTGTGGAAGAGCTTGGCAGCTCTGACAAAGGGCATGTGGTAGGATGCTATGCTGACAAACTGTTGTCAACTTGACACAAACTGGTGTCACCTGGGAAAAGGGACCTTAAATGGGGAATTGTCTTCATCAGATTGACCTGTAGGCAAGTCTGTGGTAGATCTCTTGATTTATGACTGATGTGGGAAGGCCCAGCCAATTGTGGGAGGAGTCACCCCAGGGCTAGTGGTCCCATGTGGCATAAGAGAGGGGACTGGACTAGCCATGGAGGAAAAGCAGTAAGCAGCATTCCTCCGTGGCTTCTGCTTTTGTTCATGCCTCTAGGATTTTTGTGATCTCTTGCCTTGGTTTCCCTTGATGATGAAATCTAACCTGTTCCTCCCCACATTGGTTTTTTTATCAGTGTTTTATCACAGCAAAAGAAAGCAAAGGAGGGCAGACATTGGTTCTGGGTGTTGGGCATTACTGTATAGGACATGACCATATAGTTTTTTAGAGGATTTTGGAAGGATTTCTGAGTGTTCAGACCTTACAATCATATCAAAGCAAAACAAAAAACTAACTCTGCAAATGGCTCAGTGTGAGATTCACCCCAAAGGACTTGGGAAGCCCCACCTTTCCAGTTCTACCACCAGCAACAGACACCAGGTTCTTAGACCCTACTACTGCCTAGGGTCTGCTATGTGATCTTGGAAGACAGGACTGTTGACATGGGGCTGGCTTGGAAAGTTTCATAAGGAGGCAAATATTTCAATTAAGATGTGGAAGTGGAATCTCTGCTAACTGGGACAACCATTTCTTACATCAGTTGGGACTGAGAATCAGATATGATCAATAGGAGGCCAGCATCACTGAGGTGAAATCTTCTGGGAAGTGTTTCCTCGGGGCTATCACATAGAGAAGCTGTGCTCCAGTGTGGGAAGAGCTGCATCTCATATCCAAGACTCTTCTGTGTGGTATTTGGTCTTGGTGGCATGAAAGCTGCAGGACTTTAGGGGTCATGGGGAGAGGCTGGGGTTTGGCATCAGGTGGAAGGGTCAGTATCTCTGAAAAGAGGCCAGGAGATGACCAGTGAAGGTATAACCTCAGTTGCAGTAGAAAGCCCAGCATTTTGGAGATGTCAGGACTGTGGAACCACCACCAGGGGCGGTAGCAGGGTCTGAGAACCTGGTGCCTGCTGCTGGTGTCAGACCTGGAGAGGTGGGGCTCCCAAGTCCTTTGGGGTGAGCCTCACACTGAGCCATTTGCACAATTGGTTTTGGTATGGCTTTGATCTGATTAATTTTATGTCTTTTCCCTTCCCTTTTGGAATGAAGTACATAACTTATTAGGATTTTACAGGAGCACACAGTTATGAAACTTTGAACTTTTAAAGTGCTGGGGTTTTTAAAACACTGGGATTTTAAACGTTGCATTGTGTTTTGTATTGTGATACTAATGTGAGATCTTGGACATAAACTATAAAGAAAAGATCGTGGTAGTGACATGTTTATGTGTCAAGTTTATAGCAGTCAATTTTTCTGTTTAGTTTTTGTCAACTTGACACAAACTAGAGTTACCCAGGAAAAGGGAGCCTCAACTGAGAAAGTATTTCTGCCAGATTGTCTTATAGACAAGTGAGCTGGGTTATTTTCTTGGTTATTGTGTTGATGTGGGAAGGTCCAATCCTCTGCTGTCAGTGCCACACCTTGGCAAGTGGCCCTGGGATGTGAAGCAAAGCAGGCGAAGTAAGCCACGAGGAGCAAAGTAGGCAGCAATCCTTCATGGCATCTGCTTCAGCTCCTGCCTTCAGGTTCCTGTCTTCCTCCATGACCGACTGTAACCTGTGGGATACAACCTGCACTTTGGTTTTGGTCAGTGTTTAATCACAACAACAGGAACAAACCAAGGCAGAAGCAGATTACAGAGTTGAATCCAAACAAAATGTGGGGAACAGAGCTAAACAGAGAATTCACAAAGGAGGAATCTCTAATGACTGAGAGGCACTTGAAGAAATGTTCAACATCCTTAATCATCAGAGATATGCAACTCAAGACGACTCTGAGATTCCATCTCACACATGTCAGAATGGCTAACTGGAAACAACCCAGATATCCTTCAACCAAAGAATGGATTAAAAAACTGGTATATTTACACAATAGAATACTACTCAGCTATCAGAAACAAGGAAATTATGCAATTTGTAACCAAATGGATGTATCTATAAAAGCTAATCATGAGTGAATTAACTCAGACTCAGAAATATACACATGGCATCTATTCATTTATAATTGGATTTTAGCCATATAGTACAGGATAACCATCCTACAATCAATAGACCCAAAAGAGCAGGAACAGGGACTTGGTTACCTGTCAGTGGGGCACCCTACCCTAGTGGAATTGCCCTGTATGCCTCCTGTGCAAGAGGAAGCTCTTAGACCTCATATGACTAACTAACTGAGGGGGGCTGATACATGGAGGCACCCCACACTGGAGGAATGGGATGGGTGGGAGAAGGCGTAGAGGGTGGGAGTGTGAGACTGGGAAGGAGTGGAGGGAGGGGTGGTAATGGAGACATAACTTTAAGTAATAAATAAATGTTAAAAGAAAAAAAAACCTCAAATGATACCACATGCTGGTAAGGAAGGTTATGGAGAAAGGGGAATATTCCTCCATTGCTGGTGGGAGGGTAAACATGTACAACCACTATGGGAATCAGTCTGGCGATATCTTAGAAAACTTGGGATAGCTCTACCTCAAGACCCCGCCATACCACTTCTGGTTATACATCCAAATGATTCCTCACCAAACCACAAGGACATCACCTCATCTATATTCATAGCAGCCTTATTTGTAATAACTAGAAACTGGCAACAACCCATCTCAACCAATGGGATGAATGGATAAAAAAAAACTGTGGTACATCTACACAATGGAATACTACTCAGCCATCAGAAACAAGGAAATCGTTCAATTTGCAGCCAAATGGATGGAACTAGAAAAACTCATCCTGAGTGAGCTAACCCAGACTCAGGAAGATGCACATGGCATCTATTCATTTATAATTGGATTTTAACCATCTAGTACAGGATGACTATCCTACAACCAACACACCAAAAGGAACAGGAACTTAGAATTTGTTACCTGTTAGTGGGACACTTTGCCCTAGTGGAGCTGCCATGTAGGCCCCCAGTGCAAGAGGAAGCTCTTAGCCCTCACATGACTGCTAAACTGGGGAAGGGGCTGATATATGGGACCACCCTACTCTGGAAGAATAGGACAGGTGGGAGAGGGGGGAGGGGTGGAACGAGGGCACGGTGATGGAATGTAACTTGAAGTAAAAAAAAAACAAAACAAAGTTGCTGCTAACTATGCAGTTGTTAAATCAAGTTTTTTGAGGGTTATTGTAGTACCTGCTCTGGGGACAAGGGTTATTTAGTGTGACATGAGGAGATCAGATCCGAAGGAAGCTCTGAGGAGAAGTCACCCTCAGCTCCGAGCTGCCCAAGGGTCACGTGGCTTCCAAGACTGTTCATCTTATCTGCTGAGTTATTTCAAATCCCAAGAGTTACCACAGGTACAGTGAACTGATGATTTGTCCAAGTTACAATGTAAAATATTGGTCTCATCTAATCTTGTCATTGTATTTCTACATAATTCATTTTCATCTTAAAGGTTTTCTATGGACTTTTATATGTATCTATGGGCATGTGTACTGTGTGCGCATGTTCATGTGTGTATGCGCCCGTGTGCAAAGGCACATACATGGAGCTCAGAGGAGAACCTGTGTGGTAGTCCTCACCTTCCACTACTTCACATGCCGAGTGAACTGGCCCAAGAGCCTCCTATAATTCTCTTGTATCTTTATGCTTTCTCCCCATAGAAGTGTTGAAGATGTAGATGCTTGAGCTAGGTTTCTGGTTTTACATGCATTTTGAGAGTTCAGACTTAGGTCCTCATACTTGGGCAATCAGTGTTTTCACACACGGAGTTACCTCCCCATTCACCACCACTGACTTTGAGATCAGGATCATGTAATTGTTTTCAATCTGGTATAGACTACCATATGTCTACCATATCTCACAAAATAAAAACCTCTTTTACCTCTTTCTGCCCTTCCTTTTCTTCTCTCTGGACATGTGGCTTGGGAGTGTGAAGGAGGTGAGGGTAGGACTGGACACAACTGACCTATGGTGTCTAAGATGCAGTGTTCCTGAGAGGGGAAGTGCAGAGCAGTGGTCACTGTACCTGCCTGCGCAATAGTGACTGAGATCCAGCCAATCTGAACAGTAAATTCTGAGGACTTCTAGGTTCCCTGAGGATCTTCGAAATCCCATTCCACTTTCAGGCCTGCCTGAGACAGGTGGTTGGATTCAGGTGAATTTTCAAAAGAGCATCCCTTTCTCTCCACACCAGTCTTCTCTTGATAAACCCCACATTACAGATCTGCCTCATGACTCAGCTTCCCGCAGAGAGGGACCCAGACATCCTGGTTCTTACCTCTACCTCCTGGTGACAGACAGGGCACCTGTTCTGTCTTCAACACAGCTTCCTGTCTTCTAGCTAGGAAGCTCACACATCCTTTGTGATTCCCTCCGTGGCAGTGTGGGTTGAACATCTCCACAGCTGCTTCCCACATGGCTGCTTTAGCACCCTGCAGTCTGCCCCATTAGATAAGGATTTGCTTACAGTCAGAGAATGACCAATTTTATCTGCATTTCTATTAGGTGGGAGAGCACCTGGTGCAGGGTAGATCCCTGCTAAGGCCTGAATGAATGATTGGATTAATTAAACCTTAAGGGAAGCTCTCTGAGTAAAAACTAGCTGTGAAAACATGAGGACCTGAGCCTGGATCCCCCAGCATAATTTCTGGGCCTGGCAATAGGCTCCTGTAACTAAAGACCAGGGAGAGTAAAAGTAGGTGGATACCACGGGCTTCATGGCCAATCATTTTATCCCAAACATCAAGAGCTCCAGGTTCTGAGAGAGACACTGTCTCACACAATTGGGTAGAGAAGCAATTGAGGAGGAGAGCCAGTATTGACCTCTAGCCCACACAGGACCACAGATAAGTACAGCAGCACAAATGTACCTATAATAAACTCACACACATGCACACACGCAAACACACATGCATGCACGCATGCGGCACATGCAAAATTGTTGCCACATTTTTTTTTACAGTAAAGAAACCATGGTTTCCCACTCATGTTCAATGAACTTCAGCAGGTCCATGAGGGAGAAGATGACTTAAGTCACAGAATGTGCTGAAACATTTAAACTTTAAAAAAACAAAACAACAACAAAACAAACAAACAAAACACCAGATTAATTCGTTGGTTCCATGATGTGTTTATGAAATTACCCTAATAACAAGATGGAGGCAGAAGTTGGGATAGAGTAAATATAGAGACCTCAGTGTCGGGAAGTGTTAACTAAAAGACATGAGGAAGGAGGAGCAAATATAAAGACCAGGAAAAGGTACTGACTAGTGTTTCCATGAGATTCCTAATAAACCTCTCACCACATACAACAGGCAATCCACTGTGTATAGAAGTACCGCTGAGTGTGGAAGGAACCACTGTGTATGGAAAATGCTGCCAAATATGGAAGATAACACTGACTGTGGAAGGTGCCCTGTTTTTCCAAATTCATTTTTGGGTTTACAATGAAAATCATGAGACATCCCAGCATACTGAGCCCAGGGATATTGATATCCCTAATTGCAATGCATACACAGTTATTTTTAACTCGAATTTGCTGATTCTCTCATGTCTTCTTCCAGTTTCTCTCTGGCTCTTCCTTTCCTGCTTTTTTTTTTTCTCCCAGCAAATTCTATTTGTGAATCAATTTGTCCTGAGAATAGAGCAGGGTTGGCATAAATGTCCTGAGCCCACAAAGCTGGAAAGTACAAGAAAGAAAATCAAAGGTGGGCCAATTAGGGATTTATTTTAGGACAGAGATACGTATTGCATATGTTGCAGAGAAAAATAGAAGTACAAAAATAAAAATTTTAAGTTCAGTATCTTTTTCAAGTAGGCAAAATTGCAAATGCACTTGGAAAGTGATGTTTTAATCAGCCACAGCATTCATGAGAGCAGGTGTCTCCTAAAGGAGATGTTTATATCCAAACACAGAATTCTGAACTTCTCTGACCAAATCCCCAGAGCCAGGCAAAGGCAATGATCAACAGCTAAGCAAAGGGAGCACCATTCACACTCTGAGGGTGAAGATGGGGGTGAAGGTGGGATGAAGATGGGAGGGCTGGTTTGCTCCTTACATGCCCATTTTCTCTGAGAACCCACTTCACTGGCTTGAGTGTGGTAACTCATGGTTAGATCAGGGGGGACACCCACAAATTCAAGCCAGCTTGGTCTACAAAGAGACCAGTTTCAAATGACGAAAAGCAATCAACCAAACAAAGGCTCTAGTTCATAGGAAGATCTCCTCTACACCATGGACACCTCCAGGGACCTCTGTTCATATATAACTGTTATAACATGTTATAAGAGTTTTGACTGAGGCACGGAGCATTGCAGAGTCTCCTCTATCCCCTGGATGGAGATGGTACTGACCACCTCCTCTTTGCTTGGCCCATCTGTGGGTGCTTTTGCACACAGCCTGAGAACACAGTTTGGTTTGGGGATGTTTGTTTTCTCACCTACATTGGCCACAGATATTGACAGCTTAACTATTTAGAGAAACAAGCTAGTAAGTCTCAAAAAGACAAAAATGACACTCTCTGAACAACAGAACCAAGTCATCTATCAGTGGAACAAACATAGTTTAAGGTAGACTCAGCAGCAAGGTGTGTGTGCAAAGAAAGAACAGATGTGAGGGAAGACCACAGCACTGTGATGGGCACACAGAGACAAATGTGACCTCCCCCTGCTCTTTCCTGTTCTGCTGGCAAGTGGGAAACGGCTTAGTTCAGCCCAGCGTGCATGATGTATGTGGAAGCTCCTCAGGGCCCAGGCAGTACCCAGCAGAGCCAACATTGGCACTGATGCATTGACCCCGCTGTGTCAAGAGCCTGGCTGGGTAACATGGAAGGCTGTTGATGACAATGAAAGCAGAGGTCTAAGATTGTAAGCAAAGAACCCAAAGAAGAAACTCAGGAATAATGAAACCGTCATAAACAATGCTTTTGCAACACAGTGGCAGAGCATTTGCCACTCAGTCTGTGATTGGTCCTTAGTCCTCACATTAGTCAGATAAGATTCTGATCATGTGTCCATATCATGAACCAAGCTGACTTTAACTCCCTTTATAGCAGCAAACAACATTCTGTGTATTTTCTCCATAAACATAACACAAGACAAAAAAGATATCTACTAATCTGCCTGACCTTTATTATAATTTATATAGATTAAAATTGTAAAATAAAACTGAACTGGCATGTGGGCTATGGATTTGGGATTGCTCCCATGATCTACTGTTCTCAAGGGGAGCTTGGAAGATGACCTGTGGGCTTCTTTTGTTTTCCACAGCTTCCTAACTTAATTTATTCCATCCCAAACAATGTCAGCCCAACAGATAGCTACAAAAATGTCAGCTTGCTTTCAGTCTGAGGTAGTTATCTGGAGGCAAACAGGAGAGAGGTGGTAACATGTGAAGCAACCACCTGGGGAAAAGAGGGGTGTGAGATCACTTTTGGATCTGAAGTTTGCATCTAGGAGAGCTGTAGGTGGCAGTAGGAAGGGAGCAGTGAGGTGTTGAGAGCTTTGGCAACTGCAGGTGAGTGTTCCCTGCATTGGCAGAGACAGGAATCTCCCTACGGGCCCAGAAAACCCAGAGGGTTAGTCACATACAGCAATCAATCCCCCTGCCAACGCTCTGGCTTTCCGTTGTAGTTACCATGAAGACTGCGGCTGGAGAATGAATTTTGCTTAAGTATGATTTCAGGAAGACAAAAATATTTAAATTTTACTGGTCCTTGTAAACACAGACCTCAGGAGAGAGAGGGGGGGCTTGGTCTATATACGAGTTTCCATCTTCCAGACTAATCAGCATCTTCCTGTGAGGAGCCTTCATTGCTGGTGTGTTAGAACCACAGATGCATTCGTGAACACCTCACCTGAGGGGTGCAATCACAAAGAATGCCATTGTTCTGTGGAGGAAAGGACAAAGAAACTAAATATAACTAGGAAGAGAACAGACATCTGACCACTCCTTAGAACCTTAAGTTTCCCATGCATGGAGCAAGGGTGATTTTGTGTGAAAGTGAAATATAATTATCCTTAAGAAATTCCATGAAAATACCTCATGATGTAAATATAGAGCACATGTTTACTGTTCATTACATAGGAAGTTTTGTAGGTAAGTAAGACCTTTTTTGGTAACCTTGTGCCATTTTGTGTGTTTTCTGAATTACAAACTTGGGTGATTCTGAGTCAGGGCCTCAGGTGGGGGCAGGAAGACGCTAGGGAGACTGGCAGTTACCTGAAGGCTCACAACCACAACGACTGAGAATGAATAAGGACTATCAATGTGCCTTCATCCTGTGGCTGGTCAGCTACCACTGGCTTTTGGCAGGAGGACCTAAGTTCTTAACACAGGTCTCTAAAGTTCTCTTGTGACCTCACAGCTGGATTCCACCATAGATATTGACTCAAGAGAGAGAAAGACTTCCTTGCACTGTCTCACAGGACCAAGACTCAGGGATCACCCTCTGTCAGATCTTCTATAGACTGTTAATTGGAAAGAACGCCAGAGGTCAGAGTCACTGTGGAACTCCCATAGACTGGCTTCCACACTGAGAATCTTCCTTCATGTTGGCCTGTCTTGGCCTTGAATCTGGTCAAGATGCTCCCTCTATAGTAGGGGTCTCAGTAAAGTCTTCAACAGAACATTTCAAAACTGTGAAAACGCACCATCACCATGACCACTGGCATCCTTGCCTTTTCTTTGAAATCCAGCAGTCTGTTTACATTCCTCATTCTCCCCTGCATATGTGGATAATGTAGTTTCAAATGCTTCTCATGACCATACAGTGATGAACATGGAGCCCTTCTGTCCTGTCCCTATTTTTCCCAAACAAATTATCCGTACTCATTGTGTAGTATGGCTTTATCAGCTTAGTTTTTCTGGCAAAGTTAATTTTTTTTCCACAGCCCTAAAGGCCCCCCTTTCTAAAGTCTCCATCCCACATCCAGCTGCCAGATGTGCTTTCTCCTACTGGTCTGTACACTCTCCAAAGTCACAGTTTTCTCACCTGAACAGCCCCAAATCACCCCCCCAAAACCTCCTCAGTTTTGCTCAAACCTGACAGCAAGCAGCACCAAATTTATATCTGCCTCGTTTGTGAAATATGCTCTGCAGTTAATTTTAATTCAAAATTTGTCTGAAATCTACCTGTTCTTCCACATTTTCAGTGACCAAGATGTCTTCCAGAGACATTCTAAGGGACAAGGCACCAGGAAAATCACTGAATGTGCTGAATGTTGATGGGTGTCCCAGAATGCCACTGAACATGCTTTCTAGCACTTCATATGTTTTAGATTCTTTTTAATTGTGCATATACGTATAGGTGAATATAAGCCAATGCAAGTGCAGGTGCAGATTCCTAAAGAGATTCTCTAGTGTCCCGGGAGTTACAGGTGGGTGTGAAGCACCAGACATGAGTGTTGTGAACCAAACTCTGGTCTTGTGTAAAAACAATGAGCAGTGAGTGCTCTCACTACTGATCCATAGCTCCAGCCCCAAAACTTTACATTTAATGGGCATTATCTTCATAAAAGTTTGTGTTATTTCATATAACTACAGCTTCTGTGACAATTTTCTTCCTGAAAATTCATTCTAAGATTTTTCTAGCAACATTAATTTCATTAAAATACTGTTATTTGGGGGATCCAAGATGGCAGCAGCCCACAAGAATGCATTTTAATGTCGGAGAAAACAGTCACAAAATGGCAAATGTTATGAGACACTGTACAAACAAATCTGAGTGACTCGACCCCCCTGGGTCTCAGCCAACTACCCAGGGACCATTAAAAGTCCCTAGGTATGATGCTCCCTCCCACTCTCAGACACGCACGGAAGCCACTGAATCTGGGAATCAGGACCCCCCCACCAGGAGAGACACACCAGGTAAGATACACTCTAATACCCAGCGGGCAGATTCAGACCCCACACAGGGATACTCTCCAGCCTAATGCCCCCCCCCCCAGGCCATGCACAGGTGACCAGACTATCTGGTGAAGGGTTGCAGACCCGTGGAAGTGTGTGCGGCTCGGCTGCAGAGTACCCATCCGGCTGCAGATTGTGATCCACTGCGGTGTACGGGAACTTTGTCGACTGGGACGTCACTTGCCAGTTTCCAGACCCGGCCCCATACACATATACGCGGGGCCATGGGAGCAGCAAGGCTGCAGGGGGTGAAGGCGGATTTACCCACCACAGCATCCAACCCTGGGCAAACTGTGAGGTATTTACAATTATTATCGGACTTTTTTGCTAGTACTGGCCCTTCCGGCAGGGAACCAGAGCTTACGTGTATACAGCTCCACCCCCTGGATTAGTTAGGTCTCCACCTAGGAGGCAGGGCTGAATGACTCCCCTTACAGGGGTGGAGTCAGGCAATTCGACTGCTACACCAAAGCACCCCCTTTGGACCCAAGCCCAGAAGACAACAGGAGAAGACAGCTAAAAACTTCCAAATGGCCAACGGCCCCAGATGAAAAAAAAAATTGAGGCGGAATGACTCCAACAAAAGAAAGCGATACTATTTCATCCAGCCCGTACCACCTCACCACAGCTGAAACACATGAAAACGATGAGAATTCTACATTATGGAAAGTGATAGAGTCCCTTCAAGAAGAACTTAAGGAGGAATTCAATGAAGCCACAATTACACAAAACGAAAACAATGACTAATACCATTAGAGAACTCCAAAACAAGGTGGCTCAACTTGAACAGGAAAAAGAGAGGGCAATGGAAAATTTCCAAGTAAATTGGAGCAGGAAATGTACAAAACGAATAAAATCACTCAAGACATGAAAATGGAAATGGAAACAATAAAGAAAACACAGTCAGAGTTAAAAATGGAAATGGAGAATCAAGGGAAGAGAGCAGGAACTATGGATATGAGTACCAAAAGTAGGATTCAAGAGATGGAAGACAGGATCTCAGGCATGGAAGATTCTATGGAAGAAATCAGTACAAAATCCAAAGAAAATGAGAAAGCTAAAAAAACTCTCACCCACAAATTCCAAGAAATCAAGGACTCAATGAAAAGATGAAACCTAAGAATTATAGGCATAGAGGAAAGAGAAGACTCCTGACTCCAAGGTCTAGGAAATATCTTCAACAAAATCATAGAAGAAAACTTCCCAAACCTAAAGAAAGAGATTCTAATAAAAATCCAAGAGGCTTAAAGGACACCAAACAGATTAGATCAGAAAAGAAACTCCTCTCGCCACATAATAATTGAAACTCCAAATGTTGAGAACAAAGAAAGGATATTAAAAGCTGTAAGAGAAAAAGGCCAAGTCACATACAATGGCAGACCCATCAGAATCAAACCTGACTTCTCCTCAGAAACTTTAAAAGCTAGAAGGGCCTGGACAGATGTCCTACAAGCCCTGAGAGAGCATAGGTGCCCAGCCAGACTACTATACCCAGCAAAACTCTCTATCAATATAGATGGAGAAAACAAGATATTCCATGACAAAATCAAATTTAAACAATATCTACCCACAAACCCAGCCCTACAGAAGATCCTAGAAGGAAAATTCCAACCCAGAGAAGATAACTACACCCAAGAAAACAGAGGAAATAGAAATCTCCATAGCAACTAAACAAAAAGAAACACAAGACGACCACCTATACCAAAATAATGGGAAATAACAACCCCTGGTCACCAATATTCATCAACATCAATGGACTCAACTCGCCAATAAAAAGACACAGACTTGTTTAGAACTTGTTTTGTATCAGGTGGCCTGGAGCTCTGAGATCTGCATGTTTCTGTCTCTAGTGTGTTGGGATTAAGGGTGTATTCTTCCCCAATGATGTGACTGAGAGTGTGCACCATCACCACCCTGTTTTTGTAACTCTAGAATTTATAAGACAACTAACTCTATAGTGATCCTCCTGTCTCTGCTGGAGGTAAAGGCATGGGCTAACACCATGCATTATTTTACCTTAGCTCTAAGTTTTTTCAACTCTTGGAGGTTTGTAAAACCAGGTTGAACAGCTGTCACCTTTAATTTATTTACAGTGTTTTAAACCTGTTACCTGCTTTTTAATGCCAAACCGTGGAAATAGCCTATACCTCTACAAAAAAAACCCAAAAAACAAAAAAAAAAACTTTTAAACTGCTATCAAGTTTGTGTAATCTCTGTAGCCACCTGCAGTCTAACATTCTAATCTGAAATTAAGGCCATTTCTTTTTTTCAAACAAGCTCTAAACAGAGAAAAACTTTGATCCAGGAGTGGAGGAGCACATCTTTAATCCCATCAGTTGGAAACCACATGTCTTTGATCCCAAAACTTAGAATGCAAAGACAGGCACATAGGATTTGGAAAGATTTAACTTTAAAAGCTACTTACAAAAGGCAGGCTGCAATTCAAACAAATTGTCCTTTGATATCTCAAAATATATACACTAAAGTTTTGTTTAGCTCCAAAATATCAAAATAATTTCTTCTTTAATCCGGATTGAAAGGTAATACTTTATATATTATCAAAAAAAACAAATTTGCTCCAGGAAAAATATTACCTGACCTCCCCCCCAAAAAAAAGGTAATTGTCCCAGAGTTAGGATTAGGGCAGGGCTCTGTTCTTATCTTTCCAGGAGATTTAAAGCATCCATTCAAGGAATCCAGGGACAACTGGACAAAGGAAACCTCAGCAGAAAACAGATCAGACACCAAAGAAGACGAGTGGCCCAGATGATCCAGCCTTGCAGACTTCTTCAGTAGCAGTTTCCTCAAAAGTCTATAACCACAACAACTCAAAATTGCTAAGATTGTTCAGCTCCACAGACTACTCCAGCCAGATCTTCAGTAAAATTCTGAAGATCAGCTTCTGTCTATGAACTTCGTAGGACATCTAAATAGCTGAGCACAAAGGGACTGAACATCAAATGATTCTATTAACATTTTTAACCATTTTTTCATTCTTATTTGGGCCCCAAACAGGTTTACTACATCCCAAATCAGCAGGAAGTCATTTTAAGAGAACAACGTCCCATCCCCAGAAGGTGGGGAGGGTGTTCTCCCCCTTTGGTTATTTGATAGATAATAGAAAATTTTGTTATTTAGGGGAAAAGACTACAAGCTGTTAAATGGTCTTGTTAAATGGGTTTTGGAGGTTAGACCCAGGGACTTCTCTCTTTT
>CAJQZJ010032670.1:3721364-3744880 GCA_907164525.1 Lophiomys imhausi
GAGAGAGAGAGAGAGAGAGAGAGAGAGAGAGAGAGAGAAGGAGGAGGAGGAGGAGGAGGATGGTGGCAGACTTATTTCCAGCAGTTGGGACTCAGATGAGTTTCTCAGCTGAAGGAAAAGTGCCCCATGAACCAAGCTCCTTCTAGGTCTGTGAAAAGAACACCCACCAGTGCTTCTTCTTCAAATGACACAGCAAGAGAGATTTGATAGTTTTTGTCTTCACTAGTTTTAATCAAAGAACAGGGAGATTTATTCAGAGAATCTCTAATGTCAGATTTTTAATGCATCTGTCCTTTTCACCAACTGTATTATCGAGATGGCTTCATATCTATTTTACCTGGAATGCTTGAGATGTCCATGGAGGGGATTTCTCACTGCTAGAAACCTATTTCAGCTTCTGGATTAAGCCTTCTCCTCATCGATTGCTGCCCTTGGCCAAAGCTGAGCTTCACAAGTCCCATACTTGCCAGGAGCTCTGTGAATCTCATGGAAGTCCTCTTTTAGGGAAAACATTAAAGCCATTTACATGGGTAATTTTTATTGGCACATGAAGAGTTAAGCATCAGGTGGCATCAGAAAGGCAATTAAAAGGGGATAGTTAGTTTAATCACAGTCCTTTCCCTATCTGTTTCATGCAGCAGTTTCTTTATTCTGCTAACTTGAAATCGCAGTCCTGCGCTGGCCCCAGAAGTTCACTCAATCAAAAGCCGAGTGCTGAGTAATCACAGATCTTAAATAACTGGAAGTTCTGACCCCAGACCACAAGAGGATTAAACACCCAGTAGCCAAAACTCAGTTCTTCGATCCAGGGAGCGCCCCTGCGTAATGAGAAATCCCAGAAGCCTAGATCACAGTTCTGTCCTCGACGGGCACAGAGCTAAGTGGAAAACCTCTTTAATTCCTTAGGAGATCCTATCTGCCTGATGGAAATAGATATTGGCTTCTGTGTAGCATGATTAGAGGAACCAGGCGGATTAGCAAAGATGTAAGAAAAAGCTCACCCCAGCTCATTTACATGGAATCACTGCTGACAGACATTGCTGGGAATACAGACACCCAGAGACAGTGCTGGGCCAGGGCCAGACCCACACTTATTTACTCAACTTGTAGCGGGATTAGGAGCCATTTATTTTGCCATATTCAATTTTTAAAATCTATTAAGCACTTTGATGCCTACTTATTTTATTTTCTGTTGCAAGCAGCCAAGCCATTTGGAGAGATGATTTCCATTTAAAACAACTTATCAACTGACAAATACCAGAGGAAGCTATGGTGTTCTCTCCAAGTGTGGTGAGATGAATGAAACATAGTCCTATTTATTTAAGCATGGATATTTGAAAGCTACTAATTCTTTATCACTATGCCCTTGCTTGCTCATATCTCCACAATGAAATATGCTCACATGTACACACAAACACATGTATACAGAATATGTTCCAAACATGTATACCCTCAAATATGGTACAGCATAGGGTATCTGGTTTTATTTTATGGAAGCTATTGTTTATTTTAGATTACTTTGTCTCAAATAGACCTTGAATTTTCTGTTATATAAATACAAAATGTGTGTATTCTGCCTTTAGCAGTGACGTTGAAACTTCCCAGAGATGACAAACATTCAGAAAGATCAGTAAGACTACAATGTTTATGTTCTGTTTTACCACTTCTTACGTTCCTAAAACTTGCTGCCTTTGTTTAAGTTAAAAAAAGAAATAGTTGCAGCTGTGCCATTCACTACAGTGTCCCTGTAATGGTAGGATCTTCCCTCTGCACTACTCCTGCGATTGCAGCCATTCACAAGCAGGGTGCTCTCACACTTGGCATACTCTTAAAAATAATTTCAGCTTCCAAATGCAGAGCATTTGGATATAGTATAAAACATTGTATTTTATAAATAAGCTTTATCAACTACAATCAACTGGTGTATCATATCCTCAAGCTTAAAACACATGATCTGTCTACTCTCTTCAGGAAGGGTGAACAAACAGTAAAACAACCCAAGGCCAATTAGTGAAGGGGAACAGTTGAACTAAACTCAATGGGATGAGCAAGTTTTTAAAGGGGGAAACATCAATTTCAAAAATTCAGAATTACTTCATATTTAAAATTGAAATCATAGGATAAAATGAATTGTTAAAATAATGTAAAAACAACTTATGGGTAGATTATTGCAAACAATGACATGCATAGTGATAAACACATTTTATGTTGTATATTTTCCTGTTCTGTGAATCCTGAAATGGGCCTACTACCTAGCTCCAGTAACTTTTTGCTGATTCTATGAAACTTCTAGGCTGATGATCATGTCATTTGGGAATGGATGGTTTCATTCTTCCTGTCTATATGCATCTTGTTTCTTTTTCTTTTCTTACTACATTGGACAAACATTTAATAAGAGTTCAAATATAAGTGGTTAGACAGTGGAGGAAGTTGAGGAAGACCACATTCACTTTTCTTTTTTGTGATGCCTGGGGCTGAATCCAGAACAGTAAGCACCGGCCATGGGCCAATGGCCTCTACCTCCGGCCCTTCATCCTCTAACATGAAACACGTTGTCGTCAGCAAAATTCTTGCAGACATAGTTTTAAGTCAGAAGTCAACTGCCTCTATGTGGTGGATAGTAGATGCTAGTAGTATTAAATTTGGAGAAATTTGTTTTATTGATTGATTTTAGAACTTGAAGCAGGTTTCAATATCTAGCATGAACCCCATGTAATCACTCAGTATTGCCATTTGGATACATAGCTGGACATGAGTTGTGAATAATGCATTAGTTTCTATTTCAACATCCTTCATAGATATTGTACTCTGGTTTTCCATTATTAAACAGTTGTTTTCTACTTTTATAATTAAAGGAATATGTATATAAATATATATAAATTGAATCTGCTGAATCCATTTAATTTTGCTTGCATGTATGTAATTTTAAGGACAACTATTTGTAATTTTATAAACTGTGTGAGAGTGTTTGCCTTCAGGTGTGTATGTATACTATATATGTGCAATGCTCAAGGAGGCCATACAAGGCCATTAGATCCCCTGGATCTGGAGAGGTGGTGAGCTCAAAGTTCCAGCCTTATCTCACTGAGGAGGTATTGGCAATCAGTATACTGGGAGAGGGAGAGTCAGTTTACCTTAAGAAATATCCCCTGATTAATTGACCATTTTCCAATAGAAAGATACACATTCAATGACATATGAGCAGCAGGTATTCACATTGATGCTTTATTCCAACTGGCTAGTTTTCATAGGGATGGCATATGCCATCCTAATACCAAAGAAAAAGTTATACATCAATATCATCTGACTGTAAAGTCTGAGAACTACAAAAATGACCAGCCTGGCCGTATGTGCCTGCTGGTGCAATAGTGGCATGGGTACCATGGGTGTAAACAAACACTTTCTGTTTGGATTAAAGAACAACTCCAAAAGATGAATTCCACATCTAGCACTATTGTTGGCCTCAGGAACCTATGACAAGACATGTCACATATCTTGGAAAAGAACCTGGTACTATTATGGTGTATGATCCTATTTGATATCATCATCATCATTCTCTCAATGATTTATGCTCTCAGCTATTCTGGAAGATTTATAATTTTATATTTTGCATATAGATCTATGATCCAAGTTGTGTTGTGTTTTGTGAGAAATGTGATGTTTGTGTGTATGTATATTTTCATTTTTGGAGTTATTAATACAAACCTCAATTGTTCCCACCTGCCGCCCTCCACCTCTGCACTGCTATCTTGCTATCATATCTTGCATTTTGTCTGGGAATGAATTGTTGTAAATTTTCCACATTTGCTGTTCTTCTTCCATATCTTGTAGATGGTGGTAGGTATTTTGCCTTTCACACAAAACTTTCAAATCAATTTGTCAATATGTAGAAGGTAGCTTGCAAGAATTTGACTCGTGACTGTTTTTCAGTCAGTATGTCAGTTTGGGCAACCTCAGCATGACATTCTAACCATGAGTGTGAGATCTCTGGTCACCTGAGCACACTGCACTACACAGACATCTCAGCTGTTCAGACAGCAATGTTTAGGGAAAGGAGAACAGCACTCTTGCCTAAAATGCCAAGCAGATCCTGCCATGGGAGAAGTAGCAAAGATACTAAGATGTGCAATGCCGTAAAAAGATTTTAGTTTTAAAATGATAGTAAAACAATTGCTAAACTATGGGAGTAATCAAACATAATAAATTAACAAAGCCAATGTGCTGGTTTTCCTCACTACTAGGAACTGCAGCCACAGCCACAGGTCTGCCGGCAAGGGACTCCACAACTGTGGTAGATCTCTAGTGTGTTGAATTTTTCATATACCCAAATCAGTGCCATCCTGTAATTTGTCAATACATATATAATGTTGAATACAAAGGTTTTGCTTTTGAAACTGAAGAAATCTCTTTGTTGGGAAATCAGCTGTCACAAAGAGCAAAATCTCACATTTCAGTTTCTCCAGATATCCAAAGAGAGGTGTTATCCCTGAATCCCAGCAAGCTCAAAATCATCCAGCTCCTTTGGCATAGGAGATGTTCTTCTCTCCGCTTACAGCACAGACCTGAATCTGTGTGAAGTCTGAATTCTTCTGAGAGAAAAATCCAGTAACACCTGCAGCTATAGGGACATATTCACCTGTCCTCAGGGAAGGATACTAAGTGAAGGAGGGACACTGACCATGGTCTGCAACAGAAATCATTTCACCTACTGTAATTTTAGCATAGACTTCGCCCTACCTGGACCTGGCCTTCCTTTCATGAATACTCTACACAAAGTACCTTCAAAGACATATTTCAAAATAAATCAAATTAGTCACAACATAAAGTCTGTAATTATCTATAAGTGTGTCGAAGTTATTGTCCAAACAAAACCCTGTGTAGTAATGAGGAAGATCACTAAATTTTACCATGTTAGCAAAATCCAGAATTCAGTATAACCCAAACTGTGGAGAAATAGGTCTTCCTAAACATGGACCTTAAGTATGTGCTCTTTGACTGCACACACACACACACACTTATTCAAGCTATTTCAGCCCAAGGTTCATACTTGGGGGCACAACAGTTACTGTCATGATGACTTGTGTACTATAAACCGCAAACAACCAACCAGATGATGTTGAAGATGATGTTCAACCAATACTTCCAACAAAAGCTCTTGTAAGAACTACCTACTACCAAACAGCTAGCAAATCATATGAATTTAATTCTTTCTTGATTGCAGGATAATTTTTCTATCAGTTGACAGAAGTTGTGAAAGGAATACATCTCTCCCTCAACAGGGCAAGCTCCTCTTGTCTTAGTATTGATATTAATGCCAACAAAATTAGTAATTTGACAATTAGTTCGACACTTACCTGAGAAGACATGAAAGGAAGAAAGAAAGTATTTTAACCAGATTAAAAAGTGGCTCTGACAAGCCAGGATCCTGTCGTGTTCCAGCCTTCCAACTTTAACATTTTCATGTCTGCTTGGCAGGTTATTAAAATAAATGAGGGTGCAATGGGCTGCTATTCCAGTCTTCCCTAATGGGACTTGAGGAATTTGCAAGCCACCGATGTAAATTGACCGACCCAGAGACTGAAAGGATTTAGCTAAAGTGGACAATTAGGATCATTCTGCAGAGCTGAATGAAATATTCCCTGCTATTTTAATAATTCAGGCCCAGGGTAATTTTCGGAGGCTGAGTTTGTCAAGATAATGTGCCTGGTGCTTGTCTGCTTGTCATTTTTAACTCAATCTCACATGTTACAGGTGCAGCCTAGCTTACCAAACAGTAAAATCATTCACTGGAGAATTTGCATAAGGAATACAGAATAACTGCACAGAGGAGATGCTGGGCCTGGGACTGACAGGGCTCTGTGGCTTGGATACTCCGTGATGGAGACAGCACGGATGGTGGACAGACGTTGCTGGACTCTGCTGATGCAATTATGGGCATCCCTGAGCAATATGCATGTACAGGTGTGGACTTCGAGCTGCACGTGGCCTTGTGAAACTCACACTGCTTCTGCCATGGGATGTGTGAAGGCCGAGGCATTCCCTCACGGTGCATGCAAATACTTTCAGCTGAGCTTTACATCGCTGAACCATGGCATAATGTTTTTAACTCTGGGTCACAATGTGTGCTTAGAGAATCATGTCTGAGTTTCACATTAAGCAACCCTGAGACTAGCAAGTTCATCAGAACAACTCTGCACATTTCAACAGATTCTGGGGTCTCCACAGATGAAAACAACACTCATGATTACAGTGATTGCTATAACCCCAGAAACAGCCCATTCTGTCCATCTGTCTCACAGGACATGGAAAGGGCCACATCGCGCTGAAGTGAGGAAGCTGTTGAAATGGGATCTTCCTCGAAGAGCCCCCCACCTCAAGACAGCTCTGTTCACAGCCTTTCTGGGCTCCAGTGCTCTGATTACTGACTGGGTGCTGGTGACCTTGAGTTGAGACTGCTTTAAGCCTTTCCTTCCTTATGACAGTGAAAAAAAGTGTCAGGGTCACAATGCATGTAAGGGGAAACAACTCCAGGCAGGCAAGGAGTTAGACAGGGGGAATTGAGGACCTGTATCTGACCCTTGGTATTTGCGTCTGCACACTGTCAGAATGGCCCTCTGTGATTAGGCATCCTTGATGAGGCAGCTGAGTTACTCCTCTCTGTGTCAGAACCGAAGGCTCCAGGGCATCCTCCCACATGATACCGAGGGTCTACATCCTAAAGAGCATTGTACTTTTGACACACTTGCCTTTCATGGAGAGCATGAGAGGAAATGCCCTAATTGTTGAGAAGGCCAAGGAATCAACTCACACCGTGAACATGCCACCCAACTCATCTGTATTCATGGCTACTCTAAATCTGTCACACAGAGCCCACTAGGCTGGCCTGTGCTTTGGGCAACTCCATCCTTTCTTTGGAGAATTTGTTTTGCTCAATGAACAAACTTCTGTTCAGTCTCTTTGCCTCTTGACTGACTTCTTTCCTTCAAGAAGATAAGAACTGAAAGACCCACAACATTCCCATGACCTTCATAACACTTCATCATGACATCTCTTTCTCTGGTTAATTTATTTATTTTTTCCTCTGTGTGTGATGCTGGGCATCATAAATAGGGCTGTGTGCTCCAAGGGCGAGTATCTAGCCCAGATATGGTTCCCAGTGCCATCTGTTCCGTTCTAACATCTCCACACAGTGCTTTATTTGGAGGTAGGAATTATGGTGAGTATAATACAAACAAGGATATTAGTGACATTGCTTTACAGAAAGAGATGTTTCCCAGTACAAGGTAACCTAAGAGTGGAAACTTAGCATGTAAGCATCATTAGCTCCGTGACCTTTACACAGACTGTTCTTATCACTCTATATAAACCTATGTATTTCAGAAATAATTGGGGTTGGCTCAGTTCAGCTCACTCAGAAAAAGTGTTTTCCTTACAAACAAGACGACCTGAGTTTGATACACAGAACCTCCATTAAAAAATAAAACCAGGCACAATGGCTCATGCTTACATCAATCCCAGTGTAGAGCTCGCCTCTACCCAAGTTAGTTTGGGGTTCAGGCAGGACAAAGGAAATCATCTTGGACAGTGGTTCTTGATGAGGATCAGTCTGACTGCATGAATCAAGTGAGAGGTGGTACGTAGAAGGCTTTCAGTTTTAGAACAGCAGACAAAGGGAAGAGTGACACATATCTCACATGCAAATATTCAACAGTCCAGTGAATAGCACCCAGAAAAGGGTTAACTGGAGGCAATACCACATTTTAAAGGTTTAAGAAAAACATTGGAATTTTAAGAATTCTCTCTGGTATATCTTCCATGTGCTTACTCACTAGCAAACTGTCACATATTTCCTGGGGCTAGAGTCTTCCTTACTTGTTACTGTGTTCAATTCAACTCCATATGGGATGCTGGCATGTCAGCTGGCCTTTGTAGGTACAGCTCCTCCTCTCATTAGAGGGAGAATGGAAGTGTATTTATATCCCATGTTCAACTGGATTCAGTTAATGATAAATGACTCATGGATGAGAAGTAAATAAAAGCAAGTTGTTGATTATAATCTCTCTCTCTTTCTCTCTTCCTCTCTCTCCTCTCTCCTCCCTGTTTGCATCACAATCACCTTCCTGCTTCCATGACTGCTGCTTGCTGCCAGCTTCCTCACCATGATGGACTCTTATTCCTCTACAAAGCCCCATAAACTCTCCCTTCTATACATCGTCTTGGTCATGGATGTTTCATCGTAGCGAGAGGAAAGTAACTAATACAGAATGCTTTCCAAGTGTCCTAGGAAGGAGTGAGCCAGCCATGTTAACAAATAGGTCAGTTGTGTGTCTCTTTGTAGTATGAAGCACTCATCAGTCAAATTTTCCTTGGACAGTCCCTTCTTGCTCACTGACAATGGCCTAGATTATGACTGAGAGCCACAGTGTGTGACATGTGTGACACCAAAGAATCTCTTGCAATCTTAACTATGTTTAGGCCACAGCACCCCTGGTTCTTGAGCAAGTCTCTCCTGGCCCTCTCCAGAGTATGGGCCTTTCCCAGGCTAAGGAGGTGCACAGCTCCAACCATACATTCTCTTAAGATCCTCTACACATGGGGGTGAACCAACACTTCTATTAGCAAACAAAAACCATGCAGCTTGTCCAAAATTGAAAACCTAAATTTTCATCTATTAGAACATTACTCTAATTCAGAACAGACCCTTTCAGTGTATTATGCCATTCACGCCTGGAGTGTTTTGCAAGCTGAATTTGACTTAAAAAAACAAAAAACCAGATGTAGTATTCAGGAAGCTAGGCTATCCCTTTTATACTATGCTTATAGAAAAATATCACAAACAACAAGAGCAGCTGGAGGTGGGGTTCCATGTTAAGCAGTGTCTTCCTCTCCTTTGAGCTGCACTCCTCACTTTGTGTTGATTTAAGGCAAGAAACTTGGTATTCAAGGCAAATACTTATCAGAATGCAATTTATGCAGAATGGCTTTCAACTGCAAGCTCTCGGAGTGCTTGGCTGAATAATCACTCACACTAAAATGTGGGGCAGGTGTGGGTGCTTCCATCCCTTCAACCTGATACCTAACTCAATTCTGGCATTTTAATATAAATTTTAGCTAAAACTGTGTCAGCTGTGTATTTTGTGTACCTAAATTCTCCAGTATTCTATATCTTATTTAAAACTTAACACTTCAGTTTGTAAAGCATACTGCTCATCCATCTGGCACTGTGAAGCAGCTACACAGCTTCACCCAGCAACCTTTCAGCCCCATTCTGTATGAGGGGTTCTCAAAGGCACTCTGAACACAACTGTGTCTGTGTTAACCCTCTGAAGCCGAAGCTGGATTGCACAAGTGTGTCTGCTGATTGATCCTCTTATGAAGGCTGTAGTTTTCAGACATGTAATACAGCCATCTTTGACTTTCAACCTCCAATCTCTTGAAAAATGTAAATAGACCTGAGATGGAGGAATAGGAAGCAAGATTCAAACAAGTAATAATTACCAAAATGCCCAAGTCATCTGTGTGCAGAATGGTGCGTCCTGGGGACGCAAGTGAACCAAGAAGCATCCTGGATGCCCAGCTGGTATCTTCTACACAGCACTCACAATGCCTTCAAGAAAATGAATGCTTTGAACTCAGACCAGAGCAGAGATGCTTCATGAAGGAGAGGGCTCGATTGTTTTCACAGAATGTGTATGATTTAGGCAGGCAGGGCATGAAGTGTAATAGAAGAAGGAAGCTCATGGCACATGGCACGGTGAGGAATATGCATATGACCCGAATGGCTTTCATTGCTGTCTGATCATCACAAATGATCTTTAGTTTCATAAAGATAATTTCTATCAAGTACCTCACGTAGTTTGTTCACATTTACCTACTTACCAACCATTCTGCCAGTTACTTTCTCCCTCATGCCTTTGTTTTGTTTTTTTGCTTCTCCACCATCTCCCTTCTACAGTTTAATGTGGTGTGTGTGTGTGTTTGTGTGTGTGTGTGTGTGTGTGTGTGTGTGTGTGTGTGTGTTTGTGTGTTTGTGTGTGTGTGTTTGTGTGTGTGTGTGTGTGTGTTTGTGTATGTGTGTATGTGTGTGTGTTTGTGTGTGTGTGTTTGTGTATGTGTGTGTGTTTGTGTGTGTGTGTTTGTATATGTGTGTGTGTCTGTGTATGTGTTTGTGTTTGTGTGTATGTGTGTGTTTGTGTGTGTGTTTGTGTTTGTGTGTATGTGTGTGTTTGTGTATGTGTGTGTGTTTGTGTGTGTGTGATATGTATATGTCTATTTAAATAACTAGGATCCACAAAAACTTGAAGAAAACAAAACATGATATTTATCTTTCAGATTTTGTGTTATTCCATTTCATATAATGAGATACTGCGGTTCAATTGTATCCATTTTTTTCCAGTAAATAAATATGAAAACCCACTGTGTACAAAATTCAACTCAAAAACACAAGGAAGGTCTCAAGGTAAGCTCTACAAGTCAGAAGAGTAGGAAGGAACACAGGGGAAGCTCTTCAAGACAGGCAGAGGCAAGGACTCTCTAAAGAGGACTTCAGTCGCCCAGGAAATGATACCCAGAATTGACAGGTAAGGCCATGTGAAGCCAAAACACTTGTACACAGCACAGGGAGCACCCGCAGAGTGAAGAGACGGTCTTTGTTAGTTGCACACCCTATAGAGGACCGACATTCAGCATACACTGGAAACACTTGCTGAGAATGGTCTGGGGAGTCCAGAAAGAGCTCTGGTTGTGACTGGTGACAAATTCACTGTACACCATAGTTCTTCAGCACTGTCCCAGTGATCTCTCCTCTCATTGCCCAACTTTGGAATGCTAACTTGAAACAGAATGATTTTAAAGTGGAAAGCATAGAGCAAAATTGGTCTCTTTGTTGTTTTAAAAGTACTGGAAAGAGTCTTTATCACTTGCTGTCAGGGGAAAGATCGACCAATGCATCAAAGCGTCTGGGACCGGATGCTTCTTAAATGCTGCCTTCTGTTTGGAAATCCTGCCCTGTCTGCTGACCAGAAGGTCCCAGTGTTTAGACAGCCTCAGCTAACCTGACAGTGATTTAAAACTTTCCATTTACATGAAAATGCCAGCCCTTATTCAGAACAGGAGGGAGCAGTCTGTGGTTTCTGTCCCATAGATGAGACAGGATAGCACAGTGCTGAGTCTCTGAAAAATGCATACAAGCTTTAGAGAGGGTTACTGCAGTGGGTTAAGATTACCACTTCTGGGTATACATCCAAATGATTCCTCACCAAACCACAAGGGCATTTCCTCATCTATGTTCATAGTAGCCTTATTTGTAATAGCTAGAAACTAGAAACAACCCAGATGTCCCTCAACCAAGGAATGGATAAAAAAAAACCTGTTGTACATCTACACAATGGAATACTACTCAGCTATCAGAAACAACGAAATCATGCAATTTGCAGCCAAATGGATGGAACTAGAGAAGCTCATCCTGAGTGAGCTAACCCAGACTCAGAAGGATGCACATGGCATCTATTCACTTATAATCCGATTTTAGCCATATAGTACAGGTTAACTATACTATAGCCAATGCACCAAAGGGAACATGAACATAAGACTTTTTTACCTGTCCATGAGACACTTTACCCTAGTGGTGCTGCCTTGTAGGCCCCCAAGTGTATGAGGAGGCTCTTGGCCCTCATTTGACTGCTGAAATGGGGCAGGGGACTGATATGTAGGAGCAACACACTCCAGAGGAGTGGGATGGAAGGGATGGGGGTAGAGGGTGGGAGGGTGGGACTGGGAGGGGTGGAAAGAGTACACTGTGATGGAGATGTAACCTGAAGTAATAAATAAACTTGAGGTAAGATGTGGCTAACAGTCATTGTCCTGGGAGCAAAGCCCATCTGCAGATGAGCAACAGGTACTAACTTTAAGCTGTGCAGAAAAGAGCATGTACCCCTCCAAGACCACACACACTTTGAGCTGGGAGATGAACTCTGCTAAGGCAGTGTCTAAGCCCAGAAAATAATGCTGACTCTAGAACATGGGGTACTCCTCCCCATTTTCTTTATGTCCTGCGACATTTTGCACAGGACATAAGCATTTATGTTTAAGCATTTCTGATATTAATCTTCCACTTTCCCTTGTAATTCTTCTCTCTTACAGCATTCTTCTGAAGGACTCCTGCAGTCTCCAGGCAAGTCGCACTGCTAGGGGAGAAATGCAAATACTAAGTGGGTTAGTTCTTAGCTTTCTTTTCAAGCATTGTGAACATAGATGCTTCAAACTTCAGGGTGAAGGCGACCTGTCCCATATGTCACATAAACAGAGGGCAAGGAAGATCAGGGACAGAGTGGGTCATGGGAGAAGTCAAAGTACCATCTAGCAAAGGCAAAAAAGACCGGAGGAAACGAGGGAAATGTGAGGGTGGCCTTCCTATGAACTCAGTGGTGTCCCAAGCTCACACCTCACCCCAAGGTGATGGGCGGGGACAGGGAGTGTTTGGCATGTAGTTGGGTCATGAGGCGGAGTGTACAAGGACGGGGACTGGGTGAGTGCCATTACGGAAGAAGCCTCAGAGACAGCCTAGTCCCTTCCACCATGTGTGGGCACCATGAACCAAGCAGCAGCCACCAAGGCTTCTGGCTCCAAGACCTTAGTCATCCGAGTCTCCAGCACGTGAGGTCACTGCTGTTCATCAGCCACATTGTCATGTACTCCTTCCTCTGTGTCACTCTGAACCCAGAGAGAACAGGATCTGACACTGGACTGTATAGCAATGCAATAAACTGGCCCTGTGAGGTGAGGATGACAACCCTAGTGCACAGGTGGCTTTAGCAGGTGCTCTGAGATCCCTGAGCTCCCTGGGGGGACAAGGCTTGTACCCCCAGCATCTCTTCATCCAGGAAGCTTCTGAGATAACTGTGTCCTCACTGCTTCCTTAGAAGGGACTCATATCCCCGGGAACTTACACAGTCTTTTACATGTTGATTCCTGAAGAGACTCCAGTAGTCTTGCATTTTCCCCATCCCACCACATGTGCTTCTTAATTCTCGGATATTAAGGTGTAATCACTAATGTCAGGCTAAATGGTAACATCAGTATCCCTTATGTTCATTAAGTGATGTCTCAAGTATTCACTGTTGTCTTTTGGTGGTGATAGAAATGAGATTTTTTTTTTCAGGAATGGTACACTCACCATAATCTCAGAACTCAGGAGTCTGAGAGGTGAAGATTATTAATTTAGGGCAATTGGGCTGCATAATGTGTCATTTTTTCTAAATGGAGGTGAAGGAAGGGAAGGGAGAGGCAAAAAGAGAGAGAGGAGAGAGAGAGGGCTCGGGAGGGGGAAATGGAGAGAGAGAGAGGGAGGGGGAGAGGGAAAGAAAGCAGGAGAGGGAGAGGGAGCCATCTCAAGTATGCAGACATGTCCTCCTCCAGTTGTTGTGATAAAAATACCCTGGGAAAGACACTGTAAAGTGAGAGAAGGATTGCTGGCTTACAATCCCAGGTAGTGGTCTACCATTTGGGGAAGTCAGGGTGGAAACTTGAAAAGGCTACATGTCCCAGAGTCAGGATCAGAGAGAGGAAATCTACCTTTCCTGACCTTACACGATTCAGGGCCCAATCCAGAGAATGGTGTCATTGACTGTTGGGCTGGGTCTTCCCACATCAATGACCATAATTAAAACCAGTGCCATACACATGCCTGTGGGGATGTGTGCAAGCCCTGGAGTTTATGAGAGGCTCAGGCAGAGCTTATTGTCCAGCATATCTGCTCATGGCTCTGAGTCCTCACACTACAAACCAGCATCAGATCTTTTTGTTTGTTTTTGAGATTATACGATAACTACAATATTTCTCTTCTCTTTCCTCCCTCCAAACCTTCCCATATACCCCTCTCTGCTCTCCTTCAAATTATGCCTTTGAAGAAATGCATGGTTATTGAATGTATACATGTACATACACATATATATCCATAAATACAACCTATCCAGGCTGCATAATGTCACTTGTATTATGTTTTCAGGGTCAGCCACTAGGGACTGGCGAGCTAATTGGCGTACTCTTCCCTGGAGAGACCACCATGTCCTTCTCTCCCAGCTTTACTTAGTTGCCCATAGTTCTTTGTGTGTGTGGGACAGAAACCTCATGGGCTTTTTCTATCCTCTTTTGCATGCCTGTCGGTAATGTCCTTGTTCACTTCATGTTTGCTCAGTCATGTTGGTGGAATTTTATGGGGGTAGCTTCTGATATTACTAGGAGATCCAATCTTACAGCAAACTTCCTGGTCCTCTGGCTCTTACAACCAACCAACCTTCAGCCACTCCTCCACAATGTTTCCTAAGCCCTATCTGAAGTAAACTGTATACAACATTTCTATGGCCCACAATGGAAGGCCATCCAGAGATAGTTTTAATATTTTCATCTTGACTCCAGGATCTTTTATCAAGGTACTTTCAAGTGCAGTCAATGAAGAGACAATAGACATGCCAGAGAGGAAGACGGGGAAAACATGTGCAGACAGGGACCAGGGCTCTATTACCCACCTGCTTTCCTGGATGTCACAAGCTGTGCAGTACCAGTTAACCTGCAGCACACAACACTAAGCCATTGTGTTGGTGGCATCATACAGATGACAGACTGTACAAAGGCTCATAAGAACAGGTACTGGCAATCCTTGTGAAATTCCAGAGTGGTCCGTGGATCCTGTGGAGAACCAGGGACCACCCTCCTAAGCTTAACTGAAGGACTTTAGTGGTCAGAATTTCAAGTCGAAATGACTTCATAGGATAAAATCTGAAACAAGAACTGCTTTATATTTTATTCCCTACAAACCTCTTTAGTTCCTTAAAGCTGTTCCTCCTACTCCCAGGATTGTAGATTTGGTGATGTGGATAAAAGTCAGGTGTCATAGAAAGGTGACATCTCTGAAATGTTCCCAAATCAGTAATGATTCCTTTAGAACGTTTGTTATGGTCCCCACAGCTCAGTATTTTGTAGCCTCAATGAGATTGCTACTGTGTGCTGAAGAAGAAGACATCAACAGTAGGATGAGGTGCAAGAAGGAACTTAGGGCAAGCCCAGTGAGGATGCTTAAAACACATGATCCTGAGACCTGGAACAGAGCCCTGGCACCCATGACTTATAATGGTAAGTCTCTAGGGAACTGCTGAGTCATCAGCTGGAGAGCGAACTGAGCTGAGGTGTGGATTCAAGCTGATAGTGCGTGGCAGACCTGACACCCAGACAATCTGAGTTAGTAGTAAAAGACAGAGAGTATCTTCCCTGTGATATATCTGTGGGCAATGCACCTGCTCTTTGCTTTGCATGTAAAAGGAGAATATGCACAGATTTCTGAACAGTGGCCAACAGCCTGAAGGGGCAGGGACTTGCAAGTACCACAGAGTTGAACCATAAGCACAGAGCATCGTTTAAACAAAGTATAAAGAGATGTGTAGCTTATGCTAACACAGGAATCCAAGGGATTTCTCACTTGTCTGCTAAGCGGGAACGGAATCACACACCACAGAGAAGCTAATGCAGTTCATAGCAGTGAAAGTGTAGACATGAGATCCCAAACCAAGGACTCTGGTGATTAATCACACTGCACCACCGAGGAACAGCCAGCCTCACATAAACCTGAGTGAGTACTTGTCTGCCATTCTGTCCCTTGCACATGTTCTGGCTGTGGTAGAGTAGTCTTGGGATCACTAAACGGTTGATGAGTAATTCCCATTGCAAACATGTAATTAATCTGTTTGTCCTTCATGATTGGGAAAATTACTTACTGTCTCTTGAGCCCGAAATAGAGGCAGCTTGTAAATATTGTCTAGAATATGATTTCTGGCTTGACTATACATCAACATTATTATGGTATTGTGACACCTAGTTCAGGCTTCAACCTGGAGTTTAGATCTGGTATATATTTGGTATAGATCTCAGTAATCACATTTGCAGCACATTCTTCAGGGGTGCCTGTCCTGTTAGGATCTGGTAGCCACACTTCAGGGTCACCGGTCCAGAAATATTGTAGAGGTAGCTGCCTCATTTATATGACCCTCTTTTTTCATTTCTGCCCAGTATCCACTTACGTCTTTGTTACATAAATTATCAGGGATCCATCTGAAACAGACAGCTGACATGTGGTATCCGATCGATTACTTTCTTCAGAAACATGGAGTTCAACTAAGAGAGAGAGAGAGAGAGGCCTAGTGACATCTGCTACTGCAATAAAAGATCATCAACAGCTCCATTCTCTTCTAGGTCCAGATGAATTCTGCCTGGCAGCACTGTCAAAAGTGAAAGCCAAATCTTTTCTCTTGTAGGAGAGACCTGTTTCAAATTTCATCAGTTGAAGTGGAAGTGAGAAAATGTAGGACCGTCATTAGGAGAGACAGCAAGAGATATGGAGACCATGTAGAATCAGGCAAAAGTGAGGCAAGCTATGCAGACAGCTGAAGCTTAGCTAGCCAGGCATGGGGAAGGCAGGCTGGCACTGCAAGAGCTACAGTGACTCCGACTGTCCAAACTGAAAGACTTTGTTTTCTGTTAAGAGGAACATTTGTCTGTATGGCCACAAGTAAGAGCTTGTAGGAGCACAGGTTTTCAGTGTTAAGATAAATAGATGAAAGTTGGGTAACCTGGGGCCATTACCCATCCTACTTACGGTAATTTTATTAGCATAATTGAATCAATCAATAGTCTAACTCAGTTACAAAGCCTATGAACCACAACAATGACTCACAAAGTAAGATATCCCTCAAGGAGTAATAGTGGCACTTATATCTGGGCAGTGACCAACACCTGCCTAATTGGACTTAAGGACCACTCAACCGAGAGCAAATCATTCCTCATACTAGAAACCCAGCCAGCTCCCTGTGGTTAGTGAGGCTGTGGATCTTAAAGAAGTACATGTTACTGCTACTTTCCTATAACTGCAAGTTATAAGTTCATTCTGAATACTTTTCCATATACCCTATAGATGTGTGTGGTGCTCACCTCTCATTAAAGATTCTTTTTTTTCTTGTAGCAGATGAGGACTGTTGCTAAAATCCACAACTGTCAGAATACAGAGGACAGCTGACTGTGAGGTACATCTATAGTGGACTCCCTCTGTCTAAGGCTCAGGAAACATTATGGAAGAAATGATGCAACAGTTGTATGATTCAGAGGTCCAGGAAGTCTTCTGCCAGATAATGTCTACTAGATTATACAGGGAAGCCACACACATTAGATTTCAACAAAATGGTAGCCTAAACAAGACCTGAACAATAACAACATAGATGGGAAATTTTTCTCGCCCCCCCCCCCATCCCTAGAAGAACTAGAGGCAATTAATACTGCAGAGATTGGAGAGTTAGTTTTCCCTGGGATGATCCCCCCAGGTGCTTACCCAAGTGGCCAGCCCTAAACAAATACACATAAAGGACAACAAATGGACTGACGAGGCTGCATTTACGTATTTACTTGTTATTTGTTTTTGTAACAATAATAACTAAATAAAAAGAGGCATTTGGTCTGAGAGGAGGCCAGAGGTGTGAGAGAGGAGTTGAAAGAAGGAGTAAGAGGTTGAATAATTAGTGTGTAATTATATTTTAATTAGAATACATTTAAAAGGTGATTACATTGGGTAAATAAACAGCCACATGCTGACTTCTGTGACTTCTACTTTAATATCAGTGAGTTGAGTAAAGTAGACAAGTCTTTCCAGAGACCAAATGAATAGGTACATAATAAGAATACAAGTTTCTTAGAATTGAACATTTGATAAAATAGGATGCTGTTAAAGTGGTATCTTTCCTTGGAGTTCCTTCCCCAGAAGCAGACTCTGAAACAAGGATTTGCTGGAAGTGCTACATTAAAGAATCACAATGAGGAAGTCAGAGTGAGATAGGGAAGGAAGCTGAGCCTTATTCTAGAGGTTTCAGAAGAAGCCCTCTCCCAACATCAGAGGCCTTCGAGTTTGATGTGGGCCACGGAATGATTTCTCACACTTCCATATGAGGTAAAGGCCACACTAATGGCCAGAACTTTCAGCTCTAGCATCTGAACCTAGATTTGTGCCAGGAGCAGGTCAGCCTCTCAAGAGCAGTATGTGTTTCTCCTTAGAAGTGACACACTGTGTGGTGCCAATAGGCCCAGAGAATAGGGAGCGGCGTTCAGGGGCAGGATGTCAAGCAACAGGATTAACCTTCAGAGACCTACCAAGAGAAAGGGATGATAAACAAAACAACAGAATAGCCAAAACTGGAGAGCAATTATGAAAACTGTTACAGTTTGCAGAAGACCAAAGACAAATAGAAAGTATCTTTCGGAAAGAAACATGTCAGGTCAAGAAAAAGGTAATACAGAACTTCTTACCCGGGATCCTTCAAACAGGAGGAAAAGGGTAATAATCTAATAACCTAGAACCTTGCACCCCTTAAAATAATCCACCCCAAAAGAAGGAAAAATGAAGACTTTCTTTGAAGAAAAAAATAAAGGCAGTGTGAAGCCAACATACTTGATTCTTAGAGGGCTTTAAAAATATTTTGAGAAAGAAGGAACATTACTGACATGTCAATGAGATCTAATTAGAAAGAAATGTCAGAAAAAAATTGGAAATGAAATCAATGTTTCAACTTTACTTATATTTCTTTTTGTAATTAAATTTTTTCCTAACTAATAGAAGTTCTAAAACTTTAACATATGAGATACTTTGCAATGTTTCATTATATGCATCCATTATGAACAGTTGAGTCAGAATAAATATGTTCTTATTTATTATTTGTCATTGTTAATTGATACATATAAAACTTTACAGTAGTAATAATCATGAAAATATGTCATGTGTCTTGCATGTGAACGATAGTAGCAGCAAGACAACAGTGTTGTTGGAAGCAATGTAAAGAGAGGCTCCTGAATTATACAGTTCTAAGGGAAGTTCTGGAAGATCATGGGTGTCTTGTAACTTTCTCAGAAACACAGAGGACCCCAGCACCTGGCGTGAAGTAGCCACTATCAGTTGTTTGTAGGTTGACTACTAAATACCTCCTTTCTGTAAGCTCATAGCACACCATCCCTTCACAGTGTCATTTTACCTGAGTATGTGCTTCCTAATTGGATCATGACAGTTGTTGAGTCAATACAAAAGGACGCAGGTTTAAGATAGACTCCAGATATCCCATGTGTATGCTTCACAAATAGGTATGCAACAAATATTAATAAACACATTACTGTTGAACACATGACAATTAGTGTTATTGCTGTAACATAGAGCTTGGCACCTAATGGAACCGCCTCTTGTAGCAACTGTATCATGAGAGCTAGAGAGGGAAAGTTAAGGAAGGAAAGGGGGGAGAAAAGACTTTCTGCTACTGCTGTTAATCTGCACTTCAGTTTTCTGAGGAAATATGGCCTCTACCTGGATCTCCATATGGTGGGCTAGGCATCTTCCATGAGCATCAGAGCATGCTGGCTACCATGTCCTCATAGAAAGCAAGTTAGGAGATGCACTTTTTTAAAAAGGTATTTCATAGGACAGGTATGATAAATACTCAAAGTCTGTCTCAGTGCTCAGTCTTAAGTTTATTGGCATATTCTAAAGGGTATTGGAGTCAGAACTCACTTTCCTTTCTCTTTGTCTTTATTAAATAATAACTTGGAAACACCCTTGTGAATTATAGACAGGCAATGAGATGGTAGATACTTAGAAAAATAGATTTTAAATGGCTTTTGTGTCCTGTGAGGTTGGGGTGATAAAGAAAGCCCTTGATTGGAAGATTGTAGGACTAGGGAGAGGAAAGACATTTTCTCAAGAATATAGAGATTTCTTTATTTGTTTTCTCTTATTTTCAAACCCACTGTGTATGTGAAGGTTTGCCTTGGATACCCGTAACCTGTCAGGATTATAAATGATTATTGTGTTTACCTATCAAGTACAAGTCTTGATTGGTTCTTCTGAGTAACTGTATTGACTGAGAGTCATGATCAGAGCTGGCTAACCAAGGACACCTCCTCAGCTGCTCTCAGAGGGCCCCAGCCTCTCACTTCTCATCTCGTCTTCTCCAATCTGGTCATGCTGGTAAAGAGAGATGTGGCCCCTGCATGTAGGCCAGAGGCCCCGGCATATCTCTGGCTTTCTCAGGCATTCCTAACAGCTTTTGGCATTCCATACATCAGGTTGATTCAAAATCAAGGCAATCCTAGATCAAGTGCCACTCTCACCATGGCTGCTATCAGAGTGCTGGCTCCATTATTGCAGGGCAAGATGCTGCTGAAGACTTAGGGAGTTATCAGATGGTGCCCTGGCTAGATTTTAAATCTCTTCTCATGCACAGCTGAACTCAAACTCATTCAATTTTTCTGGGCATCAACACATTAGCATAAATTTTCTGTGACAAATGATGCTTAACATGAGTGAAGTTGGTATGTATGGCCATGTGGTTGTTTACAGAACTTACATGTTTGTAAATTTTATAATTTTGATAAAATAATGTCTTGTAGGAATACTGAAGAAGGGTGTGTGTGCATGTGTGTGCGTGTGTGTTTGTGCGTGTGTGTGTGTGTGTGTGTGTGTGTGTGTGTGTGTGTGTGTGTGCTGTATTTCCTCCCATGTCACATAGATGCACACATGTATAGCACTTGTTCATATCACCATGGAAACGTACAATTTAAAGCATTCAGCTGGCTTTTTACCTGTCTGTTGTTCATTCAAAGACAGAGCATTTTATAATCAGCCCTGGCGAACATGATCCTCCTCAGATTCTCCTCATCTTTCATTTTGTTGGGTTTGTGTAAACTCTGTGTGTACAACCATTTAAATAAAACCTATGCGTTGTCATTGTACCTGCATGGCATAAAATTACAAGCAGGTTGGAGTTAAACAATTAATGGTCCTTTCTTCTCAGTGGTGGCACAAACGCTGCCCATTTAATGCTGCTTAAGGTTAATATTTAATTGCACGCTCGTTCTGGCTTCAGAGCCGGTCTGACATAAGAGCAGGCCAGTGTTGTGTTCCCATGTAGTGGAATATTCAATTATTTGTTCTGACTCCTGTAATTCCCTGTATTCCAGGCTTGTTAATGTCATTACAGAGCTGAAATAAAGTGATTACTCTTAATGAGTATTTATCCGATAGGTATGCAATCCCGGTACCCTCCAGCTGACAGTGGGCATTTACAGATTTTGCTTAAAGCCCCTGCACCTTCCCCATCCTCTGCCCCTTGGCTTCCCTGTCAGGGAGGCAGCACCGCATTGCGGACTTCTGTGAAATACTGTCAGCTGATGGGGAAAAAAATAAAAGTCTTGAAAAAGAAGGAAAAGGAAGAATCTCAGGCTCCCTGGCACAGCTTGGCTAATGACCACTGCTCCTGCGGTTGGGCACTGACGACAGCGCGCACTAACTGAGAATGGCGTGTCTGCGGTTGAGTTTGCCCGCTTTGTGTTATTTCTCTTGACATGGTTCTGGGGAAGGCCTAATTTTTTTGACATTTGACCATGCAAATTTGAGTCCTGATACATTATTCTGCATTTACGTCGTCCCAGTGTTGCTGTTTAAAATGTGCTACAAGCTCCGGGAGCTGAGCTAATAAAGGCCAGGAATGAAAGAAAGTTAAATATGAATGCAAGAGGGCCTCTAAATGAAGGGCGGACTTGTACAGCTCAGTGGTGACCTTCTGGAGATGAGCGAGCAGGGAAACCCTGAGAGCAAATGCTGAAGAATGTAATATCCATTATTGTAGAATATTTTAAAGGTTTTAAAAATAAATTTTAAATAAATATCAAAAAGCAAGAAAAAGATAGATCCCATTTTATTTTATGTGGGGGGCTCTTCTCATTGTCTTAGCTCACGGTACTAACCACTTTCACTTTGGATCTCAGTTCCCCAACTCTGAATTCATCAGCCACAGGCAAGACCCCATTTGCTGGTGGTCCCCACTATCTTCTCAGTCACGAAATTCCAGGAAAGCTCTCTCCTGGGGGCAGACACTAACTAAGCCTGTTTCATCCAAGAAAATCCTCCCTGTATTTGGAAATTGAATCAAATGAAACTTGGTCCTACCTGTGTTTAGATCCTGATCAAAACTGTGGGGAAATAAAATGTGAAAATTTAAAGCATCAATAGCCTTAACCACGCAATATTAATTTAAAATCTTCAAAAAATGCCCACCTTTTAAAAATTTAATATCCCTGGATTTCATTGTAGGCTTTGATGTAAAAGTGCTGGATTGCTTTGGCATGCTAACAAAACACATTTTATTATTGTCCACTTGTGTATTTTATTTATTTATTACATTTTATAAATTTGTATTCATTCAGGCACTTGAACATGGTTTATTGCATAAGTACCCTCTTATGGTCAAATGTATTAAAATGAATTGTTTAATAAAGCTAAACTATTTGAACTTTAGTTTTGATAAGTATCAAGGATGTTATAAAAAAACACAAAAAACAAACAAACAAAAATCATTCCTTGAAATGCCAGAGAAGCCAATGTTTCATTCGCTTTCTCCCTCCTTTCTTACTCTTGCCTGCTTTCCTCCTTTTCCCTTTCTTGTTTTCATTTTGATAACTCAAAAAAATCCATCATTTGTCTACAAATCAATCTATCTATGTATGTTCGTATGTGATATATTTAGGTATCCACCTATGATCTATGTGTCTTTCTGTTTATGTGAGCATGTGCATGCCTATACCCATATGTTTGTTTAGATAGATATACTCATGCACATTTCTATAGGCTGATTAACCTGTCACATATTGGATGTTATGGAATTGCTGGTTTTCAGTCTACAAAGGACTAGTTCCCACAGAAATTAAAAATGCGTGTGCTTTCCTATCTGACTGACCCCATGTCGTGGCACTTCACTGACTGGGCTATAGGGTTCCAGGAGTATGTATTATTCTGTGCTCTGGAGTTCTAGAATTGAGCTTGTCCTCACCAAACCCCTCTTACGGTGGAGACAGTCATGGTATGATACCATCAACACCTCACAGTTTCTAAACAGCACATGGATATGACGTGTGGAATGTGATCCATGCCTTATGCAGAACGCTGACTCCAAAAATCAGTCAATAAATGAACTGACGGAAACTTGTCCTTCAGCTTTTAGACTTGAGGAGACATGGGGTCTATTTTGCTTCACACACACACACACACACACACAGACATACACACACACGCACGCACGCACGCACGCATGCCCACACGCACACGCACACACACACACACACACACACACACACACACACAAGTTTGAGACAACATAGAATTAAATATATGTATGCTTTGTGTATATGGTTAATTTATGGTGAAAATAATTTAATTACAAAAGTTATTTTTCAGAAAAATAGATGAAAGGGAGAACAATGACTCTCATTCTTACAATGTGACTAGACATGGTCCCTCTTGGGGAGCTTGGAGACATATCAACCTCCATTCAGTCACCTGTAGACTTATAAGGCAAGAGCCCTGGCAGGTATGATGGTAGTTGCAGTACAAGAACCCAGGCTAAACAATCAAATCCACAGATCTCCGAGGCCAGAAATTTCTGCTC
>CAJQZJ010032670.1:3756174-3821595 GCA_907164525.1 Lophiomys imhausi
AATGGGGGGGTTGAGGGGGAGGAGGGTGGAAGGGTGGGACTGGAGGGAGGAGTAGGGAGGGGATTGTGATTGAGATGTAACTTGAAGAAATAAAAAATAAATTATTAAAAAAAAGAAAGAAATGCAAACTAATGGTATGCAAGCCAGTCATTCTGTTAGGTACTATGACAGCCTATTATAGTTACTTTCTAAGCTAATCAGAAATAAACTGGCAAGAGACAAGCAACATCTGCTTACCCTAATATAAGAGATAGATAGGGCCTCTTCAAAAACCTCAAGAGATCTGCAGAATATGACATTCAAAGATGTTTTCGTAACTTTAGATTTTTTTTATATCAAGACATATCAACTCCTGACAGCACCCCCTATTCTCCTCCAAGTAGAAGATGAGCATTGAAGAATCTCCAGTGGGAGATGATTGAATTAGTCGCAAGCCTATCTCTTGGTAGGAAAAGCCCCTTGCCCCACTTGTATTTCTAAAGGACATTGCAAGGCATACAAGCACAGGTTGACCATATTTATTTCTTTCATTTGAGTGTTTTAAGAATGTTACTCTCTTGTCTTTTGAAGTCCATCTCTACTCTTCAGAAGCCAGTTCTCATTGTTTTTGAGAAGGGTGTGACCACAGCATTCATTCCTGTTTCTATGTTTTCATTTTGTAATTTTAGAAGTTAGCGTTCATGTTCCATACAGGTGAGAACGTATCTCTCTGAACTGAACTTCAGATGCTCAGTCTCCTTTTCCAGACAGTGTTTTCAGGACATTTTGGGGCAAGATGAGGACTGGTCTTTCTTTGGAATCAGGGTGTCCATGAGCCTCATGCTCTAATTCCACCCTTCCGTGTATATACCTGTCATTAGTGCTCCTGTCTGTATCCCCAGTGCAATGCTTTCCCCTTAGCTCCTCTCAGGCGCTGAGTCCCATGAGGCAAGGCTTTTATGCTACAATGAGCAACTGCTGCAGTCCACCTACTTTGCAGCAATGCTCTATATTTGCATATTCATCCATTGATTTTTTTTTTTTTTTATTTGAGGTGTCAGCCATCTTGTTGTCATTGTTAACTACAGAATCTGGATGCTTTGCCTCCCCACAATGACTACGGTGACTTCTTTTCCTACCATGGGAATTATATTATTTTTTTTTTACACCTAGGATTGTCTGAAATAAACTAGTAAAATTATTAATGAATTAGCTATGTTGGTCTTGTTAAGGTCTCATTTTAGATTTTTTTTTTTCATTTTTTTGCCTCATTCCCAGGAAATACCTATGGTCTTTGAGAAAAGTCCTTCCTGGCTTCTAAACAGAATGCTCAGCATGTCCTAGAATGTGGTCACATGTCCTAGACTCTGGTCTCATGTCCACAGTGTGCCTGTGCAGATCTGGATTACTGGAGTATTACTCCTGCATTCCCCACCCTAACAGGAAAACCAGAGTGTGTCTCCTCACAGCTGTGCCTACAGTGGTCCTTCATGGATGCTAATTTACTTTTGCATTTACTGCAGTTATGTTCCTGGCAGGGTAGGGAGGAAGCATGTTCATCTTTATTTACTGCTCGGCATCTTTCAATTGTGCAACTTTTATTCCTTCCTTTTCAAAGAATTTGGCTTTGAAACGTCATCCAGTTATTGGTGTGGACACTGTATTTCTTTGTTTTCTTGTGACAGATCCTTTTATCTCCTTCCTTCCCCATTTCTTGGGTTCATGAATATGCTTCCTTCTGCTAAAGCAGCCAGATGTTTGTTTGTTTTATTTTTTTTACTTTGAAATTCCATTTCCTATGACCTTATAAGGAAAGTAAATATTTGTATATTTACTCTGCTTACTCAAGTTTCTAGCACTAATTTTATGTTGATTTTTACTCAGTTTTCACCTTCTTCCTGCCAATAATATTCTGGTCTGTTTCTCCCCACACACACACCACACACACACCATTTCCTTTTCCAGTTCTCCATTCATTGGCCTAAAAGTTCAGTGATGTTTATCTTCCTGTAAGGAATCCTTACCTTTGCTAAGAGGCCTTGCGGGATGACCCTGTGTTCTCTGTGAACTGTAAGTACTGTGGTCTTGACTTGAGGCTTTCTTTTAGCTGGTTACTCTTTTCTCCTAAGGTCAAACCTGTAGCACATGTGAGCAGTTATCCAAGGCCACAGGTGTGTCATATTCACTCCCATGGCACCACAGAATATACCCACCAGCCTAGAAAATTACCCTTTTACATAAGAGCCCCTTGTTCCTCACTTAGAGCTGTCCTGTGTCTGAGGGGCTATACTGCTCATATCTCCCTCAGCTGTCTTTTCACAACCAGTCTTGCCCCTCTTTCAACCTTCTTCTGGATTTACTGTCTTTTCTCTGGATACTTGATAAAAAGCATTTATTAAGGATGAGAACATGGACAGAATAATTTCCAGTCTTTATAAAGAAAGAAAGACCTGGAAACAACTGATAAACACCCATTTTTCTCATGAAAACTTCACACGTCAGATGCCCTTAGATTTAACTGTAGAAAAGTCTGACCGAAATTTGTCCCTCTGTCCCATACCTTTAACCTATTTATTAGTATCTGTAAACACCTCAATCAAAGAATCCTACGCACTTTAGAAAGACACAGAAATGAAAGCGTTCTTCTAAGGTGTGGTTCCTTGGGGCAACTTGCCAGCAGTCCATCCAAATCAGCAAACACAGGGAAGACAACAATCAGCAGCAGCAGCTGCATTAACCCGGCTCCGGCATCTCAATGGCTGCCACCTCACCCCTGTCTGAGGTTGGCATCCTCAGTCCCAAAGATGGCTTTGGTACTCGTGGGCCATACCCCAGCATTTGGCCACAGTTTCTCAAGTACATCCAGTTTTCCCTAACCTCCTCTTGGCAGGTCCAGCACCATGTGCGGTCTCAGCCTGGTTGCCTCTGCTTCTGTGGTCTGGCCTCTCCAAATCTCGAAGGGGCAGGCTTTGCACCTTCTGCCTGCCTGGACTTGCTCCAGGCAAGTGCATCTCTCAGTGGCCTTTCTCAGCCTTGGCCTTGGCCTTGGTGCTGGCAATTGCCACCACTTCAGGAGGCACTGCTATTTCTGGGCAGGTCAGAACTCCACCATCAGCCTCCGTTCTAGCCAAAAGCTTTATGGTTCCAAGCAAGGCTTTTCACCTCTGCCCAACTTGGTCTGCCCCAACTTGGCTCTGCCCAACATAGGCCACAAAGTGTTGTAGAGTCTTTCAAAGTGTGGCAGCAATGAGAAGCAATGTCAAGCAAATGAACACTCTCTCTAATTATGCACAAGGATGCATTCTCATTGGCCAGCCTTCTGTCCTCCTCTGGAGGTTCACCTGTTGACTAGGAGCACACCACCTGCCAAGTGTTCCCCACAGGAGCAAGTCTTCAGGCTGATTTTGTTTGCCCCTTTTAAGAGTCTGTTATTCAGAAGCCTTCACCTATTGACTTAACACAGCAGTGTTTGCAAAGAATTCCAAACCTCCACCAAACCTCTGTACATTGAATGTAAACTGTTTTCTGTAAAAAACAACAGCAACAACACCAAAACAGAGAAGGTCCTCTGGCTGGTATTCATGCCCTGTTGAGTTCAGAAATCTTTTAAGAGAGAGCTGAGTATGTATTTCTTCATGAGTATTCATTTTAATTGAAAACAAGAAAATTATTGTTTTGTATTCAATTATTGTATTGACTGGAAAACATGAGCTGCTTTTCTCGTCAGGTTTTGTTTGTTTGTTTGTTTGTTTTGTTTTGTTTTTTGCATTTGCTTTTTTGTTGTTTGGGGCTTTTTGTTTCTTTTTGTTTTGTTTTATCTTGCTCTTTGCCTTCTTTTGCCAAGATCCTGTAATTTTGAATGGTCTTCACCTGTCTTGCCAGTGTTCCAGCTTTATGTTAATGGCTTTATTTCATTTGAGTTTTACTTCACTGGAAATTTTTTTCATTTACTATCATACAAATGTCACTGAGTTATTTTGACAAAATTCATTTTTACTTCATAGATTACTTTATTATATTATTTCTATTTTAAATACTATTTTATCATGAGTTAGGAATGTGTACAAATGTATATGTAGAATATTAAGATTTTCTGTTGGATGCATGTTATTTTTTTATTTATATTTACATAGTTGCTGGCTCATGGCCTCTGCTCTGATGTCAAATCCTAAGAGCCACGATGCACCATTTTCCACAGTCTCCTTAGAATATCATGGTGAACATTTCTCAGATGCCCTTTTCTATGATGACCTCTGTGAGTCTGGGTTCTGTACCAGTGTCTGATGGACTGCTCACTCACTCGACTTGGAATTTGTTCCGTGTTGTCTGGTTAAAGTTGTTTGTTCTCTGAAGACACACCAGCAAGACAAAGGTTCATTTTCATTCATCAGTCAGGAGCCAAATACATATGGACTGGACATTGGGAATGCACGCTAAGCCATATAACCCTCATAACTGTGGCCTAATTACCTCTGTTGTTTCGTATTGTATTTATTATTATAAGAGAAAGAGCCATTTGTTGGACTGAAAGGGGGAGCTGTTGTGGGAGGGGGAAGAAATACCTTAAACTAAAAAAAAAGGGTAGAGGATGGGGGGTTGAGGGGAAGGAGGGTGGAAGGGTGGGACAGGAAGGGGGAGTAGGGAGGGGATTGTGCTAGAGATGTAACTTGAAGAAATAAAAAATAAATTATTAAAAAAATAGTAAAAGCACACTTAGTCATACAGTCTGTGAGACTTAACCTTATCTGATGTTCTTGAGTTCTGTCTCCAGATTTTGATGCCCCAATAATTTATTAAACTAATTCAACTCTAAAAAAAAAGAATTTCTGCCCATCAGGAACCTCAGCTATCTGGAAGAGGTGAGCTCAGGAGAGGGCCGTCAGGCACTTGATCTTGTTTCTCTGCTGCTTGCTGAGAAAAGTCAGTACTAAGTTCAGATGTCTGGATCTTAGTGAAGGACAGTATGCCTAAATTATTTAGAATTTTGAACTCCTGTGCACAGGGCATTTATCCATCTCCCTGTTTATTCGCACATTCAATCATCTAATTATTTAAGTCTTTCATTGTTGAGTCATGGATATTCTATCCTTTGGGTTATTTCTCTCTCTCTCCACCTCCCCCCTCCTCCCCCTCCTCCTCCTCCTCTTCCTCTCTCTCTCTCTCTCTCTCTCCTTTCTCTGTTCCATATGAAACTTCTGTAGCTGACTCCACTTGACAGTCTTACTGTAGTTGTGGTTGGTTTGTTTAAATTTGTAAATAATAAAGGTGTTTACATAAAATAAATGAGAAAATATGTGAGTGTGTGTGTGTGTGTGTGTGTGTGCGTGCGTGCATGCGTGCGTGCGTGCGTGTGTGTGTGTGTGTGTGTGTGTGTGTGTGTGTGTATTCATCCTGTTTTCTCCAGTAACATACTTGAACTCATACTTTCCATGTATTTTGATTTTGATGAGGCTGGGGTGTGACTGGCAGTTTTTGAGACTGACTGTAGAGAAAACTGACAAGTGAACAGGGCACAAGGTGGTAGAAATCTTCCTAAATATGTTCTTGTGACATCCCATTGACTCATAATTCTTAAGGGAGCAAAAACAAGTTGAATGAGAATAAAATTCTCATTCTTCTTCCAGGATACAGGACAGCTGCCTCTTCTGACCTTTGACCTTACATCATCACTCCTTCCTCTAGCTCTTGTGCTTTTAGCATTAGACTAAGAACAACACTCTTACATTTCTTGGTCTTAATTTCTTTGGACTTGGAAAGATCTCTCTACTTACTGAAGAACTATTTATTTTCTTCCTCCTGCTTGCAGGTGGACAATTGCAAATCTGGAAAGAAACAGATGGAGAAGATGCTAATACTGGTCTTTTAACTATTATCTTGAAAATGTCATCAAATCCCAAGTGGGATTGCATCAAACTATAGCAGGTCTTCATGACAGTAGAAACAACAGGATAAAAAGTTGCTCATAGAATGAGATACATAGGTTTTTGTTTTCTTTTATTTATTTAATTTGATATACCAAAAGGGAAATGAAACCAATCACACTTTCTGGCGTTTACTTGCCACTGGCTTCCATTTGTTACCTGCAAATCCATTGTGATCATGTGCTCATTTTTAAACTGGATTATTTTCTTATTCACATTATTTAAATGTTCTTTGTATGTTTTGAGCACAATTCACTGTGGATGGATTTTTCAAATAATATACTTCACTCCTTTCAAATTCTTTTTTTAAGCTTTTTTTTTATTAATTCAAGTTACATCTCAATCACAGATCACAGCCCCCTCCATCCTCCCCTCCAGGTTCCACCCTCCCACCAGCTTCCCTCTTTCCCTCCTCTCCTTCTCCTCCATTGAGGGGGGCCCAATACATATCAAGTCCTCTCAGTTAATTAGTCATGTGAGGGCTCAGAGCTTCATTTTGCGCTCGGGCCAAACATGGCAGCATAGCTAGGGTAAGGTGTTCCACTAACAGGCACCATAGCAGCCCATGACCAACACTGCCCCCTCCCCACTTGCTAAGGGATCTGTACGAAGGCCAAATTGCCTGTCACCTATATATATATGAAGTCCTAGGTCTGCTCTATATGTTTTTTCTTTTCCTTTCCTTTTCTTTCTTTCTTTTTAAATTAGTATTTCAGTCTCTGTAAGCCTCTAAGGGCCTAGATTTGTTGGTTCTGTTAATCTTCATGTGGTATTCTTGTTCCCTTTGGGTCACTCTATTCCTCCTCCATCTCTTAAACATGGCTGCAGAACTCCACCTAATGTTTGGCTTGTGTCTCAGGATCTGTTTTGATCCCCTGCTGGGTGGAGCTTCTCATAGGATAGTCATGCTGGTTCCTGTTCCTTTGGGTCTGTGGGTTGTAGGATAGTTATCCTGTACTATATGGTTAAAATCCAGTTAAACATGAATACATGCCACGTGTATCTTTCTGGGTCTGGGCTAGATCAAACAAACTTTTAGCATGAGAAGTGTTGTATTTTGTTGAATGTTTTTTCGGCATCTAATAAAAAATCTGAGTTTTTTATCTTACCCATTCTGAAAGGTTTGAGATGGAAGATCAGAGTCATTTTGAATTGCATTTCACTCATGACTAAGGATGTTGAACATTTCTTCAAGTACCTCTGGGCCATTAGAGATTCCTCTTTTGTGAATTCTCAGTTTAGCTCTCAATCCCACTTTTTGATTGGATTATTTGGTTTCTTGGTGTTTAATTTCTTGAATTCTTCATATATTTTGGATATTAGCCCTCTGTCAGATGTGGGGTTGGTGAAGACCTTTTCCCAGGTAGGCTGCTGTTTTGTTCTAATGACAGTATCCTTTGCCTTACAGAAACTTTTCAGTTTCGTGAGGTCTCCTTTACTGATTGTTGGTCTTAGAGCCTGAGCTATTGGTGTTCTGTCCAGGAAGTTGTCACCTGCCCGATGAGTTGAAGGGTTTTCCCTACTTTCTCTTCTATTAGATTTAGTGTGTCTGGTTTTATGTTAAGGTCTTTGATCCACTTTTTTGTGGAGTTTTGTAGAAGGTGATAAATATGGGTCTATTTGCATTCTTCTACATGTTGACATCCAGTTAGATCAGCTCCATTTGTTGAAGATGCTTTCTTTTTTTTTTTCATTGTACAGTTTTAGCTTCTTTGTCAAAATTTAAGTGACCATAGTTTTGTGGGTTTATTTCTGGGTCTTCAACTTGTTTCCATGATCAACTGGCATGTTTCTATGCCAGTACAATGTTATTTTTATTACTATTTGCTCTGCGGTATACAGCTTTATAAAAGGGATTGTGATACTTCCAGATGTTCTTTTATTGTATTATTTTAGTCATTCTCAGTTTCTTGTTTTTCCATATGAAGTTGAGAATTGTTTTTTCAAGGTCGGTAAAGAATTGTGTTGGTATTTTGATAGTAATTGCATTGAATCTGTATATTGCTTTTGGTAGGATGGCTATTTTTATTATGTTGATCCTACCTATATATGAGCATGGAAGATCTTCGATCTTCTGATATCTTCTTAGATTTCTTTCTTCAAGGACTTGAGGTTCTTGTAATACAAATCTATCACGTGGTTTCAGTTACCCCCAGGTATTTTATATTATTTGTGGCTATTGTGAAGGGTGTTGTTTTCCTAATTTCTTTCTCATCTCATTTATCTTTTGTGTAAAGAATGGCTACTGACTTTTTAAAATTAATTTTGTATTAACCACATTGCTGAAAGTGTTTGTCAGTTGTAGGAGTTCTCTTGTAGAATTTTTGGGGTCATTTATGTATACTACTATATCATCTTTGAACAAGGATACTTTGACTTCTTCCCTTCCAATTTGTATCTCCTTGATCTCCTTTAGTTGTCTTATTGCTGTAGTTATAATTTCAAATACTATGTTGAAGAGCTACAGAGCAAGTGGACAACTTTACCTTGTCCATGATTTTAGTGGAAATACTTTAAGTTTCTCTTCATTTAATTTGATGTTGGCTACCAGCTTGCTGTATAATGCCCTTATTACATTTAGGTATGGACCTTGTATGCCTGATCTTTCCAAGACATTTAGAATGAGAAGTGTTGGATTTTTTTTAATGCTTTTTCGGCATCTAATGAGATGATCATGTGTTTTTTATTATTCTTCCAGCTTGTTTATGTGATGGATTACATTGAAGGATTTTCATAGGCTGAATCAACCTGCATTGCTGGGATGAAGCCTACTTGTTCACGGTGTATGATACTTTTGATGTGTTCTTGGATTTGGTTTGCATGTATTTTATTGAGTCTTTTTGCATCTATGTTCATAAGGGAAATTGGTCTGAAACTTTCTTTCTCTAATGGGTCTTTGTATGGCTTATGTATCAGGGTGACTTGTGGCCTCATAGAATGAGTTTGGCAGTGTTCCTTTTGTTTCTATTTTTGTTTTTTTTGGGGGGTTGGGGGGGCTTTTAATGACTGCTTCTACTTCCTTAGGGGTTGGTAATAGGACTGTTTAAATGTTTACCTGATCGTGGTTTCACCTTGGTATGTGGGATTTATCTAGAAAATTGTCTATTTCCCTTAGTTTTCCAATTTTGTTGAGTACAGGTTTTTGAAGTAAGACCTAATGATTCTTTGGATTTCCTCAGTGTCTGTTGTTATTTCCCCCTTTTCATTTCTGATTTTGTTGATTTGCATATTTGCTCTCTGCCTTTTAGTTAGTTTGGCTAAGAATTTGTCCATTTTGTTGATTTTCTCAAAGAACCAACTCTTGGTTTCATCAATTCTTTGTATTGTTCTCTTTGTTTCTAAGTTATTGATTTCAGCTTTGAGTTTGATGATTTCCTGCCATCTGCTCCTCTTGGAAGTGTTTGCTGTTATTTTTTTTTCCTAGAGCTCTCAGTTGTGCTGTTAAATGGCTTATATGAGCTGTCTCCAATTTCTTTTTGAAGGCACTTAGTTCTGTGAACTTTCCTCTTATCACCATTTTCATTGTTTCCCATAACTTTGGTTATGTTGGTTTTCACTGAATTTTAGGAAGTCTTTGATTTCCTTCTTCATTTGTTTCCTGACCCAGTGGTCATTGAGTATAGTGTTATTCAGTTTCCATGAATATGTTTTTTTTTTTTTTTTGAGACAGGGTTTCTCTGTATATCTCTGGCTGTCCTGGACTCACTTTGTAGACTTTTTGTTATTTCTGTTGTTGAAGTCCAGCTTTAATCCATGGTGATCCAATAAGAAGCAAAAGGTTATTTCAATTTTCTTGTATCAGATCAGTTGAGGCTTCCTTTTGACCAACTATATGGTCAGTTTTGGAGAAGGTTCCATGAGGTGCTTACATAAAGGTATATTGCTCTGTTTGGATGAAAGGTACTCTAGATATCTGTTAGGTATATTTGCTTCATGAACTCTGTTAGTTTCATTATTTCTCTATTTTGTTTCTGTCTCTATGTCCATTGGTGTAAGAGGGATGTTGAAGTATCCCACTATTAATGTGTGGGGAACAATGTGTCCTTTAAGTTTTAGTAATGTTTCTTTTAAGAATTTGGGTATCCTTGTATTTGGGGCATAGATGTTCAGTATTGAGATGACATCTTGAAGATTTTTTCCATTGATGAGTATGGAATGTCCTTCCCTATCTTTTTTGATTAATTTCAGTTGAAAGTCTATTTTATTTTATATTAGGATGGCTACTTCCTGCTTTCTTCCTGGGACCTTTAGCTTGATAAAAAGTTTTTCCAGTTCTTTATTCTTAGTTAAAGTCTATCTTTGTTGGTGAGGTGCATTTCTTATATGCAGCAAAATGCTGGGTCTTGTTTATGGAGCCACTTTGTAAGCCTGTGTCTTTTTATTGGGGAGTCAAGTCTATTGATGTTGAGAGATATTAATGAACATTGATTGTTATTCTCTGTTATTTTGATGTAGGTTTTGGTAGTGTGTTTGTGTTTTTCTTTTGGTTTTGCTGGTGGAGTTATTTGTTTTCTGTGTTTTCTTGGGTGTAGTTGTTTTCTCTGGGTTATAGTTTTCTTTCTAGGATCTTCTGTACAGCTGACTTTGTGGATAGATACTGCTTAAATTAGGTTTTAGTGTAGACTATCTTGTTTTCTCCATCTATGATGAGTGAAAGTTTTGCTGCATATAGTAGTCTGGGCCAACTTTTGCGGTCTCTTAGAGCCTACAAGCCACTGCCCAGGTCCTTTGGACTTTCAGAGTTTCAGAAGAAAAGTCAGGTGTGATTCTGATGGGTCTGCCTTTATATGTTATTTGGATTTTTCTGTAGCTTTTAATACTTTCTTTTCTCTGTATGCTTAGTGTTTCAATTATTATGTGGCAGAAGTAATTTCTTTTCTGATCTAATCTATTTGGTATTCTGTAAGCTTTCGGAACATTTTTGGGCAGTTCTTTAGGTTTTGGAAATTTTCTTCTATGATTTTGTTGAAAATGTTTTATGGCTCTTAGATTTGGAAGTCTTCTCTTTCTTCTATTCCTATTATCCTTAGGTTCTATCTTTTCATTGAGTCCTTAATTTCTCAGATGTTTTGGGTGAGGAATTTTTTAGTTTTTTCATTTTCTTTGACTGATGCACTGATTTCTTCCATTGAATCTTCCGTGCCTGAGATCCAGTCTCCCATCTCTTGTATCCTGTTGGTGATGCTTCTGTCTGTTTTTCTGGTTCTTTTTCCTAGGTTTCCACATCCAGGATTGTCTCTGCTTGTGTTTTCTTTATTATTTCCATTTCCATTTCCAGGTCTTTTGCCAATTTGTTAATTTTCTTCTCCAGCGTTGTTGTCTTTTCCTGTATTTCTTCAATGGCTTTGTCAGTTTCCTTTTCCTTTTTTATTTTTTTCTGGATGCCTTTAATGGATTTCTCCATTACTTTCATCTGTTGGATTGTGATCTCCTTATATTCTTTAAGGGATTTATTTTCTTTAATATCTCAAACATTTTCATAAGTATAATTTTGTCATCATTTTTTGTGTTTCTGCTATGTTAGGATGGTCATGGTTTGCTGTACTAGGATATCTGAGTTATGGTGGTGCCATATTGCCCTGGTTTTTGTTCTTTGTATTTCTTCATTGATCTTTATCCATCTAGTTGTCACTGTCATAGGTTGGTTGTTCCTGGTGTCCACTAGATTTGGTGCCCTGGAAAGAGTCCTGGTCTGGAGGCTGGATGTTCCTGTACGATACTGTTTGATCCTGGAATCCAGAGAGTCACTTCAGGAAGGTTGGTAAGGCTACAGACTGAAGGCTGTAGCAGGAAGCACCTGGAGATCAAATATAGAGTTCTGTTTCCCTGGGACTCCAGAGGATGACCTCTCAGAGACTCTTTGTAAGAAGCTCTGCCAGACAGATCTCAGAGCTCAAGGTCAGTCTGATACAAAACAAGCTCTAAACAGAGAAAAACTTTGATCCAGGGGTGGAGGAGCACATCTTTAATCCCATCAGTTGGAAACCACATGTCTTTGATCCCAAAACTTAGAATGCAGAGACAGGCACATAGGATTTGGAAGAATTTAAGTTTAAAAGCTACTTACAAAAGGCAGGCTGCAATTCAAACAAACTGGCCTTTGAGATCTCAAAATATATACACTAAAGGTTTGTTTAGCTCCAAAATATCAAAATAATTTCTTCTTTACTCAGGATTGAAAGGTAATACTGTGTATATTGTCAAAAAACCAAATTTGCTCCAGGAAAAATATTACCTGACCCCCCCCCTAAAAAAAAAAGGTAATTGTCCCAGAGATAGGATTAGGGCAGGGCTCTGTTCTTATCTTTCCAGGAGATTTAAAGCATCCATTCAAGGAATCCAGGGACAACTGGACAACGGAAACCTCAGCAGAAAACAGATCAGAGACCAAAGAAGACGAGTGGCCCAGATGATCCAGCCTGGCAGACTTCCTCAATAGCAGTTTCCTCAAAAGTCTACAACCACAACAACTCAAAATCGCTAAGATCGTTCAGCTACACAGACTGCTCCAGCCAGAACTTCAGTAAAGCTCTGAAGATCAGCTTCTGTCTATGAACTTCTTAGGACATCTAAATAGCTTAGCACAAAAGGACTGAACATCAAATGATTCTATTAACATTTTTAACCATTTTTCCATTCTTATTTGTGCCCCAAACCGGTTTAATATGTCCCAAATCAGCAGGAAGTCGTTTTAAGAGAACAACATCCCATCCCCAGAAGGTGGGGAGGGTGTTTTCCCCCCTTTGGTCATTTGATGGATAATAGAAAATCTTGTTATTTAGGGGAAGAGATTACAAGCTGTTAAATGGTCTTGTTAAATGGATTTTGGAGGTTAGATCCAGGGACTTCTCTCTTTTTCTTTTCTGTATCCTTCTTTCTCTCCTATGTAGGAGTGAACAGACTTGAGAAAAATGGGACATAGACAAGTATAGGAAAGATAAAAAAAAAGGACAGATTATTGAATATGGCCTTATACCTTTGTATACTGATACAAAATTAATATTATATTTGGCTAAATTGGTATTGATAATTGTATATTAATGCAAAATTAAGATTTTATAGGGCTACATCGGTATTGATCTTTGTATATTGATACAAAATTAAGGATAACGTTTTTAAAGGTATTTTTCCTAGTAATACTTAAAAATGAAATGTCAAGTTTTGGCCTTTTGCTACCAACCGTCATAAACTGTTTAGAATAATTAAGAAATGGAAATTAATAGTCATGCAAACGTGTCATTTTGTTAGTTACTATGACAGTCTATCACAGTTATTTTCTAAGCTACTCAAAAATCAAGTTACTAAGAGACAAGCAATATTTGCTTATCTAAATATAAGCGATAGATAGGGTATCTTCAAAAACCTCAAGAGATCTGCAGAATATGGCATTCAAAGATGTTTTCTTAACTTAAGATTTTTTGATATCGAGACATGTCAGCTCCTGACAGCACCCCCTATTCTACTCCAAGTAGAAGATGAGCATCAAAGAATCTCCAGTGGGAGATGATTGAATTGGTGGTAAGCCTTTCTCTTGGCAAGAAAAACCCCTTGTGCTTCAACTGTAGACAGACTTATGTCCAAAAAGGACAAAACTTGGAAGCAGGTAAGTCAGCAGCCTAGCTCTGCCAAGACAGGGTAGGTAAGTCCTTCATAATTCCTGCTCTACAATCAATGTCTGTCAGAGAAATGGGGCCAAATGGCTAAAGATTGATGCTGCAATGTATGGAGAGAAAATGGGAACTGTCCAGGCAGCTACTAGTATGTCATTTCTTAGTTTTGGAAGCTGCAGGTCCTGCACTTCCTATAGAATCAGATATATTTATCCCTCTCAGGTCTCTGAGGTGGTTGAAGAATAGATAGGTAGAGTCTCATAGTTAAATTTTGAGTTGTTTAGGAATCAAGAGGGTGTTCTGGATCTAAGAAGATATTTTTAAAATTGTGAGGCAAGTTAGTATGAAAGCTGAGTTAGATATAGAACTTTAAACTCATGGAGATGGTTAGATAGTAGAATGTTAAAGTCAGGTGCCAAATACATATGGACTGGACATTGGGAATGTATGCTAAGCCATATAACTCTTATAATTGTGGCCTATTTATTTCTGTTGTTTTGTATTGTATTTATAGTTATAAGAAAAAGAACCATTTTTTGGACTGAAAGGGAGAGATGTTGGGGGAAAAATACTTTAAAAAAAAAGAAGGGAAAAGGATGGGGGATTGAGGGGGAAGGAGGGTGGAAGGATGGGAATGGAGGGGGGAGTAGGGAGGGGATTGTGATTGAGATGTAACTTGAAGAAATAAAAGATAAATTATTTAAAAAAAGAAGCTCTGCCAGAGATATAGGATGTGTCTAGAGGCCAGAGTACAAATGTCCCTGAGACTTGGAGGAGAACTTCTCATGGAAACTCTCTCTGAATATAGGAAGTACCTGGAGGCCGGTAGCCGAGGCCAGGTGTCCCTAGGGCTCAGCTGATGCCTTTTAGGAGAAAGATATCTCTCAGAGATGCACCTGGTGGCTGATGCCTGGGTGAGAATCCCTGGAACTCAGAGGAAAACCTCTAAGAGAAGCTCTTCTGGGGCCAAAGAATTACCTGGTGGCCAGACGCCTGGCTAAGTGTCTCTGGCCCTAGTTGATTGATGGGGTAGCTGGAAGTGTCTGGTAGCCAGGCCAGAGGGAATGTCTCTGTGGCTCAGAGCAAGGTTTCTTCAGTGTGAGCTCTCCCTTGGGACATGGAGGTGCCTGGAAGCCAGAAGCCTGACTGAGTGACTGTGGTTCAATGTGATAGTTGACTCAGGTTGCTGGAAGTGCTGGAGGCCAGAGGACAGGGGAGCAGCTCTGTGGCTGTAAGATCTCTCCAAGGGGTTCTATCTAGATGCAGTACACTCCCAGATGCCTGATGACCCAGAGGCTCTTAGGGCACCCTCTTGGAGGAGCTCTCTTGAGAAACACAGGAAGTGCCTTTTGACTTGGTACTGGGGCCTTGCGTCACTGGGAGCTGGTATCTGACCTCATTAAGGAGGGTAGGTCGGGGGGGGCAATTGCTGGAATCCTTGCATTACTGTAATCCGGGGGGTCCTCTTTGGTTCCAGAGAAGCACAGATGTGGGTGTTTCAGGGTCAGTGCTATGTCTTCTCATCCTTTTTGTGAGCTCCTGTTACTGGTAAACAGTGTGGGTTGTGCACCGCCATCTTAGAAAAGCCAACCTCCTTTCAAATTCTTAACAGTATGTTAAAAAAAATAGCTTCTAATTTCCTAATTATCACATTTTTCTGTTTCATGAATTTTTTTGGTAAAATAATTCACAGACTCAACCATGTATTGGCTATCCCTTCTGTTGACTCTCTATAGGTTCTTTGGTATATCATACTGAAGTCTATTGAATTTTATGTCATTTTTATGAGTATGCTTCCTAATTTCACTTTCAGTGTAGACATCTAGTTATCCCAGAACCATTGTTAATAAATAATCTTTCTATTTCAAGCATCATCATCTTCTTTAAGAAAGAGTTTGTGTAGGACACTGGGATTCCTCTCTCCTGTCTTATTAACTACATGCATAGTTTCCACCAGTACTTCCCTGTCATGATTGCTGTAGTTTTATGAATCTTGAAGTCAGTTAGTGTCAGGTGACAAGCTCACTCTATTGTCCACTCATGCCCCCAGCCTTTCCACATACCCTTAGAATCTGAGTACTGTGATGACCCATAGGTACTGTGAAGTAGCTTGTTGGCATATCAGCAGAGATTACATGGAATCTATCACTGATGTGGGAAGAACTGACGTCTTAACATGTACATTTAGTAATTATGAACACGAGGCACTTATCCATTATTTCTGGTGTAATGATGGGGCTTGGAGGGAGTAGGTGTCACCCCAAGACCTGGCACTTGGTAAGTGAGTGAGCAAATGTCCCTCCACTCACCTGCATACTCAGTGAGATCTGGCATTTATATTATGTATTTACTTTTTGGTGGTGTCATAAATAGTATTGCACCTGCATTTGCAAATGCTAGCAGGAAATGTGTCATTAATGAGATTCCAGCTCCTATTTTCATCTGTGGTGTAAGATTCTAAAACTTCATGGCTATTCCCCTACGTATAGGCCATCTTTGACTTTCCCTCTTTATTTGCCCAGCAGTTCCTACTAAGCTTATCCTGCACAGCCTCAAACTTCTGGTGCCAACTAACCCTCAAGGCAGCAGAGCAACACACAGATACCAGGACAGGGTGCTGAGGTGGTTCCTGCCCAAGCCCTGATCTCAATTTGAACAGCTGGTTTTCTTACAAAGCTATAGTTATTTTGACTGTATCTGGCATTCTTACTTAACACATTGAGTTTTGTTTGTTTGCAGGTTTTCTTACTGCATGAGACCTGTTTTCTAATGAATAAGTAAATGTAACCCATAAACAAATTCAATTCTATAATTTTAGAAATAATTTTTTTTCTTAAAATATAATACCATCATATTGTAACTAAACATTTAAAAGAGGCTGGAGAGATGGCTCAGAGGTTAAAAACATTTTCTACGCTTGTAGAGGACTGGGTTTAGGTTCCATAACTCGCATGTAAACTCACAGCATTGTAAACTACAGTTTCAGTGAGCCTGGTATTTTCTTCTGGCCTCTGTATAGACGAGACATGCATATGGTGTACATACATATATACATGCAGACAAATCACTCTTATACTTGAAATAAAAGTAAATTAACTCTATAATAAAGAAAAGAAACCCAAATGATTTTGACCTTTACTACCTATGACTTCTGTTGTGGCTCTGTCCTCTGCATGCAGCAAGTTCTGGGACAGGACACTGGAACAAAGGATGGCATTTAATGACAAGGTCAATCAAAGTGAAGGTGGGTACCTCCCAGATTTCAAAGCAGCTGTAAGTAAAGTTGACACTTGGATACTACCATGTGATGTGACTGAACAGGATAATGGTCAGAGTTTGAAAGCAGGTGAAAAGTTAAGAGGTACCAGGCCAAGATGTGTCACAACTGAAAGTCAAGACTGGCTTACCCCAGCTTTGAGTATCCTCCATGGCACTTGTCCCAGGCAGGCTCGCCGGAAGCTCTCTGTTCCTTCAGCACACTAGTTAACAATTTTTGTCACAACACATGTGTGGAAGCTTCTCAGAATCAAGGCTTGGGTGCTTGCTGCCCAGTGTTCTCCAGCAACACCAAGCATAATTCTGGGCCCATATAGGAGTTACATGAATATGTATTCAAGGAGAAAGAGAAATCTTGATTGAGTATGTATGTGAGTGGCTCATCAGAGGGTTCCAATATAGTTAGCTCCATTCCCACTCAGGTAAATTGATTCTGACTCATTTCCTCCAAAGAAATAGAGTCTTCTTTGATGATCAGTTTCTTAGACTGAGCCTGAGAAGACACCTCAGGAAATAGGGTCCAAATAGGGTCTAAATAGGGAAAGAGTTTCCATAGTTGCTTCTTAGGGGAAAATAACCTAACTACACATCCTAGAGCAGGTGTGTCACTAAATGGCTCATTTGTGATTTGTCCATGTTCATTTCAACCATACAATCTATAAATAGCAGCTTTTTTCTCTACTGATTTTTAGGGGTACAGTTAGCTACATTCTGCAGGATGTTCTGTGCTCTAGCTTGTGTCTCTATTGCTGAGATGAAAAGGTGGCTAAAAGCAACTTGGGCAGGGAACAGTTTATTTCAGTTTGCAGGCCAGAAAAGAAAAAAAAAGGACAAGAGTTCAAGCTGAAACCATGAATGGAGAAGGATGCTGACTTGCTCATCCTGGCTTACTTAGAGTTCTGATGCAACCCTGGAACTCCTGCTTATGGATGGTACCCCCACATAGGACTTCAGTTTCTTAGAGTAATTATCCTGAAAGTACCCTACAGACATGGCCAATTTGATCCAGGCCATCTCCCAACTAAGCTGCCTTTTTATAAGTCTGGGCCTTGTTGAGTTGACAGCTGAAAGTGATGGACAAACTCAGGAAGGATCAACACAGCCACCCAGCTCAGAGATGGTCCAGGGAAGCATACATCTCATCTTGCGGAGAAAGGACACCATTTAGTCATTCCACCAAGCATGCACATTCAGAGGAGGTGGCCATTCCTCTCTCCTTTGGCTCAGAAAAGTCAAAAGAACCACCTGCTATGTTCCCAGAGTATCATTTTTGAAGCTCATGAATTCAATTTTTTTGTTTGTCTTTATTTTACATTAATATACAAAAAATGAGGGTGGCAGCTCTAGTAACATGTAATTTTAGCAGAGATGTGAAAGAAAGAATAATCAACATAGAAAAGACAGCAAAGCTAATAGCAAGGCAGGGGCATGATTGGCACCTTAAGTGAACCAGCAGGCCACAGTGCTGGGGGATCAAACCTGAATGTTAGCTCCCAGCACGTCTGCCTCTTGTTGTGTCTCCTAGCAAAGCCTTGATGAGCATGGAGACTCAGGAGGCATAGTGAGCTCCTCACAGAGGAGGACTTCTTATTCTGCAGGTCACCTGGCAGCTAGGATGATGCCTTGGTTTTGTATTGAAACTTGAAGAAGTAAAGGAGGCAGGAGCAGAAAATAGTAATCCAATGACAAAGCAGAACACAATTTATGGTATCCTTAGAACTAACTCAAACACACTTACAAGTTGACAGATATGAGTCTTAGTGGCCAGTGGGTGCAGTGAGCTAGTTCAAAGGCAATGAAGAGCGTTCTGATTTTAGTAGCTGTCGTTTCAGATGTGTAGTTTGCCCATGAAGTTGTTTAGACTCTGAAATCACTGTTTGCATAAGACAGAATGCCACACAGGCTCATAGCTTCCTGAGAGGTGGGGGTTTTCAATAACACCATAAAGGAAAGTTTATAAGGGCACAACATCCATCATGTTGTCACCAATTTCTCTGTTAACATGAGTTGGAAAAGATCTTCAATAAAATTTGAAGTCTAAAATGTGGTTCTGAAAACATATTTCAATACATCAACATTCGGCAGGATTTCATCAGAGGTTATTATCATGGTGTTGGCAACAGGGAAATCTGCTTGTGAGACAATATGTCATCATGGCAAATTCCTAGATGTCCTGAAAACCCATCAGAAACCTAAGCTCAGTGAGACATTTGGGTGTGTACTTACATTAAGGGGCCTATGTACAGAGTAAGAAAATAATCACACAGATTATTGACTTAATGTGTAATTAGGTAAGACTGTGAGAAATGGGAACTTTAAGCAGCAAGCACTCACAGGGTGAAATCAACGGTGAAAAAAGAAAAATGGCATTTCAGCTGCAGACACCACATCAGGAGGAAGCACACACAGATCTTAACTTAGAAAGTAGAAAATGCATCACCAATAACAAAACAAACAATAAGAAAATGTAATTGAGCTCTCCTGAGAAATTTAGTGATTGAATTAAGTCTGGGATGTTCATTGAATATTTTAGGGTTGATGAATGGCTTCTGTATCACATCCCTCACCATAATCTCAACACATACCATTAAGGGGCTGGTAGTATCTACTGCCCCATGGCCCAAACTCTTATTCTTGAATAAAGAAGTTCAACCAGAAATCACCAAAGATAAGGCCCACAATTCTCCTATATCAGTCTCCCAAGTGACTAGAATTCAGGTATGTGGAACTGCACATATATCTCCTTATATTTCTTGAAAAGCAAATTATAAGGGTTAATATTTCCACATCTCCACTTGTATGTATAATATAAATATTGAAACTGATGAAAAAAAGGGAGTAGAAAGATGGCACCAGAGGCTGAAGCATGAGAGAAAGGGGACTTTAGTCAAAGTCAACAAACTTTCTAATTAGGACAAAGAAGTTCTGGAGATCATGGTTGCAGATCCACTGCAGTTAATTATAGTAATTATGGAATTATGCTGCATACATGAAATCTGATGAAAGTCCATAGGATGTGTTTTCATTATCACAAAAAATAGCTAAAGCAATGGCTACATTATCTTGATTGTGGTAATCACTTTACATTATATGCATATTAAAATATCCACCTGCAGCCGGGAGTGGGGGTGCAGGGTCACACCTTTAATCCTGGCACTCAGGAGGGAGAGATGTTGAAAAAAATATGGCTAATTAAATGATTTACCCAGTATTTATATTATCTTTAATTGTTTTGGCAGTGTAAATCCTTAACCCACCATTATAAATGAAATACACTGGGTGGATTTTAACAAGCCTAGGCCTGGGTTGTACAATCCTAGCCCATCTAAGCTAGCTCATAATTCTATTACCCAAATATCCCATATATACATACATCCCTTTGGACTATTATTCTCCACACTAAGTCGATGTTCCAGGCCACATGGAAGGATCTTCTTTAATCTACCCCATGGTGTGTCCTCCTTGTTTACTCCTGGCTTCTCTCTGGCAACCTTCCTTCCCAAGATGCTCTGTATCTCTCTAAAAGCCCCTAGTCCTGCCTATGTCTGTCTTTGCCCAATCTCCAGGCTTCAGCGTTTATTTAACCAATCAGAGTCAATTAAGTAACAGACAACAAATAGGACCAATTAACATTTAGAATGCTTAACAGCACCCCATCAGAGAGGCTGTCGGATCTCTATGAGTTGGAGGCCGTCCTGGTCTACAGAGTGAGTTCAGGACAGTTGGAGCTGTTACACAGAGAGAAACTTTGTCTCGAAAACCAAAAAACAAAGAAGAACAACAACAACAACAAATCCACCTGAAGAAGTCTACATAGTCTCATAGTGTCTGCTTTATTGTCTTAGAGGCATTATAAAAGCACCACTCTACCCAATGAAGTGGAATTACACTATGATTTTTAGCTTTATTCCCTAATAGCCAGTGCCGTTGATTACTTTTCCTCCTGTTGACTATTTGTGTATTTTCATTTAATGACTGTCTGCTGATCTACTTTAACATTTTAATGAGATTATTTTTTGTCATTATTAGGTTGTAAGCAATCTTTATGTATCCTTAATAAAAGTCCATTTTTAGATGTACAATGTAAGATTCATTTTACTCGCACAGTATAAACCACTGTGATGGTTTGAAGGAGAATGGACCCCATATGCTCTTATATTTGAATGGGTGGACACCTGGATATGGAACTATTTGGAAAGGATTGGGGTGTGTGGCCTTGTTGGAAGAAGTGTGTCAGTGGGGGTGGGCTTTGAGGTTTCAAAAGCCCAAGCCAGGCCCAGTGTCTCCTTTTCTTTTTCCTGTCTGTGGATTTGGATGTAGACCCCTCAGCTATTCCTCCAGCGCCATGACTGCCTGCACGCCGCCATGCTTCCTGCCATGACGGTAATGTACTAGACCTCTGAAACTGCAAGCCAGCCCCAATTCAATGTTTTATTTTATAAGAGTTGCAATGGTTATGGTGTCTCTTCACAGCAATAGAACATGGACTAAGACAGTCATCTTTTAAGTTTGACCCTGTGTTCTACAGCACTGTAGATTTTACTGACAGGAGTCACATGTTTGCATGCTGTTCTATCAACTGCATTTTGACAAAATGTCTAAGAAACATTTCCTGCCCCAAAGTCATGAACATTTACCTTATTTTTCTTACAAGTGTATGTAATTGAGCATAACTCTTATCTTCCTATTATTATTTCTTTAATTAGAATATTGATACATGTGGCAAGCCAGGGCTGTTGGAGATGACAGAGTGAATTTCTTCATTATTTTAAACCAAGCCTTAAAGTTGATTTCCTCCCATCTGTTCCAAATGAAGTTGGTCAACCTGAGGAGAACACCACATGGGTAATGTTTCCTGTGACACCAGATGGGAAAGGAGGAAGAGGGAGGGCCGTGGTTCAGTTGACACCAACTCTCACTATTCTAACAAATGCTTAGGAAATTTTCTTGAGTTAGAATTTCTTAAATAGTCACAATTGAACCTGGGCAATGTCTCAGTTTCTTCTCTAGTTTCTCTGTCAAGAATCTTGACAGAACAACTCAGGCATAAAGGGTCTGTTTGAACTCATATTCAAGGATACAGTTCACCATTGAATAAAAAACAATGCAGCAAAAATGTAAAGCTACTGAAAATATCTCATTCACAGTTAGGAAGCAGAGAGTAATGATTGTGTGCCTGGCTAGTTTTCACCATTTTATATAAGTCAGGGTCCCATCCCAGGGAATGGTGCAATCCACAGTAGGTGGGGGCTCCTACCTCAATTCAGTGCAAGATACCCCTACTAACCTAATCTAGACAATCCCCCATTGTTGTGTCTGGGTGCCTGTATCCTAGATGATTTGGGATCTTGTCAAGTTGATAATTGTTATTAACCATCCCAGCCAATTTCCAGAGAAGTAATTTTCTCCTGAATCACCACACGCATAGATGCTTCAATTATAAAACAGCCAATGCAATCACTATCTTTTGATGTCATTATCAAATCAGAGGGGCCCTGCCTGCATTCCTTTTGCTTTTCTGAGACCATCAAGCATAGTTGTGGGGGAAAAAAATCTATGAAATCCCCAGTTGGCCACAGAATATTCTCCATGAGTTGTCTTCCCACAAGAACGGTTCCAGGTGAGAGTAGGCCACTACATGTTGTCCTCAAAGACAATTTTGAACAGAAAAATCCTAACCATGGTGTTTTACCCAGGCACAAATGTCATAATGCACCTGGAGGGTAAAGGAGAGGACCACTCCCTGAACTCAGTGTGGCCCATAAAAAGATCCTGCCTCCTCATATTCCAAACTTACTTTTTTTTTTTGCAAATGTTCTGTTCTTTAAGTAGCATTTATCTGCTTTTCATGTAAATTTCCCAAGACCCCTTCCCCCTTAAAAGTCAGTAAAATGTAATGACTACTGAAGTGTTTACCAGATTTGGATTTGGAACAGAGGTATAATTTAGTAGTAGAAACTGCTTTTCCTTTGTTTAAGTTTGCTTTCTGTTCAACATGAAGTTGGTCAACCTGAGGAGAATATTAATTCTTGCTCTCCTGAATGTGACAACCTTCTGTATCCATCTCTGTATCATTGCGTTAACACTGGACACAGGATGGTGGCCTGTCTGTCCTGAGGTTGACTCCCTGCTCCCTTACTCAGAGTATTTATTCAATAAAAGTGTTGTAGGACTGGAAAGATGGTTCAACCCTTAGGGGCACTTGCTACTCTTGCAGAGGACCAGAGTTCAGTTCTCAGCACCACTTGGTGTGACTCACAACCATCTGTAACTTCAACTCTAAGAGAATCTGATGTCCTATTCAGGCTTCCACAGACACTTTTAGTCACATGCACATACGTACAGAGACACAGATACATACACACAATTAAAAATGAAATAAATCTTTAAAGTAAGTATTGTAAAGAATTGGAATTTTTATCTTTGTATCAGTAGGGGCATATATGTGTATGCATATATGTATATGATAAAACGCTGCAACAGAGAGTTGGCATCCCATTACTGTTCCAAAACCTATACCCCTTTGGAATATCCTGAGATTCAAAATTAAAAATCCAAAATGACCAGTCATACAGGCCTGCAAAAATCATTGGGGTGGAAGATAAGTGCACAGCTCAATGGCAGTTTGTGACAGGTTCTTATCATGTATTTTAGACTGGATTAACAAAAGAAAAAAAATCACGTGAAGGAAAATATCAGAATTTGGGGTGTTTTAAGGTGAACATGAATTTATAGAAGAAAAATTCAGATGCCTGTATGTCAGCAAGACATACAGAGAGTGATGTTTCATAAATAAAATGCAGACAGATCCCATATACTGCTTCCTGGCTTAGTGTTGACATTTGCAGGTGGATTTGTTCCTGATGCCATTGCAGACTGGTCAAGACATCAAAGACACCATCAACTGATTGTTCAGAAAGATTGTCTAGATGCTGTCCACGTGCTGAAGTAAGCAGAAGAAGCCTATAGCAAAACTGCAAAGATATCCAGGACCCAGAGTCTACCATGTACCTTCCTCTTATTTAAGATGTTATCTCAATTCACCTATCCTCTTGTGCCAGGAAGTTACACGCCACCTGTGGTACCCCAGGTGGTGCTTTGGAATATACCCAGATGAGAACATGAGAGTCTCTGGCTTTCTAACTGCCACTGGACGAAATGTCTAGGCTATTGACCACTATGACATCATGCAACACAGTTACAGGCTGGTTGTTGTAACCCCAGATCTTCTCTGCTAAGAAGTCACACTTATCCATAGTGTCTCCTCTAGTTCCCCCTCTTCTGCAAGAAAGCAAGCTGTGGTTCTGGAAACACCTGTAGCTTCACCTCTTTCTTCAAGGCCAGAGAAATGTTAGGGAGCCATGGAATGTGGTAAGATTCTCCAGTAACCCTGCTCTCCTAGCGGAGTCTCGGGGAGCTGATTTCTGTGAGCAGAGAACAGTTTTCCAGTGTCATTGACTCTAGATGTGCTGTGTGCCAGATCCCGACATTTCACTGCAAGGACATGTTTTTTTTTCCCTTTAAATGACAATCTAATGGTTCTGACTTAGCCTGTTCATTGTCAAACAGGTGCAGTTTCTTCTGTTAGGCAAACAGTCTCTGGAAAAAAAAAATCAGACTTTCTTTTGAGAATAAGTGTGATGAATAAATGAATCTTTAATTATACCAAAGCAAGCTGTGTTTTAAAAGAACAATGTTTTTCAGTACACTCATGCTAATGGGGCACCCTTATTACTTAGAAAAGTTTGCCTGCCACAGACAAAATGGTGGGAACAGTAGGTATCACATCCTTGAACCTTACCAGAGGTCAAGAAATGTCATCTTGAACACATAGGCATCTCTTGACCTCTGGTAAATCCTTACTTTTTAGCATTCCCACAAGTCACCTAATTAACTTCTCTGGTGGTCATAGACTACATGCATATTTAATGATATTTAAATAAGTTTGGTCAGCCAGGGATGAGCAATGTTCAGCACACAATTAAGGCAATCCTTCCTGTCTCACTGGGGAGTGGGGCCATGGCTGTTCAGACCCATCAGAGACACACCTGCTGTTCCTGAATCCTCCTTCTCTTCATTCTTACCCGCCTCTTCCCCCTCCTCCTTCCATTCTGTCTCCTCCCTTATTCCTCTTCACCCTCTACTTGTGATTTACCTAACAGCTTTGACAGTTGCAAGTTCAAAAATTAAAATATCTTCAGAATCCACCAAGCATTTCTTCTGAGAAATACCTGACAACCATTTTGTTTTAAAGGATGGGGCTCACCTACAGGTGTGAGGCCTTGTTGTTCTGGAATATTGCTGTATATTCATTATAATTTGCTGTAGCCACAAGCTCACATGGGGGCGGGATTACCAAGTAGTGCATTGAAGTTTCCTGGAGGGATTTGTTTCTACCTTTCCAGTGCTAATAGAGATTTCACAAGCAGTTGCTAAGGGACTTAGGATGAGAGAATCAGCAGTCCCACAATTTGATATCATAAAATTACTTAATATTTGACATTGTTGTCTATTTTCTTCTTTGCTGATATGTTAACAGCCTTCTGATCTTACAGGAAGGTAAATTTGTTTTCCCTTAGTAATGCACATGGCAACAAAGTTAGAATTTGAATTCAGTCCTCTGACTTCACTTCTCACATGGCCTCCTCACTGCTCACTGTGAAGAGACCCTTCCCCAGACACATGTACGAGAGTGTATTGTATGGGTATGTATATGCATATGTGCAAGGAGTGTGTGCCCAGGCATGCATGTGTTTGCCTGTGTGTATGGCATATATGTATGAATGTTTGCATGTGTATGCATGTTCATGTATGTATGCATGTGTGTACATACATGCCTATGTGTATTCATCTCTATGTGTGAGGTTTAGACCAGGAGACATCCTTCATGAATTTTTTCCAGTTAACTCCAAATGTGGATCTTTGTGTAGTTTTAGAGACAAGAAGAATGGCTTGGCAGGAAGGTGGGAATTAGTAGCAGACTCCTAGGCCCAATTCCAAAGTGAGGTCCTCTGAAAGAACAGTAAAAGATGTTTCCTGGATCACAGTGTCAGACATGACTGATCCTAAATTCCCCCTGGGCCCATGGCCCTTGGTCTCAGAAAAAGGCCTGCCCATCCACCGGGGCACCTGTCCTGCATTTGAATGAAATCATTTGTAAAGAGAGACCATAAGCACACTCTCTTTTACTAAGGGGTTGTGTGGGAGGGGGGGGTAAATTTTTTTCAGCCTTTTAAAAAACATATTTCCTTAATAGTTTTCTTTAGGTCTTTAAAAGAATGTAACTTCATTCGTTTGTGTATGTTTTAAATTGGAAATATTTTGAAATTGTTAACAAAAAAAGTTTTGTTTGTTTGTTTTAATTCAGGATCTGGAGGGACCCAATGATTTTTAATGTCAAGGTATTTAGTTTTAGGGTTTACTTTATTTTCTATACAAACTGTGACCAAGCAGATGTGGGATGTGCTTCTCTTGGTTTGATTCATTCAGTCTCCTTAGACAGTTCCATAAAAATTCAAGGGAGTGAGTGCTGTTTAAGAAGAGGCCATTAATGTGTGTACATCTGGTTGGGGATGCATTTTCTCAAAAAAAGGAACACATGCATGGGGCTTGGGTGGTGGCCGTGCAGGAAGGTTAGCTTGGCGTAGGATGGAGAGCAGGACCTGAGCTCAATGGAGCCTATAGCTGTGCTATCTCAGAGGAGGATTGATAATAGGAGTCAGGGGACAGGGGGAGGGAGTGGCTAGACACAGATGCAGACTTAGAAATGGGCTGAAGGGAGTGACAGGACAGGCAAGCCTCCTTCAAACCATGAAGCCCCCTCTCCCTGGCTTCTGTATATCCTTCTTCCCCAGGCCCTGTTCAGCAGCATCATGTACCACATTTGGTCCAACCATTGAGTCCAATATGGTGTCTCCTATGTCTCTACCATCAGCTACCATGAGAGACTCCCTCTCTCCAGTTTCTTGACACCCTGCTCCTTTCCACACCCACAGAATGTCAACCGTGTTCTGTTTCTTCTGGAAGTTTCTGTCCTCTCTATGATTGCTGCAAACTCATCAGCTTTATGGTTAGACGGTGTAGATAATGCAAGGGGCACAGAGATAACATTTACAGAGAAATATATGTGCATATAACTACTTACATAAAACTCATAGACAAAAAGGAGGCAGGCAGGGAGGGAATGGCTGAACATTGGAGGGAGGGAGGGAGGAGGGAGGGGGAAGGCCTAGTGGTACCTACAAACTGGTGATCCCTGACCCCAGCTTGCCCAGTTCACCCACAGTTAGCCAGAGTAGCCTTCTTGTCACAGTTAGCACCTGGTGTGCACACACCTGCAAACGCATTCATGAAGCACGAAGAGTTAAAGGAAATGTGGGTGAAATACTAAAGCCAGCATATGAATGGAGAGTGAGAAAGTAAGATTTCACTTTGAAAGGAAATTTTAAATCACACTACATTATCATCTGCTTTAGGGCTCTTTAAAACACACATTGGCAGAGGCGCTGAGAAGTATATCCCCATTACAGTAAATTCCACTCAGATGGGGATGGGGATTACCGAAGCACAGCCCAAGCCCTCCTTACTTGTGGAGCGCAGAACCTTCGCTGCCGCCTCATTTCCACTAATCTGAGGCTGCTGTGTGATCTTTGATCACACCAAGTATTACAGATGGAAGAATACTCTTTTCAAATCCCCAACGTGTTTCCAACTGTCAATAAAATCCTTTTTAAGTGTCAGAAGCAATTGCAGTGGTTTATGTTCCCCCTGCTAACTGTATCCGTGTGTCCAGTACTTCCAAAGAGGAACATCGATAAATGGTATGACCGAGGGTCCAAATTCTGTCAAGCGCCTTCACCCACAGCTTGAAGCATTAGGAATCCATTTCTAAAAATGGCCATTTATGTTTACTGCACTCTACAGATTAGATGTTTCACTCAGAAATACCTTATCTGAGAGTCAGAACAACACCCACTCCATCCCGATTTAAACCAACAAATTATACATGTTACTTATCTAGCAAGATGCTTAAATTTGCCCAGTGATGAAGCGTCCCTACAAAATGCGATAAACATTCAAATATTTAGAAGCACATGAACAAAGGACGCCTTCAGTTAAAAGGTGATCACAGTGAAATTGGATTCTCCCCTATAAATTATACAGGAGGGTGGTTCTAGTAATTTATGTAATAAAGTATGGGGCAGAAAGAGGCACAATTCCCTGAACTCTATAAGATAAGCAATTATTCTTGCTATCTGAAAGGTGACGTTGGTGGTGACTATCTGGGTCGGACCCAACTATGCAACTCTGTTGCATTTAAGCCTTGGAAGGCATAGGCCTATTATCTTTCTGGGATGAGCATGTGTAATAAGCTTTTCAAACCAACGAAGGTGGAGGGTGTTTCTGGCAAAATGGAAAATGGCGATAAACTATGTCCAGACAATTAATTCAGTGAAACCCTCCATCACAGGGCAATGACATATGCCCATCTCCTCTGTTGTCCCCTTGGAGATTTTCCTACTAAACGTATGTGCATATTTTTCATGGCCACTGATACTTGAATTGCAGCTTGCTCCCATGCAGAACATGAAACACTTCAAACTGCATAATGCCGACTAAATTATCAAGTCTCCAGCGGCCTGAGGTAGCAATAACCATAATAATGAGTGTGCTTAAGTGGTGTGTGCAGCTTCCCTCTCCCCTCAGCTTCAACACCCTGTCTTATCAGAATGGTGTGTTCTCGTCTCCATAGAACATTACTGACCACGCTGCATTAAAGAAAATGCAAAGGTTTGTTTTGAAAATGCCTGTGGGAAGAGAAACCGAGAAGGGCTGACCAGTGTTGGATTGCATCATGACTGGCTGGAGGAACTCTTTGGCTTGTGTGCGTGGACTGTCCTTATTTAGACACAGAAAATACAATGATTTGTTCACAAGAAAGTTAGTCACTTTGGATGATACCATTCACCCTTCAAATTTGAGCACGTGGACCCTAAGTGTTTTCTGGACTTGGAGCTGTTTTAAATTATTCATTTTAAATGAGTTAAAAACTAATTAAAAGCCAACACATTTTAAAAAGTAGCAAAGGTGTTTAATGATTGGTACAGTAGTATTTATTTGCAAATAATGATAATATATTATTGTGCCACCTTTTTGTTAATTGGCAGATAGAATTAAATGTCTTTACAGGGTGTGTTTATCAGTTATCTGTGACAATAACATTCGGATTCTGTAGCTCAGCTCTTCTGCACTGTACAAGGAGGCCTCACTGCACCATCTAGCCCTGCGTGGCCTGCTCCTACCAGTCCTACCAACTTCAGCACTTTCAGCACGGCATGTGACAGCAACATGCAAGAGTCATCTATGACGTGCCACGCATTGGAGAAATGACTGTCTCAGGGGTGAGGGTCTTGCAAAGAGGACCTAGCCTGTGGTGGGGGAAGGCATCACCTTTATGAAGATCAGACAGAGCACTAAGCTGGAAGGGTGTGGGAGCAGCAATGTGACATCCAGAATGTGTGTGTGAGTACATGAATTGTTTGCTAGCCTTCTTGTGCTGTGTATGTTTGTGCATGCATGCTTGTGAAGATAAATGCATGCCTGTTTATGAGTGAATTGGGCGCATGTATATTTACATTGCATCTTGTGTGCTGTGCATGTGTGTGCATGTATGTTCACAATATATATGTGCCTGCATATATGTAGAAACTATGTGGATGAATGCTTATGGTGTTTGTGTACTGTGCTTATATCATGTGTTTGTTTGCTTGTGTTATATGTGTACATGAGTATACATGCATGCTCAGGCCTTATTGTGCTTATGTGTCATGTGTACATATGCTCAAGATGTATGAATATATTATGTCTGCATGTATGCTCATACATGTACATAAGTGTTCATGTTCATTAATGTATGCTCATGCTGTATATATGCATGTGTGTGTCATGTCTGTGCATGTATTCTCACACTGTATATATACATAGAACATATGAATCATGTGTGTGTAGATAAATGTGAGCCATCTATGTGTGCATGTGTATGTGTCATGTGAATAATATGTATGCCTGTGTGTCTTATGTGTACATGTATTCTCACAGTATGTGCATGTCTGTGTGTATTGAATGCACATGTATCCTCATGTTTTATGCATGCATATGTGCATCATATACACATTTGCTCAAGTATGTGTGATCATGTGTGTATGCATGCTTGCATCATGTGTGTGCTATGCATATGTGTATTCATGCATGTTTTTTCTATATGTATATATGTGCATGTATGATGTATGCTCATTCTGTGTGTTTATCTGCTCTTGCTGTGTATGTGTATGCATACTTACAATATATCTGTATGTGTGTGCTATACATGTATGCATCACATGTTGTGTATGCTTGTGCTGTATTTGTGCATGCACTGGGTGACTGAGTGACACTTTGGAAGCTACCCTTTCTTATGAATGCTTGTGATTTGGGAATGATAAATGGAACCATAGTTCCCCCTAATAACATCTCCCCATCCATTGATGCCTTGAGAGGCAAAGATGGAATGTACAGACCAGTCTATGATGGAAGGGGAAACCGTCAGTTCTTTGGTGTTAGGGGACAAGAGAGCATGTGCGGTAAGGCACATGCAGATCGTGTCTGCAGGTTCTCCATGGTCAGTTGCTATTCACTGCTGAGTCAGGCAACTGCTGTGTCTAAGTCTCTGACGCTCAGGATCTGACCAGACAGGTGAGGAGAAATTTGGGAAGTGCAAGGAGAAGAGTTACATGAGTTATTTTAATAGGTCTCAAATTTAAGGTATGCCCTTGTCATATGTGGAGGAGGAAGAAGTAGACAGACTTTAAGATGGGCTTTGGGGGTGCAGGAGGCTGGAGAGCCCATTAAGTCTTTGTAGCTTATGTACCCTCCATCTACCTTAGGATGTCATAGAAAAAGGATTACCAAACATTAGGCTACTGACACACATCTTTAGCTTCCAACTTCTAACACAGGCTGGTGGTGAAATCTCCGTCCCTTTCTCCCATTGATATTGGCATTCTTTACGAGGTTTCCTTGTAGAAGGGTAGGAGGAGGAATAGAGAGATCCAGAGAGAACAAGAACTCCACAAGAAACACAATGGAATACTACTCAGCCATCAGAAACAAGGAAATTATGCAATTTACAGCCAAATGGACGGAACTAGAAAAGCTCATCCTGAGTAAGCTAACCCAGACTCAGAAGGATGCACATGGCATCTATTCACTTATAATTGGATTTTAGCCATATAATACAGGATAACTATACTACAACCAATGCACCAAAGGGAACAGGAATATAGACTTTGTTACCTGTTAATGAGACACTTTGCCCTAGTGGTGCTGCCTTGTAGAGCCCCAGTGTATGAGGAGGTTCTTGGCCCTCATATGACTGCTGAACTGGGGGTGGGGGACTGATATGTAGGGACACTCCACTCCAGAGGAGTGGGATGGAAGAGATAGGGGGTAGAGGGTGGGAGAGCAGGACTGGAAGGGGTGTAAAGAGGGCACTGTGATGGAGATGTAATCTGAAGTAATGAATAAACATTTAAAAAGAAAGAAAGAAAACCAATGGAGTCAATTAACCTAGTCCCCTGGAGGCTTTGAGAGATTGAAGCACCAACCAAAAACCTTATATAGACTGGACCTAAACCCCCAACACATATGTAGCTGATAGGTAGCTTGGTCTCCATGCAGATCCCTTAGCAAGTGGAGCAGAGAGGGAGGAATGGGAGGGCTGTCTCTAATATGGACTCTGTTGTCTGTTTGTGGAATTCTTTACCCTGGTTGTGCCGCCTTGTCTGGCCTCATTGGAAGAGAATACTCTTAGTCCTGATGTGGCTTGATGAGCCCGGTGGGTTGATATGGTGGCAGGAAGGCTCCCCTTATCTGAGGAGCAGGGGGGGAGGAAAAGGGGAAAGAAGGTGGGAGGGTGAGACTGGAGTTATGACACAGACATAAAGTGAATTAATTGATTAATTAATTAAAAATGATTTCCTTGATTTAGTCAACTTTTGGATGAATGACTTACACACAAAGGCAGCTCTTCCTCACCAGGCTGATTCCCTGCTTGAGTTCTCATCCAGAGACACCCAGGCTCATATGATAAGGGACATGGGTCCACTTCCCAGCCCATGAGAGGTCTTTCATTCAGTGGGGCACATGACCTTGATGAGAGCCCCAGGAGTCCAGATGTTTCCTCTTTCTCTCACATCATGGCCATGAAGTGACCAGGCTTCTCCCTGCTGGAGCAGCTGCCTTGACCTGCTTCCTGGGAACAGGGGCTAAGGCAATAGTAGCTCATTGATCATGAATTAAAACCTTTGAAACCTTGAACTAAAACAACCATTAATCTTGACAGGGAGATTGTGTAACAGAAAGCTAACACATATATTCATAATTTTGTATCAATATACAAAGATAAATAGTGATGTAGTCAAATATAATGTTAATTTTGATACAAAACAACAAATTTTATAAACAAAATTTGGCTACATCGATATTGATCTTTGTATGTTTATACAAAATTAAGGTTAACTCTTTTTAAGGTATTGTACCTAGGTATTGCTTTAAAATGCAATGCGAAGTCTTGGCCTTTTAATAGCAACTGTCACAAACTGTTTAGAATAATTAAGAAATGCAAACTAATAGTCATTCAAACATATCATTTTGTTAGGTACTAGCATAGGTTATCACAAATGCTTTCTAAGTTAATCAGAAATCAAGTTGCTAAGAGACAAGCAACATTTGCTTATCCAAATATAGGGAAATAGATAGGTGGTCTTCAAAAACTTCAAGAGATCTTTAGAACATGGCATTCAAAGATGTTTTCTTAAGATTTTTTGATATTGAGACATGTCAGCTCCTGACAGCCCTCCAAGTAGATGATGAGCATCAAAGAATCTCCATTTGGAGATTACTGTATTAGTGGCAAGCTTGTCACTGGGCAAGAGAAAGCCCATTCTGTCAACTGTAGACAGAATGCTGTCTGAAAAGGATAAAACTTGGAAGCAGGTAAGTCCACAGCCTAGCTCTGCCAAGACAGGGTAGGCAAGTCCTTAATAATTCCTGCTTTATAATTAATGTCTGTCAGAGATACTGGGCCAAAAGGCTTAATGTAGATGCTCCAATGTATGGAGAGAAATTGAGGACTGTCCAGGCAGCTACTGTATGTCATTTCTTAGTTTTGGAAGCTGCTGACCCTGCACTTCCTGTTTATTCAGATACATTTATCCTTCTCAGGTCTCTGATGTGATTGAACACTAGATAGCTATAGTCTCACAGTCCAGTTTTAAGTCATTTAGGAATTAAAAGGATGTTCTAGGTCTAAGAAGGTGTTTTTAAGTTGTTAATGCAAGTTAGGATGGAAATTGAGTTAGGCGTAGAACTTTAAACTCATTGAGATAGATAGATAATAGACTACTAAGATCAGTTGACAAATATTTGTGGACTGGACATTGGAAATTTGTGTTATACCTTATAATTTTCATAATTTTGGCCTAATTATTCCTTTTGTTTTCTATTGTATTTATTGCTATAAGAAAACAACCAATTACATAACAAGACAAATGAAAAAGTAAAAAAGAATGAAAGCTAACACATACCTGTTTATCACCCTGATTCTTCCTCAGGCCCTACATCCCACACCTTCATATCCCTCTTTAACTCCCCCATTCTTCTCAAACTTCAGGAAGTTATAACTGTTTTTTCTGGAGGAAGAAAGACACGAATAATTTTAGAGACTCAAATGTCTCTAAAGGGGAAGAGGCTCTCCAGATTGCCTATACCTGATGCTGCCCTGAATTACCCAAGGCTAGACCTTCTGCAGAGCAGCTGCCACTCTAGGAGCCAGTGCAAGAAGGGGGCAAAGTGGACTCATGCACATAGAATTGATGGAGTAATGGGCTTTTACACATTAAATTTAAGGGGAGTTCGACAATCTTCCATATACGGTATTACTTGAATAAATGAAACTTCGTACTCCTCAATTACCACCAATTTCCTTAAATAGCAGACCTTGCAATCTGACACTGTAAAGATGCTGTCCTTTTGCCTTACTTGCATTTATTTATTTTTAAAAGATTTATTTTTATTCCTTCCAATTATATGTAGGTAGATGTGCGTGACGGTATGCAGGCTTGTGCATGTGAGTATAGTTGCCTGTGGTGGACAGAGGTGCTGGATTCTCTGGAGCTGCAGGCATAGAGTCTTGTGAAAAACCTGTTGTGGGTGCTGGGGACTGAACTCTGGTCCTCTGGAAGAGCAGTAAGTGCTTGCTTTTAATTGTGGAGACTCTCTCCAGACCTTGCACTTGTTTATGAAGAACTATTAAGTTACTGTCTTGGCAATTTCTTATCTCCATTGCTATTCATAATGTTTGATAATTTTTGCATGGTGCTGGTTTCTCTCTTACTGACTTATAGAAACACCCTGTGTGCTAATGGGCTATGAATGTTCCCCTTTGTGATAGGTGTCTGATGTCGTTGGTTAGGACTCTGAATAACACTTTGTTTAGTAGACTTATCTGTTTCGGGTTTTCAGACTGCTGAGCTTCACTTGAACTTTTAAAATGCCCTTCTTGTGGTACACTGACATAAAAAGTAATAACTGGGTGAAGCTTAGTCACAGAGCACACAAGTATAGCTATGAGTGTGCATGTAAATACACACATACACACATACATACATATACATCTGTGTTTGCTCAGACCCTTCCTCTTTTCTCATATTACCTTTGTAATGAGTATACATCTTATGTGTAAAGGCTTTCTTTTCATAAGGAGCATGAGAATGCAATCCCATTTTGTTTTAAAATGCTCTCTGATTATTCATATAATGTTTATTGAATATCTATATTTTCACAAGGTTATCATATTTCTGTGTAGATTTTAAAAACTGATACCACCAATATGTTTTTCCTTTTTCTAGGACTTTTTCTGGATACAATAATGGTCTTTGGATATAAATTTTAGAAACACACACACTCATTCTTTGATTTGGTGGGAAATATGGGAATGGGATACTCTTCACAGATATACATTAATTTTTTTATTTCAAGTCCACCAATTAAAAATAGTATTTTCTTTATTCGAGGTTTCATGCCTGTCCCCAGATTTTAGGTCATTCTTAAGAATGTATGTTTCCCTTTACACATAAGCATTTGTCTTCCTCTTTCATACTTTTACCCTTATAAGTTGAATTCTACTAGAAAAATTGCTTTGTTGTACACACATAGGAAATTTATCCATTTTACACATGGGTTTTCATTAGTCATTTCTCTTGGTCTTCAGGTCTGCAGGCATCCCCATTATGCTAACTCCAGAAAAGCAGCATATTCGGCCTTTCCTCTAGTTTTAGAAAGCTGGAGTTAAATTAACTTTGGTTAGATGCTCTTGGCGACCCTTCCCTGTGCATGTGTGCTGGTGCTGGCTTGGTTAGCTGATATATTCATTTGCCCATCCTTTCATTTATTCAATTTATTCATATACATTTGTGGTTGGCCACAGTTGTCTTCTGTAATAAATGCTATGCTTTGATAATTATTTATGAGAATTTATAATTTCCTGAGAAATCGTTCCAGTTTTTAAAGTTTAAACAAACAGAATTCTTTTCATTTCCATCTCTGGTTCACACATCATCACTTTTTAAAGGTGTAAAATTATTCTTTGATCTCATCTACCACCTTTAAAATATTAGTTGATTTATAATGATCCTTTATTGTCATTGGCAAGTCTCTGCGTTTTGTGAATTTTACTCATCCATGACCTTGAATTCTGTGCTTTTCTGGGCTCACTGTAAGATAGGAACTGCAGCAAGAGCTTAGGGCACCACACTGCTTGGTTCAGAGAAAACTCTCACTTGTTGATGGCAGGGTTGAGGCTCAGCATCACATGGGGGCATCCGAAGAGGTGATTATTGCAGTTTCTCCACCACACTTAATTTCCTTTCATTTCTAATAAATAAGCCATGTGGTGCGTGTGTGTGTGTGTGTGTGTGTGTGTGTGTGTGTGTTTGTGTGTGTGTGAACTTTTACATCTTTATATATGTTGTCTATCAAGAATTGGCAGGGCAACATATTTCTCCACTTCTCCATCTCTGTAGCTGGTGTCACCTGAAACTAACACATCACAAAGGCTTCTGACCCTATGACTATTGTTGTCAGGTATTTATTAAAACCAACACTTCCTGCTTCCGGCCTGGAGCTTTCCTTAGTGCACTAGCATATATCTAGGTGCAACTTTGCTTCCACCAAATTTTAGTCATTTTCCTGGAAGACACATTTTAGTTCAGCCCTGTTTCTAGTTCCTTGCTTTACTCTTTACCTGTTTATGAATCTAAAACATTAAATTTGACTAGAATGCTACATCATTTTATGAAAAATGTTTCACACTGTATTTAATTTTCAGCTCTGCTTTTGTTGATTTCTAAAGAAAAGGGGCTTTCCTACAATATTTATTGTGTCATAATATTTGATACAAATCATGTTTTTGAGAATTCTGTCATGTTCATTCAGTCATCAAGGATGGCTTGGAGATATAAAGTCCATTTACTTTGTGGGTTGTTTTTCCCTCTTTGAGCTAGAAAGAATGAGGAAGTCCGTCTCCTGTGCTAGCTGGTGCCATTTGCTGCTCTATTTTCTGTGAACTTAGCCTGCACTCAGGACAGACAGTCTGAAACGTGTTAGAGAAAACTGAATTTCCACAGGTGCAGAATATGTAAATTGGAGGAATCTAAGCTTGCTAAAAATGAATTTTTATATTTATAAGAACACTGAATGGGCCCACCTGTCTTCACGTTAGCCAGAAAGGCATCATACCTTGCCACACGTCCAACACTTGCTACTTAGTGGAGATAGACAGGATGTCATCCTGACCCTCAGCTAAACCAAAAGCTTAATCTGGCTGACAATGGCATGTGACGTGTTATTCTGTTTTGCTTAAAATAAAAAGTGATTTTTTAAAACTCTACATTATAATTTCTAGAAGTGTATGAATTCAACCTAGATGCCAGCCAACAGACATATGGGTTTAAAACATGGGCTTAAGTCAATGTATATTAGGTATTATTCAGTCACTAAAATAAAAACATTATTTCCATCAAACAATTGGAGCTGGAGGACACCATTTTAAGAGAAATGAAACAGACACAAAGATACAATATATGGATGTCAAAATAGTTGATGATAAAGAAATTGACACCCAGGCTGCCCTGATTGGATTAGTATGTATTATACATGTATTGAGATATTCCACTGTATTCCATGAATAGATAAAATCATTAAATATTAATCAAAAATATTTTAATGTTTAAAGTAATGGAATGGCAACTAAGCTGATTTGATCATTACATATAACATACAAGAGTTAATGTATTATATGTATTATACCACACCCTGAAAATTTGTTGAATTAAAATAATGATTAATAAAAAGAACCCCTTACATGATGGGAACATAGCTTTCAAGTTCTCTTAGGCTTATACACAGGCATGCTTATAAGTATCATTGGTTCCTCTATTTTCAATCCTGTATACAAGAGATCATTCCATGTAATTCACTGTTAGTTTAAAGAATCTATATGGTGAAATTGCAATTTAATTATCAATTATATTTATTAATAAGTATAAACTATAAGATTAGGCTGATGGAGCAGCTAGTGGGCTGGTAGGAGGCTGGCAGGTCTGACCCACCTTAACTAACAGCCTGACTTGTCCTGGGGAGAAACACTGGACTAAGGATGGCCTTTACCACCTGCAACCTAAACTCTGTTAACTAATATCTTCATTAATATCTATAAATTATTATATTAGGCTAGCGGAGCAGCCAGTGGCCTGGCATGAGATCGGCAGGCCTGACTTGCCTTACAAACCTGTATGCCTGGAGGGATGGCCTGGCGTTGTGGCCTGGTGGCAAAGCTGGCAAAGTAGCTGATGGATACTCATTAATAACAATAAATTATTATATTAGACCAGAGGAATTGCCGGTGTCCTGGAGGAACAACCTCCAGGGTTTGGTAGGAGGCCAATGGGCCTTGAGTGTCTTGACTGGTGGCCTATAGGGTGCTGCGGCCCTTTCCCCCATAATTAAACACACCAAGACCTTTTAATGTTTCAATGCTTAGCCCTTAGCTGGGCAGACTCTCAACTAGCTAATCTAAATTAACCCGGACCACTTAATCCCAAACAGCCATGTGGCCTGTTGTTACCTTCAAGAGCTTTCAAACACCTTTATCTGTTTCCATATCTCCTAGCAGAAAAGAGATTCCTCTGTGTAAAGCACAGGGTTCCTGTTTCCACCTCAGGAAGAGTCTCACCTTCCTATAATCTTTCTGGACAGCTAATTGGCCATCAGAGACTTTTATTAACCAATCAAGAGAATGCCTCAGAAGGGGCAGTAACCATATCTCAGCATTGAAATCAGCCCTTTAGAACCAAAGCGCTAGACCTTCCTCTAACAATAAAGGGAGCTAAACTTTCAGTTTCCCCTTTGCCCTGCCCAGACTCTGACTGACAGCCTTTGCCCAGCCTGAGGTGGAGTTACTCAGAGCAACATAGGGATTTGATGATAGAACAAGTACCCTGTGAGCCCGTTGTTCAGCTTGTCACACTAGCTGTGATGCCTCTTGGAGTCATTGGTTAACTCTTCAAGGTACAATATTATCAGACTAACAGCGGTAAAATAGTGGCTGCCTTATCTGTATGACAAGCAATCTCCTGGATAATTTAAAGTTACTTAGGGTCACATTGGTAAACATAACAGGCCATCACTGGGCTGCAGTGAGGACATTTCCTCATATGCAATTCCCTGCACTTTCTAGGCATAACTCTTGAAGATGAATTTTTTTCTGTGTGTGGTCAAACCTGGAATGAAGTGCATGAGGCCATGCACTGTGTTAAAACATCATAAATTTAGAACAAATGATTGTTGCAGTGGAATCTTTAGAATAATTCTAGGGTCATTAGGATAACTGAGAATCCTCAATTGGAGATTACCATCTAACCTTGAACAGTATAGTCCCATATGTCAGTACATACAATAAATATCAATAAAGCCTACCCAGGAGATTCATTTTTGAGATTCAAATTCATAATATCAGAAGTTCTTACATTCTCCTCATGTGTCTCCCTGGTTTTTGACAGATAATGATCTCACACCCTTATGAAGATGTTGCTACACACATGTCTCATGAAACAAAATAGTTTATATTATTAATACAAGTCATAATGTCCATGGCTCCTGGTCTAAAGCCGTACATCAACGGTAGGAAACAACAAGATACATCATGTATGGGAAGGCATCAATACCACCTTCAGGTGAAACAAGTTGGAATATATTTTCTAGACATCCCAATTGTGATAACTCATGAACACTGTCTTCATGGAACATGGGTGAGGGGATTTTCTGGAGTTTTAAAAATTATATTGGACCCACTGCAGGGACAACATTTTACACTGTTACTCTGGCAATCACTTTTTTTTTTATAAACTAGTTCATGGAATCAGGGTTTATATTTGTACTTCTCCAGTGAAACAGTCCTTCCTCTGAGCTATACTAATAATGATTTTTAGGTTTTGTAAAGAAAATAGATTGTTTCATAGATGATAAAGGGATCAAGAGGAAAACTAAAAACATAGTGTCTGACTCTTTCTATGGATGCTAAGAAAAGAACAGAATGTCTAGGTAAAGGAAGTATTCTCAGCAGGGTCAAATCCATACTCCTTCCTTATTACTACTAGATCATGCTGTCCTCCAGAGCACTAGCTTACATCATCTTACACATTATAAACTGAGCGAGATGAACAATGTGCTAAGGCTTTATGGGCTTGTTATGACAGCTAATTCTGCATGGCCTGACATAGCTGCTGAGCACGTGTATGGTTGTTCATTCATCTCCATCCCACTACAGACACTGTAAATCGAGGACCTCTGGAAATTCTGGCTGTAATAGCTGACAAACACCCCTGCCACCCACAAGAATGAAAGTTGTAAGTCACTGAGCCTCAGTGAAGAAAGCTGGAGAGAACTTGGGTCATATGTCTTCTTAATGACATGGTGGCAGAAATTTTGCATGAGCTCACTATGGCAGTCTACCAGAGGACTCAAAGGACATCTAATGGATAGATCTTAGCCTTGACTGAATTGACATGAGAGTTGACATGTGGAAGACTGTCAACATGCAACCCTCTATGCAGCCACCAATGGTGATTCGCCTTTCATTTCTCCTTTCTGTGATTCCTTTCATATATTATACTTGGGTGGCATACAGTCTATCCTAAAAGTGTCACAGGACACCTAATCTGAACAATCCTCCATTTTATGGAAGCTGACCATTCAAAATAAAAAGTTCTTTAAGCAATGTTTCCTCTGCAAGGGGAGTCCATAGTTAAGTTTGACACTTATTCACAGAATTGCATTTGTAAGATTTTAGCTCAAGCTGTAGGCAAATTAAAATGTAAACACGAAGACAAAAATACAAGTTTTAAATGTCATCTGTTAATGGGAATTGTAGAATTAACTCATAGCCTGTTCATCAGAATCTTAGTAACTATTTTAAAATGTTTAAATATCTCACTCATCATGGTATTACCTTTGGTTTTCTTGGGTTACATTCTCAATGTCCTTAAAAATGAAGGATTTTAGGTGGTTGAAAATAGGTATGACTATAGAGACATTGAAGCAACACTACTTGAGAGACATGACTTATGGGCCACACTCCATGATTGTCTTTATCCTAAGATCATCCTCAAAGATCTGTGCTCAGTGACATTTCATAGCTCATATGCACTTTGATGGAGTTTCTTTTGTACTTTTCTATTTATTTCCTTATATTCATGAAGAAGTATTTTAATGGAAGACAAAGAGAGAGCAGGAGGGAGGGAAGGAGGAAGAGCGAGAGAAAGAGGATACATAATGGTTATGAGTCAATGCAGATGCTCAAGTAGTCATTTTGTGATGTGAAAGAGGGGAATATATACTTCTGAGTATACATTATATCAATATATATTAAGTGTTGATACATAAAGGATAAGAAGCAGGAGGAGGATAAGTAAGAGAGGGAAAGAAAGAAAAGGAGAAAGGGAGGGATGGAGGAGAGGAAAGGAAGGAAGGAGGGGCTCTTGGTGGTGCTGATGGTGATGACAGTGGGGAAGAAGGTAACAACTATGGTGATGGTGTTAATTGCGGTGATGACAGTGTGTGATGGTGACAATGGTGGTGGTGGTGGTGGTGGTGGAGGTGGTGGTGGTGGTGGTGGTGGTGGTGGTGGTGGTACCTCTTAAAGTGGTGCTGCTCAATGTTGTCATGAGATTTTTGTCAGGTAGGTGCCAAAAGTTTACAAAGATATTTCCTTTCTCAGAAAAATTGTATGCATAGGCTTTCATTTTGGTGACCTACTGTTGTTATTTTCCTATTAATTCCTCCCTTCTATGCTCATAGCTCTTAAAAGAGATATTTTTAGCAGGGAGCAAGTGAGCACCTGCCTGTAACCCCAGCACAACAGCACTTTGAAGACTGACTCTTGAAGGTTGTTTGAAGGCATTTTGTCTACATATTGAGTAAGCCAGAGTTAGAAACTTTCCCATAACAGACAAAAAAATAAAGAAGAGGGGAGGCAGAGATGAAGGGATGGAGGAATGGAGGGAGAGAGGTATCTTTTCCTTTTTCCATAACTATTTCTCAGGGTGAACTGATTCCACTGAGACATCGAAGGATTCATCCCCAAGCTGAGTCCAGAGCAGTCTCTCCTGTTGTCTACAGTGTTTTTGTTTTATGTTTCAGATATGTTGTTCATATTGAATCAGCTCTGTTTAGACAAAGTTTAGGTAGATTATTATTGATTAGTTTATTTGCACAATACTTTTGTGAACCTATTTATTTAAACCTCCAATTGCTTTATTTCTATTTGTTGGAAAGACATCCCTTCATTTCCTTTTCTGACTCTGTCTAAGCCAGCTGGACTTGTCTCTGAGATCCTGCTAATGGGATTTTTGACTCAGATTCCTTTATCTTTCATTTGTCTCTCCTGTGTTCTACAGTTTTATTAGTTGCTACTATAAAAAAAACCTTTTGCTTTATCAAAATTTTCCATTTGTTCTAGGTCCTTTGCCTTTTGTCCCACAGAATAAACTCATCTCACTGTCTAAAGATAAAAATCCTTAAGAGATTTTTGATAGATATTGTGTTAAATCTAAACACAAAACAGAGTGTAGTGTGTGACATCTAGGTAGTGTTACCTTGTCATATTTTATGTACAGAATTTCAATTTACTTCTCATCAGTGTTTTTCCACTCTTAATATATAGTTTTTAAATTTTCTTTTTATTTATACTTCACATTCTGCTGTGTATACTTTATTTATTTTGTACAGTGAGAGGAGTCACTAACGAGTAAGTCTTTGGCCTGAGTTACACAGCTAATGGGAAACGAAGACCACACTCAGCCAGGAAATTCTGCCATTTCTTCTCTCTTTTTCCCTGCTGGCCTGTGACTGTCCCATAGAAAGCACTGACCACCTCTACCCCCACCCTATGCTGGTGAGGAAAGCAGACATGTGCAAACCACACAGCTGCACAGCACAAGGTGACAGAGCTTAGGGCTCTGAGAAGGGTTTCCCTCCGAGCAGCCCAGGCTTCGTGCCCACTTTTTAAATATAGCATCACCATTTCATTGTCTCTTGTGGACTCCCCAATGCTGTGAGAAGGCCGTGTGCTCTCACACAGACCTTCACCAGTGGTTAGTGGGGCTGTGGCATTTAAAGGCAGTCACAAGGACTTTGGAAAGATGGTCTCACCTTAAATATTCTGTCTGGACTTGGAGACACTGGAACCAGAGTCTTATAACTGTTGTGCCTCCAGGCCTACACTCCGTCTGTGTCAAAGGACACACAGGGGATTCCACCTCTGTGCACAGTCATCCCACTCTGAAATATGTCCTGAAAGGGTTTTTCAGGCCACATCCCACCATTAAGGTAGATGAAAATTCTGCATTGTTTGGGGCCACCCTTGTTACCTGCAATAGGAATGATGACCTGTTAGCCTGAGGTAAGTCCTCCCTTCATGGGAGCTGCAGGAGTCAGAACTATGTGGTGACTGCATATGCACACACACAGATTATATTTTTGCTCAATTCGTGGTGCATTGGTTTTTATTCAGATTCTTTTATCATTATCACAGCACCTCTACTCTTTCCTTATGGACCTGAAACCTGACCCTCACAGTTCTAATTAGTAATATCCAAAGGGAAAACCACACATTCTATCAGTGTCTGCCACAATAAACCTTTCTGGAAGTTGATGTACTCCACTAAGTCACTTCTCATCACAACAAGTGTCTTCATAAACAGATGTGACAGGTTGTGTGACCACACAATTCATCAACTTCAAAAGCAGGCGTGGATGGTAGCTAGTAGATCAGCAGTGTGCACCATATTAAAGTGGGTAAGTAAAGTGAGATCACATGACTTTGTAAATAGTTAAACACTTTGATATCCCTACCATTAAAAAACTGCCTGCAGATCACCTCCTATTTGAATAAGGAAACAAAAAGAAAAGCCATGTGTCCCACACAGAAGTCAGGGTCAAGGAAACATTGTGGATAAAGATTAAATTTCCTACAGACTTTAGGGAGAAGGAAACTCTCTCTCCCTAACCGTCAGTTTAAAGCAGTGGAGAGATTTTCATTACATAGAAGAATGAAAAGCCAAAACACCTTTGCATCTTCCTTGTAAGTCTCCCAAAATCTCTCCCATCAAGGGAAATGATGCCCAAAAGAAGAAGACATATAGTTTTCACCTGAATACTTATATTCTGAAACCTGGTTGTTGGTATTTTGGATTGGCAAATTTGATTTTGGTGTTTTTTCTTTTTTCTATTTGAATCAATATATTAATAAATGAATAATTATAGCATTAAGAACTATTATCTAGATTGGGTATTTTAATGTGACTTATCTAATGAAGCAATGTTAAGGATTATGTACAGTTTACAGGTAAGATGCAACTATAAGTGAAAATGATTTTCCTGGATGCCTCATTATCATAAGAGATAGCTGCACAATCGGTCTCATGCTAAGATTCTCTTCAAGAGGCACAACGATCATTGTTTTCTTGCTAGGAGATCCCTCAGAGGCCAGAGTTCTCAGGAGCATTGAAGAGATGGAAATTTTGGAACAGTGATTGTCATCTATGACCTTGGATGAGTTCCCCCCACCCCCAGCCTCAAGGAAAAGCTCAGTTCTTAGTTAATGGAGATTTTCTTATGTGAAAGTCAATATAGAAAAGTCTCAAACCTCACTGTAGAAAATGGCTAATTAGATTATTTACCAGTAGTTAGATTATCATTAATTGGTCTGCAATGTTAATCCTTAACCCGCCATTATCAATGAGCACACAGAGACACCTGAAAGATTTCAGCAAGCCTTGGCCTTGATTATAAAATCTTAGCCCATCTAAGCTACCTCATAATTCTATCCCTGAATAAAGCCACATATAATATATATACATCCCCTTGGACTGTTACCCTCCACACTATACCAGTGTTCCAGGCCATGTGGAATGAGGTTCTTTTCTCCCACCCATGGCGGATGTGATGGCACCTATTGTTGGTATTACTGAGGCAGTATGCTGATGAGAAAGTGCATAAAGAAACTAGCACCCTCTGTGGTACATTATCTAGGAAGTCACATTTTCTCAGTTTTTTTTCATCCTGATGAAAAGATAACCATCTCTCTCTGTGTGATGTCACCCCATGGCACTGATCTGTCAAATGGCAATGCCTGACATCAGGCACTAGTGTCAAGAAAGAGCACCAAGACAATCCCTTGCCTGTTCAGACTGACGCCTCAAAAGTCCTTGAACTTTAACCTAAATGAGATAGTCAACCTTACCTGTGGGTATGTTTTTGTATCTCCATAGACAATTCCTGTCCCTAAAGGCTAATCACAACTTTTTCTTTTGAGACTTAAAGTTCTAAACACAGATACGAGTCTTCTCAGTTCCAGGATGGAGATCTCTCAAACAGGTGATACCAGAACTGTTGAAGCCACAAGTTCTTGAGGGCAAGATGAAATTCTGGAACAAGACCAACAAGACAATCACTCTTATGCCGAGGGTCCCAAGCTGGGATGGGCAAGGAATAAGGACACACTCGTTACTTCCTTAGAAAAAGCCAATGGAAGAGTGACAGCGTTGGAGGAGGGTCTTGTGCACTGTGTGTTCAGATGCTGAATACATGGTCATTGTCATGAATACTGGACCATCTGCTGTGGTGTAAAGAATGCTCCCCAATTATCTCTTGATTGGTTAATAAAAGTTGCTGACAGCCTATAGCTGGGCAGAAGAGAGGTAGGTAGAGCTGAGGTTCCCAGACTTGAGGTCTCAGGGGGACTATGAGACAAGAGGAAAAAGACAGAGAGACTGAGAGGAAGAAGAAGGAGGTTGCCATGGGGCCATATAGACTATGAGCACATGGCCATAGGGCTGGGCTGATGGAACAGAACTAGCCAAAACAGAATATCTGGCAAGTGATGTTGGGGTACAAGGCTGGAAAAAAGCAAGATAGCTTAGTGGGTTTATCTGCCCAGCTCTAGTGCTTTAAAGCTTATTATAAATTTAAAGGTTCTCTGTGTCTTTTATTCAGAAACTAAATAGTCTGAAGTGGGATAGAAATCCATAATAGATATTAAAAGCAAAGGGAGCATAGTGAACAATTCCCTCCAAAAATTACTGCATATGACAAGAAGCAGAGTGAGCAACATGACCATTGTCCTCATCAACACCCATGGGAATTAAGTGCCAAAGGCTCGATAGCCACCTGTTCCATCATCTCCATACTCACCATCGTCCCTTGGAGTGTCCCACAGGAGGACAGCCAGAAGCCCCCTGAGAAGGGATTCCAAGTCAGCATCCATGAACCAGTCATCACTGATCTCCTTAGAGAGTGAACACAATGGGTTCAGGGAGACGGCCTAGGCAGTAAAATGTCTGTGGGACAAACAAATGTTAGGACCTGAGCCCAGATGTCCAGAAACCACATAAGAAGCCAGAATGAGGACTATATACCTGTGAGGGATAGTGGCCAGAATGAGGAGTGTACACAGTAAGTGCTAGGGGTGGAGGCAGCTGTGTCTTTGAAACTCATTGGCCAGTTAATGTTGCTGAATTGAAGAGGTTTAGGTTAACAGAGAGACCCTCTATTAAAATGAGATAGAGAGTGAAAAAAAGACCTCTGCCAACACACATACACACAGAGAGAGAGAGAGAGAAAGAGAGAGAGAGTTTTAAATTTTCCCCTTTGGTCAAAGCCAGGAAAGAGTGGAAATCAAAGTGGAGTGAGTATATGAAAGAGTTAGAAGAACAAAACAATTTCAGAACAGAAATGCACAACACTGTGACTGAGTATTTACAGCCAGGCAGGAACACTGGAAAAACCCGTTGAGACATGGGGATATAAACATTAAAAAGATAAAATAGAAATTGTGAGTGCAGTGAATACTTGTAGTGGAATCAGCACAGATTTAACCTCTTTCATCTGGTGATGATAAATCAAGTTGTACATGGTCTTGCACTGTGATCTTTGCCCACCCACAAAGGGGAGCATCAAAGACCTCAAATTAAGTTATCTCAACAATATGTGAAGGTGACATGAGAGGACAGTTGGAAGAATGGACGTTGCAGGACATTACAGGGAGGGGAGATGCATGGATCTCACAAGCCCTGCCCTTTAGACTGGACCCTGCCAAAGAGACAAAACAAAGGTGTGACATCACATTCCCTTTTTAGAAGCCAGTGCCATAATGATACAAAACTTATCAAAGATCTACACACAAACACACACAACTGCCAAAAGAACCTCGTCTTCTATTCAAGTCTCTAATACAGCAACAAAATGAATTAAGGTATTCTTCAAATATTATTAAATTAAATCAGTAAGGTTCATGGATATGAAAACTCAGTAATGAATCTATTAACTGATGGATCATAGACCGGTGTTGACAAATATAAATCACAGTTGATGCTAATTGGTACTCAGCAAAATTTAGTGTCGATTTATGACAAGATAAAATTATCTTAAAATGAACATAGAAATATTTTCTAAAACACAACTGTGCAGTCAGACAAGCAGGTTATTCTTGAATGTTTGAGAGATGTGTTTTCGGTTCTCCAATCCCACAATCTACCCTTGTTGAAAGTGGTTTTATTATTACTTTACACTCTAATTAATTTTACTATACTTAATACCTCCACCTCCTTTCCAGACCCCCAATCCTAGGTGGGATATAAAGAAGGTTAAAGATAAAAGGGATGGAGTGCTCTTTGAGCTACTTCTGGTTGATTAGGGTAGTAGGGTTCTTTTTAGAGGCAATACCAAACTCAGTAGTCAGTAGTCAGGATATCCAGCAGTCAAACCAGTAAAGCAGGAAACACAGCAGCAGAAGGAACCAGTAACAGTTCAGGAGAAGCACCAGCAGCAGGGAGAGCACTCCTCTTCTTCTGAGCACCCCCTTCCCCCTTCTCCTCAGGGATGTGGCCTTTTATCTCTCTCCCAAATCCTCAGAGTTAACTCTCTCCAGTTGGCTAAGCCACACTTCTGCTGGTGCACAAGGCACATATTGAATACACCTGTGGACTAACTGAAGCAGCCCCACACCTGGGATTAAACAAAAACATTCTCAGAACTGTTTCTTTTTTAAATAAACAAAACTCTTATCACATGCCTTGGCATCCCAGAACCCAGAAGATGAGGAACAAGGAGGTCACACATTCAAACATAATACAGCAGGGTTGCTGTACACTGGAGACTCAGGAGACACACAAAAAACAGTCTCATTTCATATAACCATAGTTCACATTAGGTCACCTCCAGGAACAGAGACAGAAAAGTAATTGCAATGTGAACCAGAGTACTCCTATCCCTGACTTATATAGAATCAGATGCTGAGTGACAGGAAGCCCAGATTCTGATGGATGCAGCTCTCAGGGCACAAAAGGAAGTTCCCTCAACTCCTGTCAGGATCTCTACCGGAAGCAACCATAAGGAGGTGTTGGTGTGTATGGAAATAGCAGTAAAGGGGAAATGGTAAGAGATTAATATGAACAGAGACTGTGAGCTCAACCAAATGCTTCCATTGCTTTAAGGAGGATGACAGAATAAAGGCCAGCAAAGGAAAACTGCTGACAGTGCGATGTCCGCACACACGGCACACATACATGCTTAGAACCTGATGCGTATCAGAATGTGTATAGGTGTGTTTACACAGGGTAATTTACCCTCAGCAGCAAGGCAGACTGGATGCATGTCACACCCATTTCACAGGTTCCTGTATTCTACTTTGGCAAGCTCATCATAATTTCCACTGGCCCAACTCTCCCTTGGTGTCTGTTCTGTGCATATAGTTCCCCTCTGCTTCTATTTCTAAAACAGATACCTGCTGCCACATCTCAACTTTGTAGCCTCTCTGCTGTCTATTTTCTACTTCAATGTGGGTGGTAAACATGTGGGTTCTGGGATTGCATGGTCCACACTACACAATAATAAAAGCAAGACTTACCATCTCAGAGGGGAGGTCAACAGGTGAAGGTCATAACCATCTTAAGGACCTTGGACTACTTGTCTGAACTAAATGTCTAGACCAGAGACTGCTTTCCATCTTGACATTTTGTTACCACCCAATCGCTTTGAGATTAAATCTTCTTACAGGAATACCACCCTATTATTCAAACACATATCTATGTTTTAACAAGTCTGAAATAGGAATGGTCATTTTCTTTTGTGCTCAAGGAACTGCTGGGTATGACTCCATAACAAGGTGTTTTATACACAGTATGTCATTATTCCTTAAAAGGGCTTCCATGGACCCTGTATCAAATGCAATTATACAATATTTTGAAGAAAAATAACTTTAGCAATACAAAGGCATTAACCATTGCAAATAAAATTCAGGATGTGAATCATTTGATAAGTACAAAAGGATGCTGTCTCTTGGGTCAACTGAGCTTCTTTTTTTTTTCCTTTATTTTTTATTTCTTAAAGTTACATCTCAATCGCAGTCCCCTCCCTATTCCCCCCTCCAGTCCCACCCACAACCCCCCATCCTCTTCCCTTTTTTTTAAGTTTAAGGTATATTTTTTTTTTAAGTTTAAGGTGTATCTTATTTCCCCCTACAGTTTCCCCTTTCAGTCCAACAAATGGCTCTTTCTCTTATAATAATAAATACAATACAAAACAACAGAGATAATTAGGCCATAGTTATGAGGGTTATATGGCTTAACATACATTCCCAATGTCCAGTCCATATGTATTTGGTACCTGATTTAACATTCTACTATCTAACCATCTCCATGAGTTTAAAGTTCTATATCTAACTCAACATTCATACTAACTTGCAATACAATTTTAAAAGCATCTTCTTAGATCTATAACACTCTCTTGGCTCCTAAACAACTCAAAATTTAATTATGAGACTCTAGCTATCTGTTCTTCAACCACCTCAGAGACCTGAGAGGGATAAATATATCTGATTTTATAGGAAGTACAGGGACTTCTTCTAGAAGCTGTCAGGTACTTTAAAACCCACCAGTCTACTCACAGAGAATTTTAGGTAAAGTTAAGTATTTTCTTGATAGTTCTCAGCTGCTCAGCTCTTACTAACTAGCTGACCTAATGCCCCCTTCCCCCAAAAGAATGTAGTATCTAACCCAAATTAGGTCTTTGGTTAGTCAAGTCTTTGGAAATCATGATGTCAAGGACCCTGAGACCATAAAACAAACCTTGAAACTGTGACCTCTGAGATAGTGGCTTCTTGGCTTCTTGTTTGAGTTGGTTCAGAAAAGCAGGCTTTCTTACATGTAAATAAGCCAACTGGAGCACTTACAGGACATGCACACCATCACCCTGCACTTACGTTTTCCAGCCAAGCACAGTGGGCTGCCATATGAAAGATAACATTGAGCAGTAAACACCTGACCTCTCTCAAAGGGAACTATAAAGAATTAAATCATTAAGAATTCATTCCAGTACCCCAAATATTCCTTGTGTGGATGGGTACTAGCCTGTCTCAAAAATTTCACCCAACATCCATGACAAATGCTATACCTAGTTCATCCTAAAAAGAGGGCCCTGTATGGATAGGTGGGGAATGGCCAACTCATAATGTGCCTTCAAGGTGTGTGTTTGTGTGTGTGTGTGTGTGTGTGTGTGTGTGTGTGTGTGTGTGTGTGTTAGCAGAAGCACCTCACATCCATTCATTTGTTTGTAAAATACTGTAGATATTTTCACTAAATAGGCATAGTATTGAAAATGAACAGTTGTTCTTGTCTTAAAACTAATCACAAAACCTTCCAAAGTTTAGCTCAGAGTGCCCTCTCCTGGTCACAAAAAAAAACGTAACTCAATATGTGAAACCTCCCTGTGCATCAAAGGGTTGCACTTGTTTTTCTATTTTCTTATTTCAAAAGTTTATTGTAGTTCATCAATTATCACCTTTATGTTTTATATTTACATGGTAAAGTGTGATAATTTTGTGACTGTATTCAATATATTATTATTACAGAAAAGTAATTAACATTTCATCTCCATTTTTCCTAAAATTCTTTTCATGAGCTCATAATTGTTATTGTAATGAACATATTATAGAATTTCTAATAAGTTTGATCACATAATAGTATATAGTTGCTATCTACAAACCTCTCTGGAAGGTGTTAGTTGCTAATTAAGAACTTTTCCCAGAAAGTTTGTCAGCAGATTGGAGACAAACAAGGCAAAAGAAGTCAGAGAGATTGACTTTCGGATCCCAATACATTCAAGATTGCATCTCTGAATCTCTAATTTCTGATGCACGCCATCGTGACCACTTTAGGACACTACCAGATGGTATAATGAATATAAAGGTGTGGATGGCATTCTGCCTCTACCTGCCCCACCATCACACCAGAAGTCCTATGGCTTAGTGCTGTAGGATGTGACTTGTCTTGAAGTTGGATTGGTGCAGACATTCGCTAAAATGAAGTCAGTCTGGCACGGGTGACCCTAATCCTTTAAGTTGGGGCATTATAGTGAAGGAGGATTTACAGAGACACACAGCAGAATCACAGGTAAAGGAAAAGTGGGAGGATGCATCTGCACCGGAGAACATCAGTGATCGCAGCCACACACCAGCCTCCAGGGAGCAGTCTGGCCCCAAGTCTTGCTGGGGAGCCTTGCTGTAGGACTTCCAATCTACAGCACTGCATGGCCATGTTTCCATGCTCCTCAAGGATAAATGTGTGTATGGCAACCCTGAAGGGGGGTTACAAACCAAGGGTCAGAAGCACAGAGTTTCTAGAAGGTTGAGGATGCAAATTCCAGGCTCACAGTTCCATTACGCTGTAGCCTGACAGACTATCAACCTGGCAGGGCCATAGAAGATGCTCTGCATACCTGAAGTTTGCAGCCATGTGGCTATTCATCATGCAGGAAAAAGATGTGCTCATAGACACAGCATCCAGGTCTGCTGGAGATGAAACCCAGGTCTTTTGTATTTATTTTAGCCTGACTTGGGGTTGTCTTCTCATAGCTTATGGTGTCTGTATCTCTCTCTCTCTCTCTCTCTCTCTCTCTCTCTCTCTCTCTCTCTCTTTCTCTCTCTTTCTCTCTCTGTTTGTGTGTGTGTGTCAGGGAGAGAGAGAGAGAGAGAGAGAGAGAGAGAGACTGTGTGTTTATGTGTGTGTGCACCTCAGTCAGGATGAATATCTGTTTTCAGGAATCCCTTCAGACAGGGCTGGACACCAGGGAATTCTGCCACTCATGGTTCACAGTCCCCTGGCTCTTGTCTGTGTGGAACAATAATGGCTCTACTCTGCAAGCTGTCTGTGTCCTTCATATGCTTCCTAAGTCCTAGTCCCATAGTGGATCACCTCAAAGTCATTATGAGCAGGATACATTTATCAGTCCCCTGAGATCCCCAAAGAGCCCTCTATCTACCTAAAGCAAGAAGTCAGACCCTAGGGCGCTGTTTCCCTCCACCTTTCCCTGCACTTCTGCTTGTCACCCAACATAGTTAGCCAGTCACTGGGCCCCTCCCACCCACACTCCGTCTCTTAAGCTGGATCATCAGCCTGGACAAAGTCAGGTCATTTCTCTGGCTAGTGGCTTCTACCAACATGAGCTTTGGCATGTGCTGTGCCATCTTGCAGCCTCCGTGGCTCGTTCCAGCTTACCTACAGTCCTCTCCCAAAGGGCCACGCTTCTTCCATTGGATGGTTTTGAACTTTCTCACATAGATACTGTATTCCTTCTCACCTTCAGCACCTTTTCAATCTCCATGTCGTCTACCAGAAATGGAGAAAGAGCCCGCTTACCCTTCTTTTATCAGCCAACTTGGCCACCAGGTTAAATTCACAAATCTCACTCTGTTATTTCCATATTGACCTTTCAAGACAACTCAAAGCTGGGCCTTATAGTGAATGACTAGCCCCCTAGCTACTCAGGAGGCTGAGGCAGGAAAATCACAAGTGTAAGGCTTATCTAGCCATCAGAGCAAGTTCAAGGCTAGCTTGGGCAACTGAGCAAGGCTGTGGGTACACATTAAGAGCAAAAAGAGGACTGGCGATGTAGGTCAATGGTAGAATGCATGTCCAGTTTCTGCAAGGTCCGATGTTCCATCCCTTTGCCAAAAATAAATAGAGTTGATGTCTGCTGGTACTGACACCCTTGCTATCTAGATAAGGACCGACCCCCATCTCCACTAGCCCTAACTATGAATTATATGAAACCATTGTAATTGTGTCTTGTGTCTAAGTGGCATCTCCAATCTTTACTCAGTGTATGACCCTCTGTGTCCTCATATGCTTATGCAATAAATGTGGAAATTTCTTTGTTATGACCTAGTAGACAATTCTATTTAGCTAAACAGCCAGGGAGGAATATTCTCATAGAAATCCACTCAGATCGCTCCAGTAAAATACCACAGACTGAGGTGTTTCTGAAAAACAGAATGTATCTCTCACAGCTCTCTGGTGGTGAAATACAAAATCCGTGTCAGAAGATGAGGGCTCTGTTCACACTGGATTCTGGTTCACACCTGGTGACCCTCTTGCTGTGTCATGTCTTTCACAGAGGCACCAACTTCATTTATGAGACTACAACCCTTACAACCTTGTCACCCCCCCCCAAATTCCACCTCCTAGTATTTCAAATTAGGAGTTCAAGTGTCACCATATGAAACCTGAGAGACAAAAATACTCAAACCACAGCTGTGGTGGAGAGTTTGACTGGCACCATGACCTGACCAAGCAAGTCATACCACTCACTGTCACACACTAGTATGGCCAGGACAATGATTTCTCCCTCAGGTTGGATGGCATGCTGCTTAGTTTTAAGCCACTTTGACAGAGGCCAGGAATCCTCTGGGAAGAGAAAGCGTCAGCTGAGAAATATCTCTAACCGAGTGGCCTGTAGGCAAGTGTGTAGTGGCATTTTCTTGATTAATGATTGATGTGGAAGTGCCAAGCCTGTTGTGGGCGGTGTCATGCCCCTGAGTTGTTTAAGTAAGCAGGCTGAGTGACCCATGCAGGACAAGCCAGTGAGCAGTTCTCCTTTGTGGGGTCTCCTGCCTTGAGCTCTTGCCCTCAATTCCCTCAGTGATAGAATGTGACCTGGAAGTTGTGAACTGAAACAAACTCCCCAACATACTCTGGACTGCAGTAAACAACACATAGCAAAGCAGGATAGGTGGAGAACACACACCTCAGGGAGGATTCCAGGACTATAACTTAAAGGCTACGTGGGTTATTCAAAAACATCTGGACTGATACATAGTCAGCAACAAGAGCATCTGTGGCCCAGCCAGCCAAGCATCATGGATGCTCCTGCATGGGTAAAAGATTAAAAGGTAAAGTCACTGAGTTCTTAGGTGTCATAACTGAACCTGCCCTAGGCTCAGTTGTCCCCTCCTCCCGAACCCTGGAAGAAGCTCCATGGAGCCAGAAATCCTGTGGATAATGGGGAACCAAGAGTCCCAAAGGCAATAACAAGCACTGATTGGGTAACAAGTGTATCCCGGATACTCACTAACCTGCCCTTTGGTTAGAATCTCATGTGATACTGAAACTAATCTCATGAGGCCTACAAATCTATATAAATGAAGGAAAATGTTTTCTCCCTTTATTTCATTTAGTTCAATGCAAACTAAAACAGGATATAAGGCCAATGAGTTTAAGTTCTAGCTACACAGCCTGACCACTTGAGATTAGACACAGGAGCCCACAAAGGATGGAGAGAACTGACTGTCACCTCCACAAAGGAGCCCACATATACAATAATAAAAAATAAGTAAATTAAATTTGTATTTAGCTATAGGGCTGTGAGGATGGTTCTTTCAGCCAAGTGGCAAGCATGAGGACCTGAATTCATATTCTGTGTACACAGCAAAAAAGTTGAATGCAGTGGTGTGTGCCTGTAACCAGGGTGCTGTATATCTGTAACCCAGGTTTGTAATAAGGTGGCTCTTATTATTTTTGTTTTACTATTCATTCTAATTATTTTACTATATATATTAATAATTCAACCTCCCTTCCAACCCTTGTTCCTTTAAACCACCTAACACTAGGTAGGAGAGAAAGAAGGTTAAGGGGAAAAGGATGCATTTCTCTCTTTAAGCTACTTTCCCTGATTAGGGTCATCTGGCTCTTTGGGGACAATATCAATCTCAGTAGTCACAATGTCCAGAAGTCCAGCAAGCCAGGAAACAGCAGAAGGAAGAACCAGCAGCAGGGTGAGCAGCAACCTCTTTCTTCTTTGTAGCACCCCCTCTCTCCTCCTGGGGGGAAGGCTTTGGCTTTTTTATCCCTTTCTCAATCCCTCAGAGTTAAACTTGCTCAGCTAGCTAAATCATGAGCCTGTTAGCTCATGAGGCACAGTTAATAGTTTACACCTGTGGTCTGAACTGAAGCCACCTCACTGCTGGGATTAAACAAAAGCATTCTCATAGCTATTCTTTTTAAATAAACAAAACTCTTACCACAGAAGTTGGTTGTGTCTTTGACCTGCGCCATATGTGTCTGTAACCAACATAGTGTGTGTCCATAATCCTAGCACAGAAAACAAAGATAGAGCCAAGAGAATCAAGGAAAGACAAACGTAGCCCTCTGGCTTCTACATGTAGAGGCACCCACATGTACACTACACATACACATACATTATACATACACACACACACACACACACACACACACACATCTACACAAATAATACATATATTTAAATGCATGCTATAATAAAAAGAGGAAAACAAATCCAGTGAAACATCTGTCTAACACATAGTAGGGCACCAGTCAGTGGGTGCCGGCATCCCACCTGATATTTGGCTCTGTACTAACAGTGTGATATGACTTTGCTTTTTAAGTTATACCTCTTTATATATTTTATTCATAAATGTTATAAGCAAGAAGATATTTAAAGCATATTTAAAACTCCCCACCCCCAGGTGTGAGTAGTGCAGCTCAGGGCCAGCCCTCTGCTTACCACCAGAGGGCTCTTTCAAGCTGGGAGTGACTCCCTGGGCCTACAACACAACATATGGAAAAAGACTGCAGGCTTAAAGTGAGTGAAGATGAAAGATCCTGTCAGTCTTGAGATGTGTCTTGGGGTGCATGTGTTCTCTGCATGAAAACACTTTTATCCAAATCAGGTTACTATCTTCAAAATAGACAAAGAGTAATTGTTGGACAAATTTTATTTCTAATAATTTCCTCCTTGTTCTTTCTCAAAGTCCCCAGGTGAGTCATTCTCTTTACTCTTCAGTTAGCTATGTGCCCTGAAAAAATGGTACGGTCTTGACTGGCCAGAGTCACAGGATCATATCCACATTCATGCAGATTCCTGGTTTTGGACAGAGCCAGGAACTCCAGCTGGAAGTCACAGCTGTTCCTGCTTCCAGACAGGTACTTCCAGGAGCCAGACAAGAGTCTTGGGTAAAGACAAGGGCAACTGTGGAAGGTAAGCCTGGGACAGCTGTGCTGTGGGCAGGACAGATCTGCTGAACTGTGGTTTGGTTATGTTTATACGAGTGACAAGGGCTACACTGAGAACAGTACGTAGGGGAGGCTCTGGGTGAGGTGCTGCTGTCTGCACTGATAATCAAGAAGGAAGCAGAACTGAGGAAAGGAGGCATCATAGAACAATGTGATGTGTTTTCTTCTCTATCTTCTCATTGGGAAGGATTGTTTTCCACATGGTATATTTTGATCATGGTTGCATCATAGGGCAGTGTGATGTGTTCTCTTCTCCATCTTATCATTGGGAAGAATTGTTTTCCACATGGTATATTTTGATCATGGTTTCCTGTCTAAATATGGTCCAAGAATGAAGTTGTGAATGGAGAATTCTGAGGGCTTATGAGAAGACTCATAGAAAACAAGACTCTTATGGCAGCAGTTTCTTCAAAAACACGGAATCGTTCTGGAATGAGCACTTGTGCCCGCTGCTAGGTGTAGTGGATAGCAGTGAGTTTACTTTAGATTATTTAGTGAGTTCAATTTAGATTATTCACTACAGCTGCTGTTCTTATTGGTCTATGCACCTCTATGGAAAAATGTATCTTTGACATGTGCGGCTTGTCCTTGTGACTGAACACCTTACTCAGGTGACTCTTCTTAACCCTCAGAGTATAACATTGCCTGATGCTCTCAATAAAGTTGGCTGTTGCATGATACTTTAGTCTGCCTCACTTTTGGGCTCCAATCCCCCAGATTCACAAGACCAAGTAGAGCAGTAAGCAGTTTCCCATCCCTCATTTCCCTGGATCCCCCTATTTCCCCACCCATCTGACCCAATGTCCTCTTTTTCTCTCTCTGTAGAAAGAAATACAGCTATTTAAATTACGTTGGGTGCCATTTGTAGAAACAATTATTTAAATTGTTTCCCAATATTTATATTATTGTTAATTGATTTGCTGCTGTTAATCTTTAAGCAGTCATTATAAATGAGCACACAGAGACACCACATGGATTTTAACAAGCCTAGGCCTGGGTTGTGCAATCCTAGCCCATCTAAGCTAGCTCATAACTCTATTACCCAAATATGACCCCATATATACATACGTCCCTTGGACTGCCATTCTCCATGCTATGCTGATGTTCCTGGCCATGTGGAATGAGGTTCCTTTTTCTAGCCCATGTTGTGCATCCTCTTTTTTCCTGCTGCTCCTGGCTGGAATCAATTAATCCTATGTCTAAAGTGCAGGCTTCCTGTTCTAATCTCAGGAAGTCCCACCTTTCTTCTCTTTGCCCAATCACAGGCCTCAGCATTTTATTTAACCAATCAAAGACAATGTAAGTAACAGGCAGCAAACAGGACCAACTAACATTTAGAATGATTAACACTACCCCATCATCTCTCTTTAGAAAACAATAAGACAAATTATAAAAAATGAACAGATAATAATTTAAAAAAACAAAAACAAAGAAAAAGCATAGGAAACACAAGCACACACAAATCATATAAACACAAAACCAGAAAAACCACAAAGCATAAGTAAAAGACTAGTAAGATTTTTTAAAATGCCTAAACAAAGCAATATGAGACAAATTCTACAAAAAAACACCATTGAGTTCATTTTGTGTTGGTTAACAACTGTTGGGCATGGAGTCTGCCATTAAGGGTGGCTTGTTCACCCAGCAAGACTCCATTGGCGAAAACCAATCTTTCCTTTACACACAGTTGTCCATCAGAGACAGCTTCTTGGTTAGAGGTGGACGCTTGTGTCTACATCGCCATCTCAGCACTAGGACCCCATCTGGCTTGAACCTGTTCAGGCCCTGTGCCTGGTGCCACCATCTCTGTGAGTTGATGTGTGCATGATTCTGGTTGTGTCTGGAAGACACTGTCTCCTTTGTGTCATCCATCCCCTCTGACTCCTGTCATCTTCCCACTCTGTCTTCTGCTCAGTTCTCTGAGCCTTGAGAGATTTGATGAAGACATCCCATGGCAGACTGAATTACAAAGTCTCCCATTCTCTGAACGTGATCCAGGTGGGGGTCTCTGCATTAGTTCTCAATACTAAAACAGTGGAGGCAGCTTCTCCAATGATGGATGGGTGAGATATGGATCCATGGGCACAGCAGAATGTTGTTAGGAGTAATTTCATTTCCATATTCCCTTAGCAGAACAATAGTATTTGCTCTTCTACTTAGAACCATGGCCTATCCAGTCTCATATTCTTACCCACCAGAAAACTGCCAGGTTGTATCACATGAATCAGACCTTGAATCCAACCAGATAGTGGTTGGTTACTCTCACAACGTCTGTGCTGCTATTCCACCTGTGTATGAAGCAGGCAAGCCACTGCTGTACATCACAGGGTTTGTAGGTTGGTGGTCACCTTTCTCCTCTGGTAGCAACCAGAATAAAACTTCCAGAATAATGAAATCTAGACAGTAGGAATGAAGGCTCTAGTTAGGTACCAACTTGGCTTCTCCAAGTTCAATGACATTATGTATTATCTCCAACAATAGGGCCCTACCATCAATGTGTATATCGTAACCCATAGCTCTGGCTTTCTTCTAATTAAAACTAAAGCTTTATTTTGGTGCAGTGCTCATAGGTGAGTTAATCCTGTAAGGTGCTAACTAACCCTAACTCTCTGATATAAAAGATGAATCTCATGGGGTCCACCTGTGGAAGTGGACTGTAAGTAGACTTCTCCTTGAAGAAATGCTGAGATAGCTACTTTCATGGACACTGAAGACCCCATGAGCCCACCGCAGCTTCCTGTGTGATCAAAGGAAATAAGCATGCAACTGGGACAGGGCAGACTTCCAGACTCAGTGATCACAGCTTGAGTCTCAACTTCTGTTGCTCTTTGCTTTGAATTTGGGCTTCTCTTGGGTTCTGGACATGTCCTGGGAGCCACTCAGGAAGCCCATCTTACCCGTCCATCTCGTCTATGACTCACAGGGCATCACTTCTGACACACTGTATTGTGAAAGGAGACAAGAACATCACAACCAGGGGAGAGGCCCATCATGGACGAGGACACCAAAGATTGCCAGGCTTGGTCAAGGTCATCCACAGGATGCAAGCAGTTTATCAGAGATGTAACTCCCTAGCACAGTGCTTCATGGGTCTCCCTTTGCTTAGACTGACGTGCTCAGAATAAAGTCTATTTCAAATCGATGGCAGGGAGACTGTCTCCACCTGTTAAGTCACCTCCTGTTGAGTAGGAAGTGCCATCTGAACTTCCTCCTCAGCACTCACAAGGTCTGTGGGAGCTTGCAAGAGACACTAACCTACCTGCACTGTCTCTTCCCCTCTTGTCATAATATAACAGAAAGCTGATTGGCCCAAGGCCTGGATTCTTCCACCATTCTCACCCCTCAACTCAGAGGAAGACAGATCAGTGATGATGAAGCTAAGCTGGTGATGGGTGATTATTTTCTTTGAGTTTTTGCCTCAATCCTTTGCATCTGAGTTGGTGTTTAAGAGTGGAGGAGAAGCCTGCTACTAGTCTGTCTGCCACTGGCAGGGATGCCAATCCAGCTGGCTCAATAGCTTTCTCATCCTACCTAAGGCCCGTCAGGAGCTAGGTACTCAACAGCGGCTTTTCCATGTAAAGGAAAGCAGTAAGCAGAAAGAACTTCTATTATTAAGGGGACTGTGGCTTTTGGGAAGCCATTTCCATGGGATATCCTATGAGCTGCCTTATGTTTTCATAGATCCCATAGCATCCATCTTCTTGTATCCTTTCCACTCCAACTCAAGACTACACCATCCTCCAAGCCTCCTCATATTTGATGACCAGGGTTTTCTCCGGGTCACTCACAGTCTGGCATTGAACAAGGGAGGAGTATTCACGATAATAAAGCTTCTGTAAGTATTGAGGAATCTGGGCTTCTGAATCTCTGAAAAATGAATGCAACAGTGAAGGGACTATCCAGCCTCCCTGGAAGTGCCAGCCCTGTGCAGCAAGGGAGAAGAGCCACCATTAAAGAGTTCTTGGAGTTGAATCCTGACATGCTGCTCTGCATCAAATAGTTCCATCCTCTTCCTCAAAGTGGGGGGGGGGGGGAATGATCCTGAGAAAGTTACCACAGTTGTCCAAATCACAGACTATTGTCACAATATCGACAACAAAGGCTAGCTCCTGGTACAGGGACCCGGGGTGGTGGGCTCTGATGTTACTGAGCTGAGTGGCTTGGGATAAGTGACTGAAGTCTAGAGAGTGCATCCTCCTCTTTAGTAGAACACCCTGGACCTGTAGTGGAGATCGTCATCCATCTTGAATTAGGGGTGGCTCAGAGTGTGCACTTCACCTAAGTGGAGGATGCAGCTATTGACAGCAAGGCTGCTTTTCAGCTCTCCCTGAGCAGAGTTTATAGCTCATGATCTTCTGTTGTTCAAACCCAGCTCTGCCACCAATTCTAACTCAGCAGGAGGATCCTAGGAGTCACGGGTCATAAGAACTGTGGAGCTCACCACATGCCAACCATGCCCAAGCCCATGCTCACAGACAAGGGTTCTCACATCCACACAGGCAGGAGAGTTCACACTGCCACCCGCCATCCCCATTGGAGTCTTCAGTGAACCAACCTTCCCAGTGATTAAGCAACCTGAAAGGACATGGGAGTAAATTCAGATGTGCACCAAAAGGCTTAAGGTTTTAAGAACTTTGCCAGTAAGGAGTGAAAGCTTCCTTCAGTTGCCTGCCACAGCAGCAGACGCCTCAGCTGACATTGCCTTCCCGGTACACGAGGGCCTCAGCAGCACCTGCAGCTGTGTGTGAGCATGCGCACCCATGACAGCACATGTGCATTTGTGTGTGAGCACCCTGTGACTTGTGGTTTTGGAAAATTACCTTTCTTGCCTTGATTAAAGCCTTAGTACTTTTGTCTGGGAATTAGACAAGACAGAAGGTTTTGAAATGTCAGGTGCCTGGGAGTTTAGCAAAAATGTTGCAGAGTTGGCGTTGTTCATGTTTGTTTAACTAAGTCAGTGCTTGGCTCTCTTTCCCCGCCTTGTTTCAAGAGTTTCAGAATGAAGAGAGTGATGTGTGCTGCTGCTAAAAGCCAGCTCCTGATTCCTGGGGCCAGTCGCCTTGGCAACTGCTCACTCCTTTGACCCAGTCACCTACAGGCAGCAATTCATGATCGGGACAGCTAAATTTTTATATCTGTCTTTGACTTCACATTTGTAAATATTTACTTAGGTTTTGCTTTTTTATGTCCTCAACTAAAAAAGTTTTCATTTGGAAAAGAAGATTTGAAAATCTTCTTTCACTTCAAAAGAATGATCAGAACACTCTCCCACGAGATGCCATTAATCTGCCTGGGGGAACCTTTTGTGGGTTGTTACAGCATCGGGTAAAGAATTCTTGGCTAAAGAGTTTCTGGCCTCTTATGGAGAGGTCAGAACCAGTGGCTGACAAAGCTGTTGGCTCTGGGCCCCATACCTTGCTGGGAGTAAAGAAACTCAGCCAGACCTTCCTTTGGCCTGGGGCTTTACCCAAGCTGTCTCACAAGGTCCAGGGATTGATCGGGAAGCTTTCATGTTCTTTTCCTGACAGGTTCCACTTCATCCTTGATCAGATGGTTAGGAATGGGATGGCTATGGTCAGCAATTCCAAAGATAGGGGGAATGGTATCCCGTGGATTTCCTTTCTCTCCAACTCTTATTTCTCCTTGAGTAGTGGCAGACTATCCTCTCCTGAAACTTGGCCACATGAGTTTTGCCCATCGACTATCCCTAGATAATTCGAGAGAGAAGTCAGTAGCTTGCAAGAGAGATATATGATCATAGAGGTGCTATGTATCTGCTGACTAAGAGATTTCAAACTTATATAAAAGTAAATTTGTCTCATGGTTTATTTATAATATTCTCACCAGATAAATTCTTTTGCTCATAAAGGTTGAAAGAAGACATTGTGGTCCAAACTGGTTTTTATTGTTTTTTGTTTTGCTTTGTTTCCTTTTTTCAACCATGACATTTTGTGGTAGGCTAACCATGATCACTGACAAGTGAAGAGCCCTTCTGAACTCACAGGGACAGTTATGGGTGATATGGGTCCAGTTTGCATAGCAGGGACACGTGAGAACTGAAGTCTAACACGCATAGCAAGGAATGTGTGGGTCCAGTACTCTGCAGGTAAATTGCCTACATTTGACTAGGCCATAGTGGCCATGTGTAGGGATTGTCAGTCAGATCTTCAGGGCTCCCTTTCTAAGCTGTCCACACAGCAGCTAGCCCAGTGGGCTGTTCTCTGGAGTGTGTGCTGAGAAAAATTCTCTCTGCTGAGATCCTTCCAGGGTAAGTGCAGCTGGGACTGAAGTACTGACAAGGTCCACAGATCCATGTCTCCAAGCTCTAGGGTAGAAAGCCATGAGCTGGGGGCTGGGGGGAAGGCAACACAAAAGAGACCTCTCAGAGTCCTGCTCTGCTCATCTGTGGTCCAGGATTCCCCAGGCATGGTCACTATCAAGAACCCTAGGTGCTACGTGACCTTGACTATGGTGGAGAGCTGACCTTGGTCATGACCAACACTTCCAAATAGAGGAGAACCAAGGTCAGGAGTCCCATCCCTCTGGAGTTGTTGAACTCAATCTCGGGATCAAGTGGGCCCCAGCTTGGAGAGCATACACCATTCACGGTTTCCTTAAGTAAACCAGCAGAACCATCATAAATCCTCTGGCCAGAGTAATCCCCTGCCTCCGGCCTTCATACTTTCCCTGAGATAGTGACAAATTAGGAGAGTGAACCCACTGAGGTGGTCCATAGGTCAGTGGATGGTTTCAAGCCCCAGTCCTTCTTTTATAGTTTGGATGGTCATGAAGTCACTGTCCATCCAAGCAGCTCACAAAAATGCACTCGAAGTCCAGCTGCAGAGGGCAGATTGCAGTAAGACAGCATCTTGCAGCAAGGATGCTACCCTCTGGCCTAGTCCCTGTAGCCCCAACAGGGACTGACTCACACTAGTTTGCCCAGATTTGCCTGCGTTTAATCCCAAAGGCCTGGTGCATCTCAGATCCTCCCACCCACACCATGAACATACAAACACTGAGACCCAGGAAAGTGACCTTGTTTGCACCTCTTTGCTGATATTGGTCATTTGACTCAAGGACTTCAAGGCTCAGCCACCAGAGGGCAGCAGAGCATTGTGGCACAGCTGCTTCAGTTATGGGAATCCAGCCCAGGAAGATTCCTCCTCGTGGGCGGAGCAGCATGTCCTTGAGGGGGTGGGGCCAGATCTGTCCCTTAAACCCTCTGTCTCTTTGAGAATTTTAATCTACACCACTCCTAATCTGTTACTCAAACTCAGATGGTTTCAAAGTCTTCCTACCTTGCTTTTTATTGTATTTGAAAGACATATCAGTAGAATCTATTTTGTAAAAATATTAAAATGAATTTAAACTATTTTTTTCCAGAAAGTTTCAGACTAATGTGTGGCTTTAATGTCTCCTTAGGCCATAACAATGTGAAGAGATTGAAAGCAACATGAGGCTGCCCTGCCACCTGGGGATGGAGCGATTCCATTGTTGGGGGGGGAGAGGACAGCAAAGGGACAGGGTCTCCATTCTGTGCTTGCTGACATGACATCAGAGAGGGAGTTGTACAGACAAGAGGGGAGGAGACTCACATTTCCTGCATCTTTTTTGCCACCAGGTGAAAAGGATGGAGCTTTCTGGTTCTGCCAAGAGTGACCCATAGCAGAACACACACTTGCCAAGCTCAGTGACCCACTCCACTCCAAGGAGACAGGCTGCTCTGTGGTGAGTGTGCTGCGGCCTCAAGGGGCTATGTGAACCAGTTGGCAATCAGGAGTCAGCAGGTCCTCTTCTGTGCTTAGCAGAGCCATGTGTGGCTCAAGGTGGGCACTTTATAGTTGTCTCTTAGCTGGGCCGTGGTCGTGCTGACAGACTTCCTTGGAAAGATGTCTCCAGAGTGCCGGGATTTGCATTGCTTTGATCTGTGAGTGTTCGTGTTGGGCTATACTCGCTGCTTCATAGCACAACTATGAGAAATTACGATGAAATCGAAAGCTTCCAACAGTATGAACTGTTTCCTCAGGTCTCTGGAGCAAAAAAGACTGGAATCAAAGTGCTGTCAGGTCCCCTGCTCACTCCAACCGTCTCTAGGCTGGCTCCTTCCTGCTTCTGCCAGCTGCCTATCATTCTCAGCTTATGCTGACACCCTCCAACCTCTGTCTCTATCTGGACTTGTCCTCCTTTCCCCCTGTCCTGTGTCTCTCTGGAATCTGTTTCTCGTTTGGAGCACTTGCTCAGATTTTCCCACCCCTCCAACCCATGTGCATTCTGTAGTAATGCTGTTCAGCTTGCTAGGTGTTCAAGCCATCAGTCATGAGAGCACAGGATTCAGCTAGCAGGCACTGGCAGAAAGGTCTACAAACACTCACAGTTTCCACTGACTGAACACTATGGAGTACATGTTATTATCTGTCTGATATGTCACTTTCCAAGACCTCAAAGCAAAAGGGTGACAGAGCTGGGGCTAAGTTGCAAATGGAGTTGACCAGAGAGCCCTCTGGAAAGCTAGGATGCCTTGGCAGCGAATTTCTATCCAGGCAGCCCCTCCCACATATCTCAGCTTCACTGAGAATTGCTCAGACACCCTCAGCACCTTTAGCAAAGGAAGATTAATGGAGAAAACGTGTGCTCTCTAACTGTTGGAAGACTGAATGATACAAGAGAGAAGCCAGCCGCCTGCATCCAGACATCCATCCTGTTCTTGGTCCAGCACATCCCGAAGGGAGTCTTCGCCAATCCTGTTTCCTGGACGTGAAAAGATGAGTCCTTCATCACTTTTCCTGATGCAGCCAGGTGACCAGTGGGCATTGTGTCCATCAGACCATCAGAGACTTCCTGATGTGGATGGTGTCCTACCAGGCTAATGGATGACAAGTGAGGCCACATCTACCAACCCCTAGTCAGGACTCTTTATAGCACCTACCACAGTCTCCATCCTTGTCCTAGACCTTCACATTGTGTGTCCTTAACAGCAGCAACGAGAAGATTATAGAAAGGCCCGACCACAAGTTCTCCTCCCCAGTCTACCTCATGAATCCCACACCACAGAGTATGAGATCTGCTTATTATTGGACAGAGATCCCCAACTCTTTGCCACCTTGTGAATCCCTCAAATGAGTCCACATTTTTCTTTAGGAACCAGATGTGTTGACTATTTCTTGGTTGTTACCTTGACTACATCTGGAATTAACCCAGGTATGGAGGGCACACCTGTGAGAGTTTTTTTACTTACTTTTAAGTAGGTTGATCTACTTCTAATCCAGATCTTTAGGTGGGAAACAGCTCTAACCTGGGCCACACCTTCTGCTGGAAGCCTGTGTAAGGACATGGAAGGAGGGAGCTTTCACTCTTTGTTTGCTTGCTCTCACCCTCACTAGTAAGTCCACTCCTTCACTTGCATTAGAGCCTACTTCTTGGGGGATTCCAGCATATCCTGAAGATCAGCTGAGACACCAGCCTCGGGGACTAAAAGATTATTGGAATCTCGGACCTTCCATTCTTAGGTAGCCATTATTAGATTAGCTGGATTAGCTGGAACATAGCCTTTAAGTCATTCTAATGAACCCCATGTGTGTGTGTGTGTGTGTGTGTGTGTGTGTGTGTGTGTGTGTGTGT
>CAJQZJ010032670.1:3821605-3856398 GCA_907164525.1 Lophiomys imhausi
TGTGTGTGTGTGTGTGTGTGTGTGTGTGTGTGTGTGTGTGTGTGTGTAGAGAGAGAGAGAATGTGTGTGTGTGTGTAGAGAGAGAGAGAGTGTGTGTGTGTAGAGAGAGAGTGTGTGGTCTGCATATGTGTTTCTGTGTGACTGTGTGTGTGTGTGTGAATGAGTGTGAGTGTGTGTGGTCATAGAGACATTCATTCTATTAAGTCCTGTTACTCTAAAGAACACTGACTAATACACCAGGAAGCCCCAACTTTCTTGCACTATGAAGCCACATTGCCCCCTGTTCGTTTACTCTGCCCTCAGTAGTGACCCTGCATCATGATCCCTGCATGTTGGATGATGTCTTCCAGCCAAACAACATAATGATCTGTGGTTGACAGATATGCTGCCAATCACATATGAGCAAGTTGGGTGCAATATCATTATCAAGCCTTTAATTCTGGGCCAAGAATCCCCCTGGCCTCCAGAAAGTGATCAGAATTCTCTCCCAGCAGGTCTAGTGTAGACTGAGTCTCCGGGGAGACAGCCTTGTGATGGGAATCTTTTATGCAACCTGGACAAACGAGCCCAGAGGTAGGTTCTGGATGATGTGCCAGGAGGAGACAACATGGCTTTTCTTGAGAAAATCCTAGAGGAGAGATCCTTGCTGACAGAGACGGGCTTGGTCCAGCACCGGGGGTGTCATTGGATGGACGTGAGGCTGGAGGTCCTGGCCGCTGGAGGCTCAGACTTGGGAAAGATATGACAAAAGTGGCAGCACACAGCTCAGGATGGGCACTGAGTGAGCCTAAGATGTCCATGCCGGAATCTGAATCCTGACCCAGCTGTGTCTGCATGGAGGATACCTTCTCACCCTGTGCAGAAGTCTTCAGGATTCAGACTGACAGAATCATGTCACATAGTGGAGTAGACTGAGGTTCCCAGATCCTGACTGAGAACCGCCCCTCCTGACCTACAGGGTTTGTCTGAAATGGTGTCTGGCCTCTCTTGGAAATTTGACTCTTTGCATGCTGAGTTGCAGAGTTTTCTTTAGCCTTCTGATTCCTTCCTAGGCCATTTAGTTATGTGTATCTTGACTCCTTCAGCATAAACAGGGATCACCACAGTGGACAGAGCTGGAGATGTACCATCTAAGATTCTGCATCAAGTATTAGCTCCACGGGAGGGAGTGTGTAGTCTGCCAAGTTTTCTGAAACAAATGTAGAGCAAGGCCACTAGGCCTTCGGAGCAACAAACAAGATAGATCTACCGTGTGTGTGCTCAAGAGCATGCTGTCAGTACCACAGAAGAGACTGAGGTTAGGGTCATATAACTGTCACCTCCAGAAAGACAGAGCTTGATGCATGAATGAGTCAGGATGTAAGTCCTTGATTCATATTCAATTCATGACACTCACCAGCATTTCTGTGCCAATGCATTTAATTTAATAAGCCTATGTGTCAGGGGCCACTGCAGATAGATCACAGCTGCTGCCTTCACGCCCTTGGCCCTTGGAAAGTTCTGTTCTCTGGCTCTTCCTTCTTCCACTGTGCACACTGAGTCCAGAGACACTGTGTTTGAGATCACTGTACATGTGCCCTTCTCCACTCTGGACACACTGGACAGAAGATTCCAACTCTATGAAGAGGATCAACAGTGTTTGGGGGAACATTTCCATGCAGGGAAGGAAAATTACAATAAATATTATGTGTATACATGATTATATATACACATAAAATACACATATAGATACATACATATTGAAGACAAATGTGAACATTTCTCAAATTCCACATTTAAATTTAAAGGAGATTGCAGTAATTTTCATTATTAAACCTTTCTCCCAAGAATAAGCAATAGAAAGGAAACACATAGACTATGCTTTTGAAATAATAAGGCAAGTGGGGCTGGGGAGATGGCTCAGTAGTTAAGAGCAGTTGGGGCTCTTCTGGAGGACTCAAAGTTGCTTCCTAGAATCCATGTCGAGTGGCTGTGAGGCTACAACTCCATCTCCATGGCATCTGAGATCTTCTTCTGGCCTCTGCAGATACCTACATACATGTAGTACACACAGAGACATACACACATTTCTGTGAATAAAAAAAAACATACTTCAAAAAGAATTCAGAAAAATAGTGAAAAATTCCTTGTTGGATATAGAGGTTAATTGGGAATATACAACAACAACAACAACAAAAAATCCAAATATTACTGGTTTGATTCATAGCAGGAGAGACCATCAATGCCACTCCCTAATCACTCTATCTTAGTCAGGTTCTTTTATTGGTGTGATGAAGCACTATGACCAAGAAGCAGGTTTGAGAAGAAAGTTCTCACTGAAGGAAGTGTGGACAGGAACTCAGAGTAGGAACCTGGAGGCAGGAGTTGATTACAGAGACCATGGAGGAGTGTTGCTTACTGGCTTGTTCCACACAGCTTGCTCAGCCTGCTTTCTTATAGAACCCAAGACTACCAGCTCAGGGATGGCACCACCCACAATGGACTGGACCCTCTTCCCTCAATTACTAGCTAAGAAAATGCCTTACAACTGGATCTCATGCAGGCATTTTCTCAAATGAAGCTGTATCCTTTCAGATAACTGTAGTTTGTGTGTCAAGTTGATGTAAGATTGGCTTGCACATACCCAAAGTACCCAGATGCTGATGTGATAGCTGCTAGGACCCCACACTGTTCATAGCCACTTGCACCCTGATGGCCCTTTGTCTACTGCTTCTGCTAGATGATGTCGTGAACACAGTGGCTCAGACTGGAACACAAAGAGCTAGGTATAAGGAAGCAGAAGTTGAGAGAGTGTTGTGCCTAGTTTCCTACCAAGGAAGGCTGGCTGCAGAAGAGGAGCTGCAATCTGAGGAAAACACAGTCTTGTCCAGAGGACCAGGGTGAGGGAAAAAGAGTCATATTTTATATAAGGCAGAAGGTGGGGATGAGCAAGGCTACATAGAGAATCAGAGTAGTCCCTGTGTGTTAAAAGTATTGTTCCATGGAGAGAAAGAAGAGGGTGAAGAGGGACAGAGGTGACAGATGGAAACTCAGTGTGGGCCTTGAGAGGATGCCCCTAGTCACTGAACCACATGGATCCTTGTGACCAGCAGGAAAGGGCACATGTAAGATCATCTACACATAACCAACTGGGAAAGAAATTGTTATGGTTAATATCAACTGTACCTAGGATGCAAGCCTCTTTGTATGCCTGCAAGGGGCATTTTAGACTGAGTTAGTTGTGGTGGGAAGACCCACTCTAAGGATCTCCTGCAGCATCACATGGGCTGAATAAAAAAGAAGTGAGGTGAGCATTCATCCCTCTGCTTTTTGACTGTGGTGCCCAGTGACTGGTTGCCTCTCGCCCCTGCCACCATGACTTCCCCAGGATAGACAGCTCTTGCAACTGTGAGCCACAATAAACCTTTGTTTCCTTAAGTTGCCTTTGTAAGGTAATTTGTCACAGCAGTGAGAAAGGTGACAACAAGAGCATAGCTCTAGGACATCTCAGGCTGACCAGTCAGAGGGTCCTTTGTTGGCTTCAGGTTTTGTAATTGTTTTCTATGTCACACAGTGACCCAAAGCGGAACCCCTGAACATCTGTGTGAAGGTGTACCCACTTGCACCATGGCTGCTAGACTATATCATATATGTGAGGAGCAGGGATACAGTGAGAAACTGACACAGAGAATGAAGGAGAATGCCTGGACAGTCAGGAACTGCTCCAAACAAGTCACTGACAATACAAGACACAGAGAGGAGGCTAAAGGAGGTCCTGGAGAAAAGACTCCAGTTAGAGAATGGAGAGATGGAGGTTATAGGAGGGGTTTTATATTCAGTCATATGTGACAGACAGCAGACCAACCTGAGAGAAAGAGTATCTTATTTGTTTTTGCTATTTGGAGTTTAAATTAATGTTGGGGATTTAAATCCCTAATAAAATCTCTTTTCTACTTCAGTTTGGAATCAGTTAAGTAAATGGAGATGTTGAGATTTACTACTAAAATGAGCTCTATGGGAGATGAGGCTTAGATATGCAGTCAATACACCTCCCTGGGTCCTGTGGCCCAGGGAACAGCTGAGACCATAGAGGCTCTGTCAACAAGTTTATAAGGAGGATCTAGGACTAATAGGGACTGAGAGAAGAGACAGAGAGACCAGGAATGGTGCCAAGAAGTATAGTAAAGAAACTAAACTTGGCACCCCCAAGTACTAGAAACACAATATCCAGGGGACATTTCCCAGAGTGCCCTGATGGAAAGTCCATGTACAAAGGCACACTACAGGTTTATAGAGAAAGAAATTTCAGAAGCCAAAGGTCCCCAGCAGGGGTATTGCTTAGTGAAAACGTGTGTGAGTCTGGAGTCCTCAGAGGCATCATTATCTAAAAAGGGACAATCAATGTAGGAGATAGAACCTACAGAAAGTAAGAGGACAACTGGGAAATAGAATCATGGAGGTAGACCAGAAGGAGGGAATGATGAAAAGCCACAGAAAACTTCATACAATCAATGGGAAAACCTTATGTACTCATGGTCTGTGGTAATATAAGCACAATGCATAACCCTCAGAGAAAGAACCAGGGCAAGAGTCCCATACTTTAGCATGCAACCAAGACTAAGCTAAAGTTTGGGGTGTTTTAAATAAAAATAGCCCCCAATAGACTCATAGGGAGTGGCACTATTAGGAGGTGTAGCCTTACTGCATGGAAGTGTGTCACTGGGTGGTGGGTTTTGAGGTTTCAGAAGTTGAAGCCAGGGCCACTATCTCTCTCTCTTCCTGCTGCCTGCTGATCTGGATGTACAGCTCTTGGCACCTCTCCAGCACCATTCTGCCTGCATGCTGCCATGCTTTCCCATCATGACAATAACGGACTAAATCTTTGAAATGTAACCAATGTAAAAAATTAAATGTTTTCATTTATAAGAGTTCCTGTGGTCATAGTGTCAACAGAAACCCTGTAAGGCAAGGAAGGGTCAATGAGATACAGAAGTAGCCTATCCCTGCTATAAAATACAAGCCAATGACCAAGGACAGGGCCATCTATTGTTGAGATCCAAAATGAAAATCCTTCCCAGCAGGTGACCTCATGGCTGGGCATCTCCCCTACACCCAGCCCAGTGTAGCTGCCACACCTTACACTGTGTTAGCCAATAGTTTTCAATCTTTGCTCTTGGGAATCTGAATAGTGTAAGTTTCTCTTGGGATCCACAGATTTTTAATTCACCTCACTTCAATGAGAACAGAGAAAAACCAGAACAGAACATGAGCAGAGCAGCCAAGCTTCTCATTCTGCAACTGTTGCTCCAGCTCTACAAAGATCCTAAACTATTGTGAAAGTTTGGAGAATATTGTTAGAGACTGGAGAGTGGATCTACATGGAAGTCGCTGAATAAATTAAGATTACATTCAAAATGATAATGATTAAAGAATAAGAGTCATTGACTTAGAGACAGAGGGGAATACATAGATTAAAGTAGGGAGAAAGAGGGGTAAGTAATATCATTATATTTTTATTAACAATTTATTTATTTATTCAAGTTACATCTCAATCACAGCCCTCTTCCTCCTCCCCTCCCAGTCTCACCCTCCCACCCTCTACCCCCCCCACCTATCCTTCTCATTATATTTTAATTAAATTTAAAAAACTAAAATGTTTTCCATCTATGTGGAAAACATAAATGTAAAGAATAAATTTGAGTCTCATCTTGGTTTTAAATTTTAAATTTAGACAAGTTGAGCTTACTATAGTTCAAATATATTAGAAAGAGTAACACTATATCCTGAAGAAAGTTAAATCAAAAGTACTTTATCTGAATATGGTTTGACATTGAGTTAGATGGATGTGACTCTGTAAGAGGGAGTAGATTAGGACTGCCAGCTTCCAACGTGGCTCCAGACATGTGACACATCTTCACGGCAGGACATGCAGTAGGAACCATAGACAAAAGCTCAGCTTTCTGTAGAGCATTCTTCCACCAGTCATGACTGAAAGGCCTGGATAAGTTTATGTTTAGGTATATAATGGTTGGCTGATAATATATTCTGGTGCCCAAAGTATGAGATCCTAAGAGAGTTATCTTTCTAGAATTTTCCCTAGGCAACACAGAAATAGCCCTTCATTTCTGTCTTAGCAGACAGCCCCACCCAGAGGAAGAGACCAATAGGATGGAGTGCTGATAACGTCAGGGACTCAGAGGGATCAGGTTAGGGCTTGCATTCCCAAGAAAGGAAGTTACAGGGCTTAACAACACTGATGACAGAGTTATGGATGAGCCCAGCCTTACTCATATTCCATCTGTTTATGACATTTAGGAGAATTTTCCTCACTGTCTGCTTGCTGCGTTTTGTTTCGTTGTTGTTATTGTTGTTGTTGTTGTTGGTATTGTTTTTTGCTGTATTTGTTTTAGTTTTTGAAATAATTTCTTCATCTGTTACATTTTCCCCATTTTTCATTCATGTTTATTGATTAGCATAAGAAACATACATACCTTGTTTTTGTGGTCCTTTTTTCCCAGCCCCCTCCCTCACCCCTTGTTCCCTGCCTACCCCTGGCCCTTGTCTACGTTCATGTCACATACGTTCTAACTCAAGCCACCCATAGTTTTCACTCTTCTCTTTCTTTAGCATTTGCTAACATCAGACGTTATCAATTCAAGCAAGATGATGTCACAGCTGTGAGACACCTGGGAGCTGGGAGCCCCTCAGATGGGAAGGCTGAGGGATGAGTTATATTTCTTATAGTTCTCTCAAGTTCAGTGTCTGAACAAATTAAGGAATGCTGAAGAGTTATGGGATAGAAGGAGTATCTTCTAGAAGATTTCTTCATGATGACTGGATCCTGCTTCCTTTTAGTCAATAGCATTGCTAGTTTGCAAAGTGAAAGCAGTATTATCCTCCTTGTCTTTTTCTTTAATTCCTGAAAGTGCAATGGAATACTTACATGTTTCTCATCCTATTGTTGTTAACGTGGGTGGACAGGATGACTTCCAAGTGATTCTCATGGCTTCCCACTGTTTTAAAACCCAGAGGTGCATGCAGAACATCTTTAAAACGTTAGTAATGGAAATCAATATGTCTTAAGACAAGAATGATGATTTTGTAGCTATTCAAAGCACAATCTCAAAACTCAGCAGGAGTCCTGGGAAGTTCCCCAGCACGCTGACCACTCCAGCAACTGCATGTGGAGCCTCAGGACCATAAATGCATTTGTGTTAAAGGTAAGGCAAATGGAAGGATTTTACACAGTTAGAAAATGTACAATAGAATGAAGGTTCTTCTTGCTAAGTTGTGAAGTGGAGAATCTAAAGTGAGCAGTGAAAGTGTACACCTCAATCCATAGGGAAGTAGAGAGTATCTGGCCTCATTGACTGCCATAGAGCTTGCTTCCCGGCTAAGCTCCCTTCATGAAATAATGGCAGATCCTCTGATTTATGTCAAGAACAGATAGCACCAATGGTTCCCAGCTCCTCTTTACATGAAGAAGGGAAGTGCTTTGAGATGTCTGGGAACATTAGAAAATTCACAGAAAACAATTCCCTCATTTCCAATAAAATGCAAGGCCCAGTGTCTTCCTGCTTTTAACTAGTTTAGCTGTTCTGGTCAAGAAGATAGGAGAGTCCACAAGCATCCACGTCAATGACTGAAGAACTCAGTAGGGACTTTAGGAACATACTTTTGGGCTCTAGTCTAAGGAACACCTGGTCAAGTAGGTTCCCAAACACATAACTTCTTGGATCTTTTCTCATTCTAGAAGCCATCAATTCTCTTATAATTTTCAAGCAGTCTCTCTTCTACTCCAAGTTGATATTCAGCAGGCCAGCTCAACACATCTGATTCCCCTGGACTGCTGAGTTGTTTCCCTCTAATCTCAGTCATCCAGATTTCATTGGCTTTCAATTATTAGACTTAACTTCACATTTATTAATTATTGTTATCACTTTGATAGGACATTCTCACATGTCTATCCTGTTAGAAGATAAGTGGTAATGTTTTCAAAGGTAAATGCCATCATCATTCTGATAGTGTACACACCACACCAGACACACAGACACACACACACTTTCTAAATTATCTAGGTTAAATGAAGTTACCTCAGGGAAATAAAACCAAGCTGTTTTCCCACTGACTCAATTGTACTTTCACTACACCATCATCTTTCCAGAAGTTTCTCTCTTCTTCATGAAGCCCTGTGGGAAATGTTTTGCTACAATATTGCGTGTCTGTGGGGTGGCTCCTATATTGGAAGAAATATAATTCAGAGCATTTGGAAATATACTGTACATCCCCAGGAGACATATAAATTTCTGTAAATAATTTCTTTTAGTTTCCCTTTCAGACTGGATTAGTTCATCCCAAATGAGAATGACTGCCCTGGGTCTATTGTTTCAGAACAGCACTGTGGCATGCAGCCCTGTGAAAAGTTATTAATTTATCTGGGAAATGCAATCACTGAACACAGATTATTTCAATTAAGCTTCACCTAGCCCACATGTTGTATTCCCTTTTGTTAGGGAGCTGGGTAAGTTAGTGTTGCTCCTGCCACTAAGTTTATTGGTGAGAGCTTAAATTCCATCTCTAAGGAAATATTCTGGGTCATTTGAATGCACCTGGTTACAACTGGGAAGAGGTTCATTGCCCAAAGGTAAAATACATGTAACATCCACTCTAGACATTTCAAGACACAACAGAGAGGGTCCATGACCTAAACAGAATCACAACAGCTGAGGTCTCAGGAGCAGAATAATGTTCCATCATAAAACCAGGGCCTGTGCTTTGAAAAGCAGGCAAGTGTGTGTGTGTGTGTGTGTGTGTGTGTGTGTGTGTGTGTGTACACGCACACGTGCCCTCGATTTGTGTGTGTGCCTATGCATTCAAATTAACTTCAGTGTCATCTAACTCAGCTGTACCCTGACGCTTGGTTCTGTCTCTAGGAATGAGAGTGATCATTCACAGTTAGTTAAATGTAGTTTCTTCAAGTTTATTGCCTTTATTCTATTAAAACAGCACAGGATAAGTTCTCAAGTGATTTCAAAGAGCAACCGGCCATGTTCCTCCGTCCCTGCCTTGGCTACTTCCTATTCCCTTATTTGCTGATGGACTGGGAGGAGGATCGTGCTCTCATGGTCAGCACATGGGTGTCTTAGAGTGGAGTGGCCCTTCTATATGCATGCCCTGCTGTTCTTCTGTGTTATAACCAAGTGCTGTGACCTCCCTGCCATGGCTTAGACAGCTTTCCTAGCAGAGGATATTTTGACGCTGGCCCAGTGATCACTGACTTCCTTGAATCTTTTCCATTTTGTTCATGTCAATTTGATGAACAGCTATTGATTGTGACTTCTGGCATTGTTCCCACCAGTCCCCATCATCAGTGTGTCCCAGGACAATTACAGACAAATGTCAGTCCCACTCATGTGGCCCGAAGACCACTGGGAAGGGTTTTTGGTGTGTTTATAGTCATGTGTGTTTATTTCTAGAAGTTTAACTGCTGTTTAGTCCTGATCTGCTACATGTTACCTAGCCCTTGTCAACAGTCTCCTAAGAGCTGGTGAAACTGAATATCCATGACCATTTTAGGGACCAGTCAGTGGAATTGTTTTAGGGACACAACTAGCATTTATCTTATGCATGCAACAGGTTTGTAGGCACTCCCTTGTGTAATTAACCATTGGCTATAATTACTATGGACTCACAGAGCACATGAAAAGAGCCCTAGTATAGAACCATCTATCAGCATTGGCACCAAAGTTTTCAGGAAATGAATTACAAAATAACTTTAAAACATATAGTTTTACTAATGAAAAAAGAGGCCACAAATTTCAAAGAGTAAAGAGGGGCATATGGTAGGGTTCAGAGGAAAGAGAGAGAAGAGTGAATATCATAATTATAAAATCAGTGAGTAAAAGAAATAATAAAACACATGGCTTTAGAAGATTGTCCATTCAAGTGATGTTTATATCTTCAGGTTCTTAAAATTATAAGCATATCTTTTCATCTGAATTTATGTTCCTGTGGGAACATTCTTAGTAAGGTACCACTGATAATGTATCAAGGGTATTCATTAACAATTTAGAAGTAAATATCACAAAATAAGAATCCATCAGGATTTTGTTGGTAAGACACTAGTCCATACCAGAACTACGAAAAGCAAAAATCTCAAAATTTTATTTATTTTTACATTTAGTGATTTAAAAATTAAGTTGTTAACAAACAACGCCAACCAAAGGGTAAATTGTTTTGCTCCATTAAAAATGTATGCCCTTCATACAAGGACCATACCAAAAATAATAAAGGAAAACCAGTAACCAGCATCAAATTAAATTGAGAGAAACTCAGGGACAAGGCAAGGATGCCCACTCTCCCCATATCTCTTCAACATAGTACTTGAAGTTCTTGCTAGAGCAATAAGACAACTAAAGGATATGAAGGGGACACAAATTGGAAACGAAGAAGTCAAAGTATCCCTATTGGAAGACGCGATGTGATAGTATACATAAGCGACCCCAAAAATTCCACCAGAGAACTCTTACAGCTGATAAACACCTTCAGCAAGGTGGCTGGATATAAAATTAATTCAAAAAAATCAGAAGCCCTTCTTTATACAAAAAATAAATGGGTAGAGAAAGAAATTAGGGAAGCAACACCCTTTACAATAGCCACAAATAATATAAAATACCTGGGGGTAACTCTAATCAAGCAAATGAAAAACCTGTATGACAAGAACTTCAAGTCCTTGAAGAAAGAAATTGAAGAGGATATCAGAAGACGGAAAGATCTCCCAGGCTCATGGATAGGTAAGATCAACATAATAAAAATGGCCATCCTCCCAAAAGCAATATATAGATTCAATGCAATTCCTATCAAAATACCAACACAATTCTTCATGGACCTGGAAAAAACAATTCTCAACTTCATATGGAATAACAAAAAAACCAGAATAGCTAAATCAATCCTGTACAAAAAAAAAAAAAAAAAATCTGGAGGTATCACCATCCCAGATTTCAAGCTTTACTACAGAGCAATAGTTTTAAAACCCGCATGGTATTGGTATAGAAACATACCAGTAGATCAGTGGAATTGAATTGAAGACCAAGAAATGAACCCACACACCTACGGTCACTTAACTTTTGGCAAAGAAGCCAAAACTGTGCAATGGAAAAAGGACAGCATCTTCAACAAATGGTGCTGGTCCAACTGGATGTCAACATGTAAAAGAATGAAATTAGAGCCATACTTATCACCTTGTACAAAATTTAAGTCCAAGTGGATCAAAGACCTTAACATAAGGCCTGACACACTAAATCAATTAGAAGAGAAAGTAGGGAAAAGCCTCATACTCATTGACACAGGTGACAACTTCCTGAACAGCACACCAACAGCTCAGGATCTAAAACCAACAATCAATAAATGGGACCTCATGAAACTGAAAAACTTCTGAAAGGCAAAAGACACTATTATTTGAATAAAACAGTAACCTACAAATTGAGGAAAAATCTTCACCAACCCCACTTCCGACAGAGGGCTAATATCCAAAATTTACAAAGAACTCAAGAAATGAAATGCCAAGAAAGCAAATAATCCAATCAAAAAATGGGGAACAGAGCTAAACAGAGAATCCACAAGGAGGAATCTCTAATGACTGAGAGACACTTGAAGAAAGGCTCAGCATCCTTAGTCATCAGAGAAATGCAGCTCAAGATGACTCTGAGATTCCATCTCACACCTGTCAGAATGGCTAAGATCAAAAACTCAAATGACAGCACATGCTGGCAAGGTTGTGGAGAAAGGGGAACACTCCTCCATTGATGATGGGAGTGCAATCTTGTACAACCACTATGAAATCACTCTGGTGATATCTTAGAAAACTTGGAATAGCTCTACCTCAAGACCCAACCATACCACTTCTGGGTATACACCCAAATGATACCTCACCAAATCACAAGGATGTTTCCTCACTATGTTCATAGCAACCTTATTTGTAATAGTTAGAAACTGGAAACAACCCAGATGTCCCTCAACCTAGGACTGGATAAAAAGAACTGTGGTTTGTCTACACAATGGAACACTACTTAGCCATCAGAAACAACAAAATCATGCAATTTGTAGCCAAATGGATGGAACTAGAGAAGCTCATCCTGAGTGAGCTAACCCAAACTCACAAGGATGCGCATGGCATCTATTCACTTATAATCAGAATTTAGACATATAGTACAGGATAACTGTCCTACAACCAACACACAAAAAGGATCAGGAACATAGATTTTATTACGTATTAGTGGGACAATTTGCCTTAAGGGTGCTACAATGTAGGCCCACAGTGCAAGAGGAAGCTCTTAGCCCTCATATGACCATTGAACTGAGAGGGGCTGATATGTAGGGACACTCCACTCCAGAGGAGTGGGATGGGAGGGATAGGGGGTAGAGGATGGGAGGGTGGGACTGGGAGGGGTGGAGAGAGGACACTGTGATGGAGATGTAAACTGAAGTAATAAATAAACATTTAAAGAAGTCTGCCCTTTAAAAAAGATGGCAAAAGAACGTGAACCCAGAACACAGAAAACAATAGGAAATTTCTTGCAGTTCCCTACCCATGTACTTATGTGTATTTATTATAAATTGAGTTTTTAGGGTTAATTTTGTCCAATAGAACCAACGTTCTCATTCATGCTCTGCCTTGATTGTTGAAGAAAAGTTTGGGTTTCACAGCAGGAACCATCCAGACATCCACAGCTCCTGTTAACCCCCACCTTTTCCCTCCCCACCCATCCTTCCACCTCCTAACCTGGAGTCTTACAGATGCAGGCTGAGGTGTGCTCTCACTTCTTACTCTATTGAAAATTCTAGTTCCTCATGGCCTGCAGTGCTTCTGGCTTTCCATCTCAGCATTGCTCAGGAGTGTCATGAGGCACCTGCTTGTTCTCCAGGCCTCTGGCAGGGCCCCTGAGTGTCTCCCATGGCCATCCATTCTCCTCCTTGTGGACTTATTTACAATGCTTTGTCCCTGATCCCTGGCAGGAGATGTTTATGCCTTCATCCCTGCTAACACACTTGCATGATGACATCTTCCATATGTAAGTTGGCTGGCCCATTGCCCTCTATCACCAAGGCTCCTCCAGCTCTGAGGCAGACTGGCCAGGAATTCCTTCACCTTGCCATGACTCTGCCTTCTTGGCTGTTCCTGACATCATAGCATCCTTGGGTCCACTTTTGAGTGTTATGTTACTGTAAGGTCCTGAAGAGAGGAATAGGGACTTTAATTTCCTATTCCTCTCTTTTTTTCCTGTATTGGAACAGATGAGCTGAATGTGGGATTGTGAGTGAGTGCCAAAAAGGATTCTGATTCACAAAGTTGATACCAAACCTTTATTTTTGTAATCATGATCTGGGCTCAATGTTGTAGGATGCATTCTCTTCACTGAATCCAACTACAGGAGATTTCTTTCATCTACAAAATGACAAGTGCTCAGCGAATTTGCTTTATTAGGCCAGCTTTTTATACTGTTTCTAAAGCAGTGAACCTCTGGGAACAATCCTGCAAACCTTGGTTATTATTTTTTCTACACAGTTAACCAATCTTGTATCTCCTTACAGGCCATGGAGAGGCCCCACTTGGGATTTGATCTTCCAGGCCTCTCAATTTCCTGCTCTGCAAGCACAGCCCCTTGTGACTGTACAGCACAGACCTCAACCACTCCACCTGGCACAGCAGGCAGCTATCCCACCTCCCAACAACAGAGACTTCTCCTCTGAAACTCTTCAGAGTTCCCAGTTCACATCAGTGTGATAAACACAGACGAATCCAGTCCCAGAAAGACACCACTGTCTTCCAGTGGGAGACTTAAGTCACTCCAAATGCATTCACTCATATAAACTTCTAAGTCAACTCTAGATTTTCTTCTTCCACATCCTCCATAACAAATCTCTCTGAATTTGTGAACTGCCCTTCTTTACTGAAAGATACTTTGGCCCAGATATCACAAAGAAAGAAGATAATTCTAGAATAATCAAGATAACAGTGAAAGGATGTCAAACATTCTAAGACATGTGTGCCTCTCTACAATTATTTGACTTTGTGTACACCATAATACACAAAAGAAGTTTGTGGCTAACTGACCCTGGTGTTTAAGGGATGTGTGCTGGGAACATATGTTCACAGACTCATGTTAGATTAGAATTCATTTAAAGAGGGAGAGGAGGGAGCATTTCCAGTACTTCTTGGCTGACCTGTGTAGAACATGAGGGAGGTCAGCTTGAAATGTTTTACAAAACTGTCAATATAAAGAGGAAGATCAGGGTCTGCAAACACCCATGTTGAATCACTCCACAATGAATACTCTCAGTAGGTATTAAGTCCTGCCACTCACGAATGAAGTTAGAAAACCCATATTGAAACTTGCAGATAGGTGTGGCTCTTATTCATCATCAAAGAAGCTTCTTTTCACAATAGTTGGAGACTATTACTGAAAAATGAAACTGATCAAAATGCAGGAAATAAATGACTAAACGACAATTGGGTGCTCAACCACAACTGATATATCTCAGAGCAGTACCTGCACCTAAGGCTCAGGGAGAATCATCGGAGAGATGATAGAAAGAGAACCAAGGCATCTGTTGGTAGAACAAGTCCTCTAGAAATAATAGAGGAAACACAACCATGAGTTCTCAGCAGTATGGTTGCCTGAGTAAGATCAGTATAAGGACAACACTGTGTCAAATCAACAAGGACAGGGGTAATTCTACATACTAGCACTGTAATCGAACTTTTAAATTATTATTTAACAATTATTATATATTACTATATTCACTTATAACAAATACCAACAATTTCTTAACTATTAACCCTATAAATTCTTACAAACCCTTTAACCTATCCATTAAACCTATTGATAATTATTTTTCTAAACTTTTAGAATGATACAGTCTCTGGGGCAGCTACTCAGTCATCAGGAACACAGTCTTTGTTGTAGATTCTTTAACGCACTTAGCAGTCCTTTTTCTGGATCTCTCAGATGTAGATTCATCAGGGTAAGTTGGTTATTACAGTCTCACCTTAAATAAGGCTTGATGCTTTCTTTTTTTGGGAGACCCCAGCCCCTTCGCATCAGCAATTCTGCCACTCTACCTCAGAGTCCTTAAAGCCAGTCACAGTTTCCTTTAGGCCACTGTTTGGACAGATGAAGCCCCTCTAGGCAAAAGCTGAGCCACAGGGTTTAGTCCTTGGCCTTTTGCTGTCTTGCTCAGGCTTTCTTTGCTCACCAGCTTCTTTCTGCCTCAGGGAGATCTGGCCATCAAATGATGGTCAGCACTTTTTTCAGCAGGACTCTCAGACCTCTCGAGCATCAGGGGCCTCTTCTTCTTTTGGGGGCTCCATGCATTGTCCTTAAATAGGAGGAACTCTATTTCAGCTTAATTTGGGTTCCACCCACTTAGCAGCTGAAAACAATGTCAGGCCAGATACTTTGTTTCTTTAAGTCCATTAAGTCTTTCCTGTTTTTCTGACAACCTTGTTGTTCAGTTAATTAAGTCTTTGCTGTTTTTCTGACTTCAACCTTGTTTTTCAGTCCATTAAGTCTCTCCTGTTTTTCCTGACTTCAACCTTGTTTTTCAGTCCATTAAGTCTCCTGTTTGTTTCCTATTTTTAGTCCACATGCTGATAATGATCTTCATGCCCTGAATTAAGAGACAGTGTCAGAAACCCCTATATATTTTCTAAATCTAATTTAATTTATCTAACTCCCTACACGGCACCCCTAAATGAAGAACTACAGATGCTCATTAGCTGCTAAAAGGGTGAATCAGCTTCTCCCAAGGACAATCTCTGTCATAGTTATCCAATCCCAAGTAGTCATTCAAGGACAAATGCACATATGAACAAAGATAAAGTAGGTTTCATATGTGTTTACACTTATATATACATATAACAATAAAATTTAGAGAAATCATGAATTTTGAAGGGAAAAAAGAAGTTGGGAGAAGTAGGGGCTAGCATGATATAGATGTATGATTTATATATGAAATTCTCAAAAATCTATTAAATTTGATTAAGAAGCAAATAAAACAGAGAATTACACAGTAGAAAAATTAATATTTATAGAGAAATTGTTGGTAATATTGTTAAAATGTATTAGTCCTTTGAGAGTTGTGATCATAGTCACCTTCTTTCCAAAATTTACCAGACCTACCCTGCTTCCTTACCTACTCAGCTTTGCATGTTTTTTAAATGGATGGAACTAGAAAAGCTCATCCTGAGTGAGCTAACCCAGACTCAGAAAGATGCACATGGCATCTGCTCACTTATAATTGGATTTTAGCCATATAGTACAAGATAACTATCCTACAACCAATACACCAAAAGGATCAGGAACATAGACTTTGTTACTTATTAAGGGGAAAATTTGCCCTAGGAGTGCTACCATGTAGGCCCCAGTGCAAGAGGAAGCTCTTAACCCATATATGACTGTTGAGCTGAGAGGGACTGATCGGTAGGGACACTCTACATCTGAGGATTGGGAAGGGTGGGAGAGGGAGGAGAGTAGAGGGTAGGATAATGGAACCAGGAGGGGTGGAATGAGGGCACTGTGATGCAGATACAACTTGAAGCAATAAATAAATTTTTTTTAAGTTTTTCAACATCAAGTGATATTTTTAAATTCAGAAAATTTAGCATAAAAGTAACCCCAATGAACATACACACATTTTCTCACATAGTAGCCTGATATGAAGAGACACCTGCTTACTCAGTGAGCACATTCTGCCCTGTATGTTGGCATGTGTCCCAAGCAGATAACAATCTAAGAGACTAACAAGACCTCCACTGTCCTTCCATGGTTATGAGTGAGTCTTCCACAGTGCTTCCATCATGATGAAGGAGTCCTCCACATTCCTTCCATGGTGATGAAGGAGTCCTCCACAGTCCTTTCATGGTGATGAGTGAGTCCTTCTCAGTGCTTCCATCATGATGAAGGAGTCCTCCACAGTTCTTCCATGGTGATGAGTGAGTCCCCCACAGTGCTTCCATCATGATGAAGGAGTCCTCCACATTCCTTCCATGGTGATGAGGGAGTCCTCCACAGTCCTTTCATGGTGATGAGTGAGTCCTTCTCCAGTGCTTCCATCATGATGAAGGAGTCCTCCACAGTCCTTCCATAGTGATGAAAGAAGCAGAGATATGACTTGACAATCCCAGGTGCCTGGAAACTGGAAGTCTGATAAATTCACAAGGAATTAAACTATTAATGTTTACCTATAAATCCTATTAATATTCGTAATTCCATGTATAAATATGCATATTTAGTATTAATGAACTTTTCTCATCTGGGCTGACAGTTCTTCCTTCCTGAACCCAAGGGTATTTTGGAACCAAACACCCCAATGCCAGACATGAGAAGCCCTCTTTTGAGTTGCGATCTAGTGATGTCCAAGAGACTTCCAAAACATACAGTCTTTTGCTGCTGCCCTGGATTATGCCCCCAGAAATGGAAATTAAGTCATTATTGCTGAAGACAGCATGCACTTCAAAAGTAGGGCCCAGAAGCCCCTCACTGGAACTGACCTGAATGCCTCTTCATGAGGACTAGTTTTCATGGTACATGTTAGTGTAAATTTATACAGTTGTGTTAGTTTCTCATTTTCTCTCTTAACCTAGCTATCATCCAAATAATTGAGACTCCATTATATTATTTATTAAAGAGGCTTCACAACACAAGAACTGAGCAGTTATTACCATATCTTAATCCACTAAACTAACCTGGCTTTCCCCAGCATAAATCTCAGAGATACTTGCACCTTGTGGCTTTCCTGCTTCAGCTGAATCTCTCCTCATGTCTCCTCTCCTCTGCCTCTGGCTCCAAATCCCCCTACGTCCTCTATTTAATTTGTCTTTCCCTGGAGGGCAGGAAATCCAGCCCTATTCTCTCTACTGCTTACTGATTGGCTGTAAATTGCTATATTGGCATATCAAGGGACGTTTGGGAAGCAGTGGTTATATAACATTAAGACACGAGATTCTCAGAACAAGAATTGCAACTAGATATTGGGGGTACAGAAATCAGCATCTGAATAACTCAATATCCTTATGCCTACAGTACCAAAAGGCAACATATAATCTTCCAAATGAGGGAGAAAACCAACAGTTCTACCCACCTGTGATGCCTAAAAGTACATCAGTGATGAGGATGAAATGGTAACCCTAAGGGTACAAAGTGGCATACATACATTGGTGGTAACCAGTAGTTCTCTAATTGGATATAAGACTCTCTCAACAAGAATGAAACCAAGTCTAATACTGGAAACCTTGATAACTGCTCAATGCTAGTGAAGTCATGGTTATTGGAAGATTTTCTACAACAACCTATTTACTAAATAATCCCTAACAATAATCTATAAACATTTGTCCTTATACCCACAAAGTGAAGCCCTTACCCCTTACAAAGGAAACTTTGCAGCAGACAGAAAACCACAACCCATCAATACATAGAGTTGTGTAGCCCAGTCCCAATATATACCTATATAAAGCAATCCCATACCTAAGGCTCATTTCACAAGTAAGGTGGAAAGATTATAAGAACCAGGGGGCCAGGGAGATTGCTATGATATTCTATGTCCTGGATATATCAGAAGCTACACCCACCAAGTCTTACCAATATGACTGCCCAAACATGAGATGAGCAAGGCTGGCAACAATTCACCTGACAAATTTGACAGAGAAAAGTTCACACGGCCTCAGTCCTACACAAAACAGTTCAGGCAAAAAGGAGAGGTGAGAGTGGGGAATGGTCTTCCCCCATGATGAAGATACCAACTGGTTATCTAGTGTCAAGTGGTCAGCACTGAAAACACACATACAGGTCACATTCTACAGACTGAATAGATTATAGTTAGTAATCTATATGTATACTCATATGTGTATGAGATGACAATTAGTAAAACAAAAAGAGGGCCATGAATTTGAAGAAGAATGGGGAAGGGTATATGGGAGGGTTTGGGTGGAAGAAAGGAAAGGGAGAACTGCTGTTATTATATTATAGTCTCAAAAAAACCCTTTCAGGTGAATTAAAATCAACATGCTGTGCTGGCCATCTGGGCACTGACCACCTAATGGACATCAGGCACTGAGTCTGTTTCGTGATGAGTTCCTCCAGTCTGCCCTGATAACACTAACGCTCTCTTTCTACTACAGTGTATATGCCCTGTGATCTATTACAGTGTAATTGCTCTGTGATCTATCACAGTGTATCTGCCCTGTGACCTGACAGCTTTCTCTGTAATTAGTTCTAATTGCTTATTAACTGTGAGTCTAAGCATACACTATGCTCATGTGCACCTTGCCAGAGACAAGCACACACATTTATAGTCACATGCATGTCATGTCTTCTCCTGATAGAAGCGGGCTCTGTACTTCTAGATGTAGGTCTGAGATCAGACTGTGGATGGAAGGTCCAATAGAACCTTACAGCCCATCTGGAGCTCAGGACAAGGGTTTAACCTGGCTTGTCACACATTAGAGGAGGCTACCTCCTTGCTGTATTTGACGTCCTGTCTCCCCTGGCTGAACCTTCATGCTGTCCACAGAGCAGCTTCCCCTTGGAGCCTCCATTTGCACACATCTTTTCCACATAATCACTGGCAGTGGATTATTCTGTGAGTTCTAAGGTTTGCTTGCAAGAAGGAGGTGTATTGCTTCAATATCACTTCAGAGAAACTTTTGGGGAGGATAAATGAGTTTTAGGTCATGTCCCTCTGCAATACCATTATTGGTATTAGAGAGATTGGGGATGAGGTGGAAATGGGGATACATATAGGAATGGGAATGGATGGAGAGGGAGATGTATGTGGGTGGGGAAAAGAATAGGGGTGGGACTGGGGGAGAGGAAGATGAGGAAAAAGAGCAGAAGAAGATGAGAAGCAGGCAGCGATTATGCTATTTTGACTTATATTTTCCCAGAGAGAAATTCTAGGGCCTCAAATGAACAAATACATCAGAAGCTCCATATTAGTAAAGAGAATAGATGAGAGGAAGCTGAGTTGGCATCACCAAGCTAGTAGTCTGGGACCCAGGTGCGGGTTGAGATGTGCTGAACAGACACACCAGAGGGTAGGTAGCGCTGTGACTAATAGGTTGTGCTGCATGAGCCTGGATGTGAGGAGAGTCCAGATGAACTTATCAGACCCTCCATGGCAATAGGAGTGTGTGTTACCCACCAGAGGAGCCCAGCAACTACACATAATTTGGCTAGACAAGAGGATGCTGTTCTTGAGATCTCAGTGAACAGATGTAGTTAAGAAGGTAGCTTTCCCATGGGACCTTGGAACTGAGCTCTTTTTATCAAATGTTTGCTGCTTCCCTGGTGGCCTCTTGTCCTCACACAGAGCTTGTGTTCCATGAAGCTGATGAGGAAAAACAAGTTGAGGGTCACCAGAGAAGTACTTATGAACCAACTAGTGGTATCACTCCATATACCCTTGTCCATGTGGCCACCTTGACATCCTCAGCAACTGGGAACATCAACTCATGTCAAGGCTTGGGGACATAACATCCTGTCACAGACCAAACATTCCTATCCCATTTTCTCATTTTGAACAGATGTTCCCCTGAAGGGATGGAGATGGGAAATAGAAATGTTTAAACAAACTCATAGCGTGGAGGTTACTGGAAGAGCTGTGACCTAAAAAGAAGACATTTAAAAAAAACGGTGACCAAGTAGAAAGAGGAAAAGAGTCTAGCACATTAAGTTAGATTCAGATATACTTCATTCTGTTAAGGAGAATTATGTTGGTGGAAGCCATTTGGCTGACTGATATAAGCTATGCATCACAAGTTTCTTGAGACTGTTTAATATAACCCAGAAAGTCTTCAAACTTCCCCAGGTTGGCTTTGAACCTTTCTATTCAGGCAAAGATGACATTGAACTACTGATCTTCCTGGATTCACCTGCGAAGCATTGGTATTAAAGGCATGCATCCTCACAATTAGCTTGGACCCAGTGCTGGGAATTGTACTCAGGATGTCTTGCATAGAAGTCAAAACACTCTACCAATTAAGATACAACTCTGGCTCGTGCTTAATTTTTAAGAAATAATTATTTGGCATTGTTCAATTTCCATGTGAGTGTAGAATTTCTGTTGATTCTTTTGCTATTGAAGTCCAGCTTTATTCCATGGTGGTCTGATAAGATACAAGGGGTTATTTCAATTTTCTTGTATCTGTTGAGGCTATCTCTGTGTCCAACTATATGGTCGATTCTGGAGAAGGTTCCATGAGGTGCTGAGAAGAAGGTGTATTCTTTTGTGTTTGGGTGAAAAGTTCTGTAGATATCTGTTAGGTCCATTTGGTTCATGATCTCTGTTAGACTCATTATTTCTCTGTTTGGCTTCTGTCTTGATGATATGTCGATAGTTGTGAGTGGGGTGTTGAAGTCTCCCACTATTAAAGTGTTTGGATCGATGTGCGATTTAAGTTTTAGAAGCGTTTCTTTTATAAATGTAGGTGCCTTTGTATTTGGGGCATAGATGTTCAATATTGAGATGTCCTCTTGGTGGATATTTCCTTTAACGAGTATGTAATACCCTTCTCTGTCCTTTTTTATTAACTTCAATTGGAAATCTATTTTGTTTGATATTAGCATGGCTACTCCAGCTTGTTTCCTAGGTCCATTTGCTTGGAAAACCTTTTCCCAGCCCTTTACTCTGAGATAGTGTTCATCTTCAATAGTGAGATGTTTCTTGTATACAGCAAAAAGATGGGTCTTGTTTATGGATCCAGTCTGTAAGTCTGTGTCTTTTTATTGGCGAGTTGAGTCCATTGATGTTGATGGATATTAGTGACCAGGGGTGGTTATTTCCCGTTATTTTGGTATAGCTGGTTGTCTTGTGTTTCTTTTTGTTTAGTTGCTGTGGAGGTTTCTATTTCCTCTGTTTTCTTGGGTGTAGTTATCTTCTCTGTGTTGGAATTTTCCTTCTAGGATCTTCTGTAGGGCTGGGTTTGTGGGGAGATAATAATCCAATCAAAAAATGGGGGACAGAGTGTAACCGAACTTTTAAATTATTATTTATTCACTTATTTATTTATTACTAAATTCACTTATAACAAACACCAACAATTTCTTAACTATTAATCCTATAAATTCCTACAACCCCTTTAACCTATCCACTGAACCCACCGATAATTATTTTTCTAACCTTTTAGAATGATACAGTCTCTGGGGCAGGTCCTCAGTTGTCAGGAACACAGTCTTTGTTGTAGATTCTTTAATGCACTTTGCAGTCCTTTTTCTGGATCTCTCAGATGCAGGTTTGTCAGGGTAAGTTGTTTATTGCAGTCTCACCTTAAATAAGGCTTCATGCTTTCTTCTCTGTGGGAGACCCCAGCCATCTGCAGGCCAACTTACTTCTTTTGAATCAGGAACTCAGCTGCTCTGCCTCAGTCCCCAAAGCCAGGCACAGTTTCCCCTAAGCCACTGATCGGACAGATCAAACCCATCCAGGCAAAAGCTGAGCCACAGGGTCCAGTCCTTGGCCTCTTGGTGTCTTGCTCAGGCTTTCTTTGCTCACCGGCTTCTTTCTGCTTCAGGGAAATCTGGCCATCAAATGATGGCCAGCACTTTTTTCAGCAGGACTCTTGGAGCTCTCTAGCATCAGGGGCCTCTTCTCCTTCTGGGCTCCATGCACTGTCTTTAAATAGGAGGAACTCTGTTTCAGCTTAATTTGGGCTCTGTCCACTTAGCAGCTGAAAACTATGTCAGGCCAGATACTTTGTTTTTCAGTCTATTGAGTCTTTCCTGTTTTTCCTGACTTCAACCTTTTTTTTTCAGTCTATTGAGTCTTTCCTGTTTTTCCTGACTTCAACCTTGTTTTTCAGTCTATTAAGTCTCCTGTTTGTTTCCTGTTTTTAGTCCACATGCTGATAATGCTCTTCATGCCCCAAATTAAGAGACAGTATCAGAAACCCCTATATATTTTCTAAATCCAATTTAATTTATCTAACTCCCTACAACAGAGCTAAATAGAGAATTCACAAAGGAGGAATCCCTAATGGCTGAGAGACACTTGAAGAAATGCTCAACATCCTTAATCATCAGAGAAATGCAACTCAAGACAACTCTGAGATTCCATCTCACACCTGTCAGAATGGCTAGGATCAAAAACTCAAATGACAGCACATGCTGGCGAGGGTGTGGAGAAAGGGGTACCCTACTCCATTGCTGGTGGGAATGCAGGCTTGTGCAACCACTATGAAGGTCAGTCTGGCGATATCTTAGAAAACTTGGAATAGCTTTGCCTCAGGACCCAGCCATACCACTTCTGGGTATATATCCAAATGCCTCTTCATGGAATCATAAGGAAGTTTCCTCATCAACGTTTATAGCAGCCTTATTTGAAATAGCTAGAAACTGGAAACAACCCAGATGTCCCTCAACCGAAGAATGGGTTAAAAAACTGTGGTACATCTACACAATGGAATATTATTCAGCTATCAGGAACAATGAAATCATGCAATTTGCAGCCAAATGGATAGAACTAGAAAAGCTCATCCCGAGTGAGCTAACCTAGACTCAGAAGGATGCATATGGCATCTATTCACTTATAGTAGGATTTTAGCTATATGGTAGAAGGTATCGATACTACAACTAACACACCAAAGGGAACTTGGACATAGACTTTTTATTTTTATTTTTTATTTATTTTTTATATTTTTTTCTAATTTTTAGTCTTTTTTATCTATTGTATGCTTATTTGTTTGTTTGTTTTTTAGTTCTCTCTCCCGGGCAATGAGACACTTTTCACTGATGGTACTGCCTCGTAGACCCCCAATGAATGAGGAGGCTCTTGGCCCTCATACAACCTCTCAACTGAGATGAGGGACTGTTACATAAGGACACCCCACCCCAGAGAAATGGGATGGAAGGTGTAGGAGGTAAAGAAAAAAAATGAAATGTGATGTTTCGGCCTTTTACTACTAATTGTCATAAACTGTTTAGGATAATTAAGAAATGCAAACTAATAGTTATGCAAGCCAGTCATTCTGTTAGGTACTATGACAGCCTATTATAGTTACTTGCTAAGCTAATCAGAAATAAACCTGCTAAGAGACAAGCAACATCTGCTTACCCTAATATAAGAGATAGATAGGGCCTCTTCAAAAACCTCAAGAGAACTGCAGAATATGGCATTCAAAGATGTTTTCGTAACTTTAGATTTTTTTATATCAAGACATATCAACTCCTGACAGCACCCCCTATTCTCCTCCAAGTAGAAGATGAGCATCGAAGAATCTGCAGTGGGAGATGACTGAATTAGTCGCAAGCCTATCTCTTGGTAGGAAAAGCCCCTTGCTCCAACTGTAGACAGAATGCTGTCCAAAAAGGACAAAACCTGGAAGCAGGTAAGTCGACAGCCTAGCTCTGACAAGACAGGGTAGGTAAGTCCTTCATAACCCCTGCTCTACAATCAATGTCTGTCAGAGAAGCGGGGCCAAATGACTGAAGATTGATGCTGTAATGTATGGAGAGAAAATGGGAACTGTCCAGGCAGCCACTGGTATGTCATTTCTTAGTTTGGGAAGCTTCAGGCCCTGTACTTCCTATAAAATCAGATATATTTATCCCTCTCAGGTCTCTGAGGTGATTGAAGAACAGATATATAGAGTCTCATAATTAAATTTTGAGTTGTTTAGGAGTCAAGAGAGTGTTATACATCTAAGAAGATACTTTTAAAATTGTGTTGCAAGTTAGTATGAGTGTTGAGTCAGATATAGAACTTTAAACTCATGGAGATGTTTAGATAGTAGAATGTTAAAGTCAGGTACCAAATACATATGGACTGGTCATTGGGAATGTACATTAAGCCATATAACCCTCATAACTGTGGCCTAATTACCTCTGTTGTTTTGTATTGTATTTATTATTATAAGGGAAAGAGCCATTTGTTGGACTGAAAGGGGAAACTGTAGGGGGAAATAAGATATACCTTAAACTTAAAAAAAAGGGAAGAGGATGGGGGGTTGAGGGTGGGAGGGTGAGACTGGAGGGGGGAATAGGGAGGGGACTGCGATTGAGATGTAACTTGAAGAAATAAAAAATAAAGGAAAAAAAGAAATAATTATTTGCCTTACTTCTACCCAAATCAATAGCTATTTGCAAATACATATTCACAGTGGGACAAGTGTTCACATTACAGATTGAAATGATTTCTGATTACAGCTTTAATGTCCTCAGAATAATAATAGTGCAATATTCAGCATTTTAAAATGCTAAATGAATTTTGTCCATTTATTAATGGTGCTTAAAATGATCCATGTAATGGTGCATAAACAATGGACAGGAATAAACTCATCACCAAATTACTGAGACAGAACCAAATCTGGCAGCCTGTGGGCTGCTGGCAATTGTGACTTGATGATTTTGTCCAGACAGAGGACTTGGGTGCCTCGAGGGCCCCTGTGCCACGTGGTTTGAGTTGCTTCTCGTGTCATGGATATTGTCTGTCTCAGCTGCTGCCTCCCTCTCAGTCTACTTATGGCCAGAGTCACATGTTTTCAGAAAGATGGGATTTGTCAGGGTGATACCAGTGACTCTTAGGCCCTTGCCCTACCCACACCACCGTATGGGTTAGTCGGTTGGCTGAGAAAGAGGAAATCACATGGGCTGGCATTGTGACAGCTGGATCCACAAGGACATTGTGTTGCTATGCAGATTTCATGAAATGCAGTCTGGGAAGTAAAGATGGCAGCAATAAGAGGAAGCAGAGTCATAACTTTCGCCTGGATTTCCTTTCCCTTTGCTATGAGAAAATGCCCTGACCAAGTCACTTAAGAGGGCAAAGGTTACTCGGCTTTCCATTCCAAGTTATAGCCCATCATGGCCGTGGAATCAAAATGAGAGGGGCTGGGAGGAACTGGTCACATCACTCCCTCAATAGAGAGCAGACAACAGTAAGTGAACACGTGCGTGCTGGTCCTCAGCTACTTTATACCTCACTTCATACCATCCAGGCTCCCCCGCTCCAGGAATGGCTCTGCCCACAATTAAGTCGGATCCTCCCAGTTTGATTAACTTAGTCAGGGAAATTTGTCACAGACGTTCTCAGAGGTTCTCCTTAATCTAGTATGTATCCACAGAGACCCACCTGCCAGGTGCCAAGTGGCTACTTGGTGTCATCACACCTCTGCAGTGCTGCTCGGGGATGAAGGTGAGCGTAGGAGGCCGGCACGCCTTTGTGAAGTTTGCGCTCTTCTCCCTGTTTTCTCAGAAGGCTTTAGAAAGAGAGAAACAATAAAAAAACTGCTATGTGTCTTATGTTAGGGCTGTGGGGACATCACGGTTGGTAAAGTGCTTACTCTGCATCTTCAGGAACCTTTTTCAAAAAGGAGAAAAACACGCGGCAGGTGGTGGCTCCCTGTATCCAGTCACTGGAGAGGTGGAGATAGGGATCCCTGAGGCTGTATGACCAGCCAGCCTTCCTTGTTTGGGTCATCTGGTCTCATATCCCTGTGAGAGCCTAGACTCAAACAAACCTCCATAAGATGGGCAGCTTCAGAGAAGCACACCCAGATGGTCCTCTGGCCTTCACGTGCACATGGGCAGAAACATGCACACAGAAACACGCACACGCAGAAATGCATCTTTTAAAAGATGTTGCTTGTCCATTGACTTGCATCACTTTTCCACCCGCTTCCCTTCTGGCCCCTCTAAGCAACCCTCCCCAAGCCCGTCTCACGCTTCCCATTATCAAGTTGAAAGTGTTTTCCTTTGATTATAAATCTGCGCTTGCACAGATACTTGTTATGCCAAACATTTCCACAAGGTGAAAACTGGAACCCATTCAAAATGTTAGCACAGTAAACTAAATCATAACTTCACAAAAATTTCTAAACAAATTAAATTCCAAATCTTTCATGAAATGATTTCAAGTAAATTCAGAACTACATAAACTAATACTTCTTGAACATTTTAGAAAGAAGCAAAGAGAGCATTTCAGGACTGTTTGAAGCCAATAGACTTAATGGACTTGGACCAAATGACTTTTAACGTTGAATCTGATAGAAAATAAAAGGAAGAGATCATTCATCCTCTCTTCATACTGGAATATTTTCAAGATAGTGAATTATTTTAAAATATGCATTCCTCACAAAGAACTACAGAGAAAGGTCAAGGCGGGACCTGCCAGCTCATGAAATTAGAGTGTGACCTTTGCAATTTCTGGCAGGAGAAATGTGGGAAGAAAGGGAAGAGAGTGCTAAGGAGAAGGTGACTTCATGGACTCAGGGGTTTAAAATCTATGGCTGTTCTGACAGTGTGACTAAACACGGTTTGACCTGACTTAACAAGAAAACAGATCCCAAGCCATGGGTTTGCACAGAAGTATCTTACTGACTATTGACAAGGCAGAGCACTGACTAACGAGAGCTGGGCACGCTCTGTAGACCTCCTCCCAATGAACTGTCAACAGTTCAAAGATGAAATACTCCGTGACACATGGATATCACGCAAATATTCGACGTCACTATGGACATATGTACCTAAAACACATAGGCAGAACACCAATGCATATAAAAATAAAATTAAAACAATTCAAAAGTTAAACATTTGAATTCCACATATGGAAAAAAAAAAAACCTGTAATCCTAAGTCTGGCTTATTTTGCTTGTCATGATGATCTGCAGCCCACCATGGTCATCCTGCTAACGAAATGCTCTTCATTAAAACTTTGTGGTGTAAATGGACCACACTTTCTTTATCCAGTCTACCCGCAGCCCACCATGGTCATCCTGCTAATGAAATGCTCTTCATTAAAACTTTATGGTGTAAATGGACCACACTTTCCTTATCCAGTCTACCATTAATGAGATTAGGCTGAACTTATGGCATAGTTATTGTGAATGCCACAGCATTAAACATGAATGCACAGGTGTCTCCATGGTGCCCTGACTTAGAATCTTTCTGGAATGTACCCAGAAGTGGCTTAGCAGGAACACATGGTACCTCCGCTTCCTGTTCTGAGGGAACTCCCCCTGGTTTCCATGGACACTACATTCATTAACGTTCCCTGACTAGCATGGGTGGGATTGCAGGTCCAGCGTCTTAGCTAGGGTTTCTATTGCTGTGAATAAATACCATGACCATGACAACTTTTATAAAGGAAAACATTTAATTGGGGCTGGCTTATAGTTCAGACATTTAGTCCATTGTCATCATGGCGGGAAGCCTGGTGGCATGTAGGCAGGCATGGTGCTGGGGAAGTAGCTGAGAATTCTACATCGGGATCGGCAGTCAGCAGGGAGAAAGTGAGCCACTGAGCCTGGCTTGAGCTTCTGAAACCTGGAAACCCCCATCCCCCAGAGACACACTTCCTCCAACAAGGCCATGTGTCCTGATCCTTTCAAATAATGCCACTCCCTTTGAGTGCATGGGGGACATTTTCATTCAAATCGGAGCATTCAGTTAGAAGCAGAGCTCTAAGAGCAGTGTGCTCTGGCAATGCTCCCCTGGAAAGATTGTCCTTTGTCAAATATCAGTGTGACCAAATTAGGAGGCGAAAGTGCAGATTACTAATGGGAAATTCTAAAACAGTAAATAATCAAATTCCTGTGGAATGTAAGGAGAGTGCCAAAGATATTTTCTGTAAGCCACGTGGCTGTGAGCCCTGCTTTTCCCAGAGGAATCTCGCTGTTCTGGCAACCCAAGAGCTACACTGTGGCTCTTCACGATTTTGACCAGATTTTGTCACGACACTTGGAGGCCTGGTCTGAGCAAAGCAGGCCATTGGTTGCAGCTGTAACACCCTCCTCCACCAGGCTGGCTTGAGATTGGTTGCTGACTGTACATGCTCCATTAGGCAGGGTTGAGATTGGTTGCTGGCTATACATCCTCCATCAGGCAGGGTTGGGACTGGTTGCTGCTGAGACACTGTCTTTCATCAGGCTTGGCCAGGGCAGCATCTCCAGGCCACATGTAAAGCATCAGACTACATTCCATGCCCACCGAGACTTATAAATACATCTAAACTGGCAGCTAATAAGACTGGGGTAAAATGAGAACAGAAACAGATATCAGACACATTGCTCTTAAACAATGTCCCTAGTGGATATTGTTTGCCTGGATGCCCTGCTCACGCCTGCCCAAGCTGGGAGACCCCATTTGCCCTCCTCCCAACCCAGTCCTCACTGAAAAACTCCGGCCATTTAGATATGGCCAGTTTACCCAAGTACCCGTCCGGGTGCTCAGTATTTGACCATACTTGGGCACAGTCTCAGTTTCTGACAGACACGTCATCCCTCCTTGCCTAAGGTCTATAAAACTCCATACCTTAGCCTTCCCTGGCCCCGTTCTTTGGTACTAATGAACCCTCTCGGGAGCAGCGTCTAATAAACTTTCATTTATTTACTTTAATTCTGTCTGATAGGGCCTATATTGTTGGCAGAGAAATCATATATATAATCCCTCATGGGAGGCAGGTGCACAACAGTCGATCCATATGGAAACTCAGAGTATGCTTACACTTCAAGCTCTCCACCTACCACTCTCATCAAGAAAATGCTGGAACCATTGCAGCTTCTTTAAAGCTCCTGGGTGTCTCTCAGTGAGAGACTGAGACTCCATTGCTTCTAAGCGACACCGTGGGTCAAACAGAAGAGGGATCTCAGGATGAGTTTGCAACATCTATATTTCTTACTTGATTTGAAACATGTGCTTGCAAAGAATGCATGCAATGGGGTTGTGTACAGCAGAAACACAGGCCAAAAGATGACAGGTTTTATGACCCCGACACTTGTTCCTCTGACAGTAATTAGTATTTGGTGTGGACCAGGCACTCAGTGTCACTTTCAATATTGTTTCGTTACTCAACAGCTTGAAGTGCAAACTTAGCATGAAGTCACCATCACATGTTGAAGACCCAGGAGACACTGCAGTACTGGATGTCTGCTATCTGCCACTCTTTTCTCTGTTGGAAGTTACATTTGCGTGACAGCACAGGCGCACTGGGCACATTTGGTTACCTGCCATCATTGTGGTATACTTCACCAGCCTGACAGATGGTTGCCGTGGGCTCAGGCTATCATCCGTACCAAGAGGCCAACAGTCACCCCAGCACACAGTGGGGGTTCCATCCCCTTGAGTTCTTTGCTGTGTGGCAGTCTCTTTGAAACTGCCACACACACAATGCCAGTCTTCTCTCAGGCATCAGGCTTGTGCTTCCTGTTCACTGTGGAGAAAGCAGCTGGTGATTTTGTGTTCAGATCCGGGGAGAAGCCATGAGACCTGTCTTCTGACATAACCAGGAGGTCTTAGACCTGGGAATTAGGTTTTATGAGGGGAGATGTGATACTGATACCTGTTCCTTTCTTGTCCTTACTGCTGCCTTGATTTGCTCAAGTACACAAGTGATCACAAACACGGGCTGGTCAAATCCCCAAATCCCCACATGTATCTCACCCATGTCTTTGTGGCAAGTCAAGGCAGGAGTGTTCAGCAAGCAGAATTAATCAACATCTGGGCCTCTGTTAGAGTCCTACCATCTTCCTTGGCTAAATAAACAAGTAGAAAATGCTAAGTGCAGGCAAGGCTGAGATCACTAAATGCACCTTCCAGCCCTGGAAACATCGGAGAGCACAGAGTGGGCTTCCATCCACCAGGCCTATCTCTGCCTGGTGCAGCTTCAAAGTGAAGCCCCCCTATGTGTTGTAAGTGTAGTGGATGTGGTGGGCTCCTTATAGGTTTTCAACTGTTGGGTTCTTTGTTGCTGTTGTTGCTGCTGTATGTGTGTCTTTTCTTTTGAAACAGGAATCTTGTTATTTAGCCCAGGATGGCCTCAAATTTATCACTTTCCTGCCTGCAGCCACTGAAGAGTCTATGGCATGTGTCACCACACCTAATCCAATTTAAAAATCATTAACAGTAAGTCATTTTATTAACTCTTTATTTTAATCCTTCAATCTAAAAGAGTAATATTTATTTTTTAGATTCAATATAAAAATTACCTAGTTGACTGTCCTTTTCTATGATAACATAGACCTGTCTCTGTTATAAAAATGTAGCTAATTGATGTATATACATGTGAGTGTAGCACAGTCAGAATTGTGTCATTGATGGGGCATCTTTAAAATGAGAGAAAACTGACACCATTCATACAAAGAGTTTTAATATTTGCTGGACTTTTCTATGTGAGCTGTGTGGTAAGTCAAGAGGGAGTCTTGTACAGAGGATTTATCAATCGTTACACTTAGAATTGCAAGGATGGCTTAGCTCAGGACTTTTGAAATTAAGTAGGCCACCATATCACATTTTATCTGCAAGCTTCTTTGCATTCCTGTGAATTTTCAGGAGCTCAAAGCTTTTGGAGTCTTCCCTATGGATTTCCTAGTGAGACCAACATTCACTAACATATGTACACACGTGAAACAGAGTTCAAAGGGGAGATAGAGCAGTTGTAAATGTGGAATAGTCACAGGAAATATTGAAGTGAGCATGAAGTACAGGAAGCATAAAGACGGTTAACTCCAAGTTTTTATATTTCATGGTTTCATGAGCACCACCCCAAAACTGTCCCCACTTGAGTCATTCTCTAAGAAATTGAAAACCAAGTTCTAAGACACCACGCCAATCAATGCACTGGAGAGCTGTCGCAAAATCCAGGAAATTTGCTGTTTTTATCACTGACTTGGAGGTAGTACACTAACGTCTTTATTGAACCATATATTTAGGCTTTCTTAATAATTTTGCCCTGAAAATTTAGAGATCAAATATTATTCATTTTCATAGAATCTTACTTTATAAAATCTTAACTTTACCCAGGTGAACACTCAACTGTTGAAGTTAAGGATACATTTACTAATCCAGAAAGAACACTGGATGTCTGAGTTTGAAGGTATTACACAATAGTAACATGAGACTTTAATTAAGATTTTTGTGGAGTTGAATATGGATCAGTAGTGAAACTAAAATTTTCTTCCAAGTAATATTATGACTATATATAATATGTATTATATATTATATATTATATATATATATACATATATATATATATATTCATAAGGACATTTTCTACTACTGCCAAGGAGGAGTTGTTTAACTTCTAGTTGTGGTTCCATGAAGAGCAGATCACCACTGTGAAAGTATCATTTCATAATTACAAAGAGTCACTTTATTAAGTGGACACATATCCATGTACGTACACAATAAGAAGTTAAAGTATACAAAGACAAAGCAAACAGAACAGAAGGAAGAGTTTGTAGATATAGTTGGAGATTAAAATTCCTTTATCAACAATTGAGAAAATTTATACACAGGAAATCCATATGGACATGGATTAGATAAAATTATCAAGCAACTTGACCTAATCTCTACAGAATGCTCTCACCAACAAGGCACAGTTCACAGGCATTTTACATAGCCACAAAAATAAACCAGCAACAACAATACATTCTCACCAAGAATGATTTTATTCTGTGACACTACACAAGTTCCAGTAGCATTAAAATACCTAGATTAGAGTGTTTTCTCACTGCATCTCAATTAAAATAAAATAAATATTTCTATACTTAAAAACTAAGTAAAACAACTTCAAATAATCCAATAAAGAACTAAAAGAAAATTTAGAAAATACTCTAACTGGAATGAAGTACCAACAAAATTGACTGGGTTTTGGGTGTTTTTGAAATTCAAATCACAAATGAAGACTCAATCAATTACTTCAATATTTACCCCCAAGAACAAGAAAAAGCAAATACACAAATACATACAAATTTCAGAACAAAAAATAATAAATCAAGGAAGAAAATAGAAGTCTTTTATTAATGAAGAAAGCAATGCTGACAGTTGACGTGTCTGTAATTAGGTTAGCCAGGCCAAGATGGAGAATGACAAGTCAGTACTGTCAGCCTGAGGGGTTGAATTTCTTCCAATTATACAAATCACAGGACAAGATGTATGCAAAAGATAAGATAACCTTTCTCCAAAGGCCATTTATTGTAGTATTTTATATAGCAAAATTTCTCAAATAATAGCATTGCCCAGAGAGTCTAAAGGTAAACCTAGATGTCTGCCATCATGATGTCCCCGTGTCTCCAGCATGTCCCAGCCGGGCTGGTGACACCATCTTGTGTCCTGGCCGTCTCTGCCATCTCTCTGTGTGTCAGCTTGCTCTGTCTCCTCATCTTCTGTCCAAATGATAATCTCACTCCTATTGTTCTTTCTGTCTTTGCTTCTGGTTCTGTCTTAGCTGAACGTCCACATTTCTGTAGAATTCACTCCAATGCTTTGTACACATCAGGTATTCAACAGATACTTAATTTAGTGGTTTTTAAAAGAGTAATCCAGTGTTTCTTGGGGCTCCCTGAGACTCTTCCAGGAGTTCAGCAAAATATTGTGAAAAAAACTGTTCTCATAGTCACTGTATGATCTGATTCTTTTCACGGTCAGTATGTCAAGGCCAGCAAATACCAACAGAACTTAATGGAGCTGAACCCAAGCTTAGTAGGGCACTCAGCTTTCAAGACTGAGAGAGTCCTAAAACAGCAACAAAAAAAGTTGAGGGTCACTGCCCTAGTGGTTGGCTGGTGGAAGAATTGTGGCCTCACCAGGAAGTGTTAAAATGCTGTATAAAAGCGAGCATTCATCCCCCAAATGCCTCCCATCTGATACCTATGACAAGGCACCATGCCTTGCTGCTGACAGGCCCTTTGTGAGAGCCAGAGCACCAGGCAGCCCTCAAACACTAAAACCCCACTGAACCTTAGGTTGAGATGGTGTCAATGATTTGAGTTCAGTTGTGCCTAGGTTGAAACTCTAGGATGTAAAAACAATAAATCCAGAATGTTAAAAAAAGATAACCTTTCTCCAAAAATTAAACTTAAATAATAACATACAAATGTGTGAGATCACTAATTATCAGGGTAATGCAAATTATAACCATAAATAAGTGCTACCCTCTCCTCATTAAAACGTTTAGAGTAAAACTAGAACAGCAAATCTGCTGATAATCTGAAGAAATAATTCCAGCACACTGCTTATGGACAACAATGAAGGGCTTCTTTAAGAAATTAAAAATGGAATCACCACAGGTACAAGCAACTCCACTGAGCACACATACAAAGAGATAAAGCCAGGTTATCAAACATGCTTGCATACTGACTCTTACAGCAATGTTATGTGACAGGCAAGATATGGAAAAAAAAAAAACTCTTGGCAGATGAAGGAATGCTGAAAACAAATAAGGTATATTCACAAAATGTAATTTAGAATTTCTGACTCGTGTTAGAGCCTGTTGAGTCTTGGGAGCTTATGCTGAGTGGGCTAAGCTAGTCACAAGTTAGTTGCCTTCTCCTTTTTCTTTTTAAGTACGATATTTTCTGTTTATTCTCTGGAATTTTCTTACATGTATATATGAGTTTTGATCATCTCCACCTCCTCATTCCAACTCTTTCTGAATACCCTCCACCAGGTCTTCCTTCACATTTTGTAACAGGCTCCCAGACTGTAACACAGACGATGCCATGCTGGAAGTACCATGCAGGCCTTGTATCCCAGCAGGTAGGCAGTAACACCTTTCAGAATGAGAACAAAATCCTAATCCTTCAATGTCCATATTCTGGGAAGGTCCCTAAATGTACTAGCCTTGCTTTTTGGCTTCAGTAGTTCTGCTTTCTGGCCCACTGTCCTTGCCAACTGAGGTATGTCAATCTAGGATACAGCTTTTGAACTTAAAGGTCCACCCTGATAAAGGCTCAGGACTGCACTCTGGTCCTGTACATTCAGTGTACTTGCCAGCTGGCTGATAAAGACTTTCTTTTTTTTTTTTTTTTTTTTTTTTTTTTTTTTTTT
>CAJQZJ010032670.1:3856798-3869151 GCA_907164525.1 Lophiomys imhausi
CACACACACACACACGCACACACACACGCACACACGCACACACACACACACACACACGCACACACACGCACACACACGCACAATGACTCTCCCTCCCCCATCAACTACCATCAGAAAGTCTTTATCAGCCAACTGGCAACTGCACTGAGTGTGCCGGACCCAGTGCAGCTGCTATGGGTAAATGTTTGCACCAGCTGTGGCTATGCCACGTCTTGAGGACAGCATCTCACTGCTCCCCTCACCCGCCCTCAGGGTGTTTTACTCTTTCCACTTTCTCTTCTGTGCTGTTTCCTGAGCACCTGTGGAAGGAGATGACACGCATGCGCCCTGCCCCATGTCTGGCTGAACACTCAGAATGGGTTATTCCCACACTCTGCACAGCTCTGAGTCTCTGCAGTGACCTCGGCGCACCGCAATGAGAAGCTTCTCTGGTCCAGGTTAGGAGCCACACAAAGCTACTGACATTAATGTATATATTTAGGAAGTGGTTTAATAACGTGGCCAACAAGAAAGACAGCATGAAAATGTTCTCTCTTTGGGCCCCTGACTATGAGTTTTTACCATGTGCACAACATTAAGCATGGGGCTTAGGAACATTTTACTCCTCAAGATGTGAACAGAGCACTGATAATCTTGATAAGGAAATACATAGTGAGCACAGAAAGGGAGGGATGGTCCCCCATGCCGGGTGGAAGCTTCATGCACCAGAGTAACACATTAATATCAAGCAATGACTTGAGGCATCTCAGAGGATGGTGGAATGAAGTGCCAATGAACATCTGTACCCCAGAACTGAATGTGAGGTCCTTCAAACCCACAAATGCCTCAGAGAGGCAGCGCTTTCCACCTCTGCCTTGGAAAAACATTAGAATTTTTTAAAGTTGTTGAAGTCAATGAGAAGATGAGCCCATCTCTTAGGGACAAACGGTTCTTCAACTGTGAAAACTGACTTGTGAGGTCAGAGAATGTGAGAACTGCCTCGGAGGGAGGATGCACAGGGTGTGGGAAGCATCATTGTAGTCATTTGCATTATGATAAAAGATGGATGTAATTCCTCAGAAACGGTGAATAATGGATCACATATGCAGCTCCGGAGCTGGGTGAGCATCTGTAGCTGCTCTCAATGTGGTCCAGTGTCAAGGCCCATCAGCCTCAGTTGCAGATCTCAGTTGCTGGCCAGCTGAGATAGCCAGAGCATTCCCCAAGGAGCAATATCTCTGCAAGATCTTCCTTCTAGCTGCCCAACGTATTGAAAACCACAGGAGGAGGAGATCAAGACAAATTAAGCGTGTTATCCGTGATTCCTTCTGATAAAGCATTGCCAGGATCTTGGAGAATCTTCCAAGTTATTAGATGAACTGATACATATGTCACCGGGAAGATTAGCTAAGTTTGATGATGGTTGCTGAACTTACATTTGTACTTTAAAGAAATATTGAAGCCAGAGTAACTTCGACAGCAATGTGATGGCTGGTGTGTGGTTAGGAACGGGAAGGGAAGCTCACCCTCTCTGCACCCTTGCTTTACTCTGACATAAATGGATGCTGCTCCACTGGTTACAGAGCCCAGTAAGCTGTACAAACAATCCTCTCAATACCAAGGCTAAGACCAGCTTTGTGATTGAGCATGTTTTCATGTGACCAAGCAGACAAAGAAACAAGGAAAACAGAGGGAGAAGACTAGAATTCTTTGTACACATCCACACTCACACATCACACATGTTAGACTGTAGATGAGAGTATTTCTCTCTGCCATGAGGTTTTAATGATTGTTCTCTAGATTAAAGTGTGTATAGTGTGATCACTGTAACACCCAGCACATAAACATTGGAGTTGCCTTTACTGATGGCTAAAAATGGGTGGATGGAAGTCCTCTGCTGTCCTTGAGAAACCATGGCTCTTTTTTTTTTAAATATTTATTACTTCAGGTTACATCTCCATCACAGTGTTCTCTTTCCACCCCTCCCAGTCCCGCCCGCCCACCCTCTACCCCCCATCCCTTCCATCCCACTCCTCTGGAGTGGAGTGTCCCTACATAACACTCCCCTGCCCCAGTTCAGCAGTCATATGAGGACCAAGAGTCTCCTCATACACTGGAGGCCTACAAGGCAGCACCACTAGGGAAAAGTATCTCATTGACAGGAAACAAAGTCTATGTTCATATTCCCTTTGGTGTATTGGTTGTAGTATAGTTATCCTGTACTATATGGCTAAAATCCAACTATAAGTGAATAGATGCCATGTGCGTCCTTCTGAGTCTGGGTTAGCTCACTCAGGATGAGCTTCTCTAGTTCCATCCATTTGGCTGCAAATTGCATGATTTCGTAGTTTCTGATAGCTGAGTAGTATTCCATTGTGTAGATGTACCACAGTTTTTTTTTTCGCCTTTGAAAATAATTTTATAGGAATCTTTTGAAGCCAAGCAGGGTCTAAAAGGGCAATTTTACATTTACAGTTGTTTGAGGCAGGTCTGGTCTGGAAGAAATGCTTAAAAAATACAAGCCCAATGACATTTGTACTCAATGTGTTGTCTTCTTCCTAATAAACTTCACATTAGGTAGTTTTTATTGCTCTAATAACTTTTAACTGAATTTAAAAGTACTAGATTCTGGCCTGGGAAAGGCTGATTTTTAAAACGGAGTTTCACCTTACCTACTTCTACCAGGGAAGCAAGCTGGAGCCCAGAGACCAACTGGATTGTGAGCCACTGTCTGCACCAGGGTGACTCAGCACTGTTATCACCGAGGTGCAGTTATGTGCTGAGTGGCCAACAGTTCATGATAAAGAGGGGTGCATGTACGTGTGTGCTTGTATGTGTGTGCCCTTGCCTTGCACGTGTGTTGCTCCAAATGACTACCTGTTTCCTCTCTCCCCTCCTTCTATAGCTTCCTGGTACAGACAGCCCTTTGTATCTGGGGAGTCTGGGGAGTCTGGGGAGTCTGCATCCTCACACTGAACCAACTGCAGATGAGAAATGAACTTAGGTCTGCGGCATCTCAGGCTGCACTGAACGAGTGCAGTTGTGTCCCTGTTGTCATTATCGCCCAAACAATACAGCACAACAACTAATTACATTGCATTTGTATTGTTTGAGCTAATATGGATGACCTGTAGATGAACAAATGCAGGGATTTATGCAAATCCTATATAATTTTCTATATGCAGACTTTTTTTTTATAAATACTTTATTTTTTTTTCTTCAAGTTACATCTCAGTCACAAACCCCTCCCTATTCCCCCTTCCTATCCCGCCCTTCCACCCTCTTTCCCCCAGAAGTTTCCCCTTTCAGTCCAACAGATGGTTCCTTCTCTTATAACAGTAAATACTATACAAAACAGCAGAAATAAATATGCCACATTTATGAGAGTTAAATGGCCCAGTATACCTTCCCAATGTCCAGTTTATACATATTTGGCCCCCTGACTTTAAGATTCTACTATCTAACCATCTCCATGTGTTTAAAGGTCTATATCTGACTCAACATTCATACTAACTTGCAACACAATTTAAAAAAAAAAAAGAGGGCAATTGTCCCAGGGTTGGGACTGGGGCAGGGCTCTGTTCTTATCTTTCCAGGAGAATCGAAGCGTCCATTAGGGGAGCCCGGGGACGGCTGGACAGCGGAAACCTCAGCAGAGAGCAGAATCAGGCACCAAGGAGGACGAGTGACCCAGTTGATTCTGCCTGGCAGACTTCCTCAATAGCTGTCTCCATCAGGGGCCTGCAACCACCACGGCAATCCAATGTCACTGGGACCGTTCAGCTCTACACAATGCCCTGGCAGGAACCTCAGTGAAGCCTGCAAGATCAGCTTCTGCCTACAAACCCCTTAGGTCATCTAAACAGCTGAGAACAGAAGGACTGAACATAAAAGGAGTGTACTAACATTTTTAACCATTTTTTCCACAGTTTTTTAGTCCATTCTTCGGTTGAGGGACATCTGAGTTGTTTCCAATTTCTAGCTATTACAAATAAGGCTGTTATGAACATAGATGAGGAAACTTCCTTGTGATTCAGTGAGGAATCATTTGGATTCCAAAAGTGGTATGGCTGGGTCCCGAGGCAGAGCTAGAAATGAACCCACACACCTATGGTCACTTAATTTTTGACAAAGAAGCCAAAACTGTACAATGGAAAAAGGACAGCATCTTCAACAAATGGTGCTGGTCCAACTTGATATCCACATGTAAAAGAATGAAATTAGACCCATACTTATCACCTTGTACAAAACTTAAGTCCAAGTGGATCAAAGACCTTAACATAAGGTTGGACACACTAAATCTACTAGAAGAGAAAGTGGGGAAAACCCTCAAACTCATCGGCACAGGTGACAACTTCCTGAACAGAATACCAACAGCTCAGGCTCTAAGAGCAACAATCAATAAATGGGACCTCATGAAACTGAAAAGCTTCTGTAAGGCAAAAGACACTGTCATTTGAACAAAACGGCAGCCTACAGATTGGGGAAAAAAATCTTCACCAACCCGACATCTGACAGAGGGCTAATATCCAAAATTTACAAAGAACTCAAGAAATTAAATGCCAAGAAACCAAATAATCCAATCAAAAAATGGAGAACACAGCCAAACAGAGAATTCACAAAGGATGAATTCCTAATGGCTGAGAGACACTTGAAGAAATGCTCAGCATCCTTAATCATCAGAGAAATGCAACTCAAGATGACTCTGAGATTCCATCTCACACCTGTCAGAATGGCTAAGATCAAAAGCTCAAATGACAGCACATGCTGGAGAGGGTGTGGAGAAATGGGAACCATCCTCCATTGCTGGTGGGAGTGCAGGCTTGTGCAACCACTGTGGAGGTCAGTCTGGCGATATCTTAGAAAACTTGGAAGCCATGGCTCTTTAAGTATCCAACCAGCCATGACGGATACTCCACAAAACACCAGAACATATTCCATCTGCCCAGCCTGATGATGACCATTCCATTTGCCCTTCCTAAGTGTGAGTCACTGGATGCATGTTGAACAATACTGAGGAGGTGGGTCTCTCCTCTCAGAGAATTCACACTGCTGTGGAGAAAAGCGTTATGCAATTGCCTAATTACAATAGAAATACATTCATGGCAAAGCAGGGCATGCTTGACAAAGGGTTTTTTTCCTCTCTTTTTTATTTTTGGTTTTTAAAATAATGTTTATTTATTACATCAAGTTACATCTCCATCATAGTGCCCTCTTTCCACCCTTTCAGGTTCCACCTTCCCACCTTCTCCTCCCTCTCCCACCCATCCCACTCCTCCGATGTAGAGTGTCCCTTCAAATCAGCCCCTCTCAGTTCAACAGTCATATGAGGGCTAAGAGCTTCCTCTTGCACTGGGGGCCTACATGGTAGCACCCCTAGGGCAAATTGTCCCATCGATAGGTAACAAAGCCTATGTTCCTGATCTTTTTTAAGTGATGAGGCTGTGTAGAACAAAGGGGTACAATACTCTGCCCAGTGAGTCATCAGGAACAGCTAGGTGAAGCCCTCACTGTAGCACCCGATGCTCCCCTGAGCCTGCTGCCCCTCTGGGGCTTAAGCAACCAGAATGCAAATAATAAAATCTGTCAGAGGATGAGGTCTGTGTGCCATACTGAAGGCAGTATTCTTGCCTTTACTAACTTTGTTAGCAAAGGACATATTATCCTGGAGAACCAGGAAGCCTGCTGTCCAGCAGGTGCCTACCTGAGCAGGGATGGGGTTTCCCATCACTTGTCGGGGCCTCTAATTGTTCCTGTGTCTGTAAAGAAATATTCCGAAGCATGTTATTTGAAAGCCCTACTGAGTTCCTGCCTGCTCAAATGTGTGGCCTAATGACATGTGGGACTCTGCTGAGCATTGGTTCACCTCCCTATGAGGCCAGGTCCCTACAGGTAGCCATGGTGTTGGGAACAAGAGCACAATGTGTTCCCATGTGCAGGCGAAGGCTGTGTGTCCAGAGAGGAAAGGGGAAATGCAGGAAGGAACATCTGGAAAAGATCAAATGTAATCAAGGGCCAGCCTGGCAGTAAAAGAACTGGGAAGAGAGTGAGCCTCTCTCTGTCCATCCAGAGCGAGGAGTTTCCACTTCACTGCCAGCATTAGAAATGTGTTCCCATCTCATTTGCCTTCTTTGCCAGGAACAGGCAGAACATGGCCCCTCACCCTGCCTCTGGTGAATGCTACCACTGTACATGGGAAATAGCATCCACTCAGACCTGTGACAAAATGCAGAGTGGTCACCTCAGACCACTGCTCTACAAGGAGGTACTTCACACTCCAGCCAGTGTCCCAGGGCCACAAGCGGAGATGCGGGACCTTTCCTCACAGCCTTTGTCTGTCATAACCTGCTGCCCCGGCTCCACAGAAGTATCTGTGCATGCTTTTGTTTCAATTCATCTTACTACTGACCACAGTAAATCCTCTCTAAAGAGACAGAGCCAACAGGGTCTCCGTGGGTGTGTAGAGAAACAGGCAGAAGTAGAAACTGAGCTTTATTCTGAAGCTTTATCTATACAGTTATGGGGATTTGCAAGGCTGTGATCCATGTTGGGTTAGCAATCTGGAGGCTGAGACAAGATCTGACATTGCCTTTCTGAGTCATGATATCCTCTTGGCACCAGCCTGGAAGCATGAAGCAGAGAGAACAAATTGAAAACAGTTTAAAAGCCCAGCCCCAGTCCTCTTCTAGCAAGGGCATGCCACCTACACCATCCCAAATAGGACCACCGCTGGGGACCAAGCATTCAAATGCCCCAAACTGTCAGCTGCATGTCTCTTTAAAAATCACCACACTTACTTAAAACACTGAAGGGTTTATTTGGTTGGTTGGTTTTGACCAGATTGCATAGTCCTCATTCATGAACTTGGTAGACAACAATATTGTGTTGCAATGTCTGGTATGAGTTTCCTAATTGCTGTCCCAGAGTGACTGTGACCAATGTTGGGGACAACAGACTGAAATCTTCCATGACTGACTCTTCAGAGATAGTTTAGAAAAAATTTGCTTCTGGGGCAAAGGACTGCAGTGTGAGCTGGGAACACCTTGCCATACCAGGAAGAAAGCAACATCACAATCACTTTGAGATATCACCTCCTCGCCCCTATTAGAATCCTGATCATTAAGAAATATGACAGCTAATGGCGGGGAGGGTGTGGGGGAATTTGAGCTCTTACTCACTTCTTTGGGGGTTAAAACATGTAGAGCCATAATGGAAGTTAGTATGGAGGATCCTTAAAAAAATAAAAATAGAACCACCATATAACCAACTATTCTATCAGGCTTGTGGGCACCATGAAGGGGTCATTGTCACCAATGCTCTTGGGAACTAGTACACACATTTCTGGAAAAGATGATGTGGCATTTTAAAAGTTAGTCTCAGCTGCATTTATCCAGTCTTAAGAGGAAGCAATCCTTTACACAATGTGATTCTTAACGTTCTACCAAAGTATCAGACATATGGGCTCCTTATTTTCCACCATAACTGCCTACATTTTCTAGGAACTCATGTCTCATGCTGGTGGGTGATGTTTAAAATAGACTCTAAGCTAAAAATAATTAATTAGCCTGTAGCCCTTCTATGTTGATTATAGACTTTGGAGTGCAGATCTTTGGGTTTGTAAGAGTTATGGAATGACCTTCCTTCATTTTATTTAATTTTTAATGTCTAATTCCAAGAAGTCTCAATGTTTATGGCCTGTAAATAATTGTCAGCATGTCTGGTTCATTTCCAACCTCTTGCAGCTGGGTGCATGAGCTACCCAACTCATTCCCAAGGACCTCTGGACATCTGTCCTTCCCGCAATGACCTTGGGAAACCCTTGACATCTGCTAATGGTGGGTCATTAGGAAAGTTGCTGGGAGCACCTCACCAAGGGAGGACTTTGCCTGCAAACATGTGTTGTGAGTGAGCAGGGAATTTTGTTCAGTTAGAAGAGATCAACCAGAGCTTTCTTAATCTGCCTTTGCTAGACTGAGGGACTGAGGTGTGTGTATATAAAAATAAGGCTTGAGAATTTCTGTCACATAAGCCAAAATATAGGAGTTACTTTGACTTTGGCATTAGGAAGGTACAGGGCAGAATTCAGACTGCCAACCACTGCCAGGCAGACATTAGTCTGGGGAAGGTGATAGGCTGTGGCCCTTTAGCACCTTGTAATGCTGGTGACTGTTACTCTGTTGCTGATGGAAACAGGTCTCCATGACCCTGCAGGTGAGACCCTGACATGCTGGCCACAGTCCCCTTCAGCAGAAGGGGCAAGCGAAACCGTCATCTCAGCTGTTTTGTATTCTCACACCTGAGAAACTCCATTTCCTGCAATGGAGAACGATATTGCCTGTGCAGCTTCTGCATTTACTGCTAGATGGGAATCCAGAGAACCAAGGGAAACTGCAAACATGACTTCTGGGTAGCTCTCTTTGTCCCTTGCTTCATGGGCAGCTCCCATTCCTTAGATCTCAGGTTGGGCATAGAGCCAGTCTTGTCCCATGGCAGCTGAGATTGGAGGTCTCATCTGCTCTGATGGCTCACCTCTGTGATGAGTACAGTGAACCACCTACATGTAACTGCCCTCAGCTTCATGAATCTTACAGTGAGTTAGTCTAAGAGACCTGTCCATCAGCATTGTAACACTGTTCCATCACCTGAGGTGGCGAAGGGCTGAAGAGTCAAGTTTCTGAAACAGCAGGACCACTGATGGAGGCCTCCACCATTTCCTTGAGTGGGTCATATAGAATGTACATGGCATGCAATCTTGCAGAATCATCTAAATTCTGACTCTAACACAATTTATTCAATGGCAAAAAATGTGTCTTCAGGATTTAAAAATAGCACAAAGCTTCGCTGGCTTCCTTTGTAAGCTATTTCTGCTTTAGCTCACATTGTCATCTGTCTGTGGCACTGAGAACACTGTCATCTGTCTGTGGCACTGAGAACATTGTCATCTGTCTGTGGCACTCAGACTCTTGAGAATCTGAGCTGAGCTATCAGACGAGGTTTCTTGCTCCAATGTGTTCAACCTCCTGCTGATTCAGGCTGATGGAAGGACAGAGAGGGACACTTGCTTCTGAGGATCCATAAGTACAACGGCAGTTGAGCTTCCTGGCTAAGCCTGACTTCCTGCCAAGCATCTCAGGATGCTATTTCATGAAGTGGAACATAATCTTTCAAAATCCTACTTGGAGAGAGTTTTCAAGATGAAAAATCAGAGAATGTTTAAATCACATCCAAGGAAAAATGTTGGGGTAGTTAGAAAGAACAAAAGCAAGGAGAAGGCACGGTTGACACTAAGGCATGATGTAGTTGGCCGTGCATTCACCAACCTCTGTCCAGGTTGCCCTAGCCCGCTCTGCCACACTGATCTCTGTAAGGCTAAAGCATTCATGACACCATGAGTGTCCTAAGGAAATAGCAGTACCAACCCCTAAAGGCTCCCGGGGACAGTATCTCTTTAAGAGGTGTAACATAAATGTCACCTCTTTTCTCTGACATCCAGGAGTCTCAGAGTACCACTGAAGATGACATCTCTCCCTTCAAAGCTACTGCCACTCACTCTGTGTTTGGATTTTATGTCATTCCTTCTAGTATAATTCCTGATTTGCATATAAAGTACTTATGGAGAAATTACAACTAAATTTTTCATTAAAAAATAGAACCACTGTGTTTAAGATAGTAATTGTCTTTGAGTTGATAAAAGACTAAACTTTTGCCCCAAAGAAATGATTTAAATATTTAGGAAACTGATATAGTAGACTCATTTTCTACTGTTCTCTCTCTAGGACCAATCAGTATCCTATCGATCAATACATCACAGGAGAGGAGCAGAGAGTCCCCCAGCAGTTCCTGCTGGGTATGCCTTCTGCTCTAGGAGCTGAGGCAGGCTTCCTGATAGCAAGAACAGATGCAGAAACTGCATGTGGGGACCCAGTATCACCCAACCACTTCACCAAGGGAAAGCTGCTCTGCCACACCCATCTGTGAGCACACTGCTGCCTCCACTTCATTTCCCCCTAACCATGACTGCTGCACACAGGCCTGGGGACAGTGGGTGTGGCTCTATAATTGCAGCTTGGATCAATGGCTGCTGTGGGCATTTGGACAGTAATTGATTTCCATACTCAGTATGAACTTAATTTAGTAATTATTTATAGACTCTGTTTTATGGGTACAGTGGCCCTGCCAAGTGCCATGAGCTAGAGGAGACTGCATCCGAACTGACCCAGGTCCGGCCCAGCAGGAGCCTTGCCGGATCTATAACAGTAGTGTTCACTCTCTGAGCTGTGTCACTAAAGAAGTAACTGCCCTGATGGCTTATTGAGTTGGCACACCATGGTGATATCACGTTTTCTTACACTTCTCTTAAAAATTCAATGTGTGAATTGTAATGTCCTTAAAAGCCATGACATCACACACTTACGTTTCAATATTGGGTTGATAATATTAACAGTTCCAAGACTGGTATGGCTATATATTTGTGAAACTCAATATCAACACTCACACCAAAAATAGGGGACAAAGTATATTTGGGCCTCTTTCTTGGTGGGCCTAGAACCCAGTGAGAGGACAGATACAGCATAATGACACATGAATGACTGAAAAGTAAAGTCGTGGGTGAGACTGAGCCTGGACGCTGTATAAGCACCTACCAGAGCTGGTGCTGTGATTTTTTTGTATGTTAATTTCTATGTTCAGTTTTTGTGATCAGCAAACAAGGTTTAGAGAAAGATCTTGTCAAAAGTGAAAATAAAACACAAGGTGGACAGTAACTGAGGAAGACAGCCAAGGCCAATATCTGACTTTCATATGCATGTTCACACATGTGCATTTGCACTCATACTGCACATGCATACCACACACACACACACACACACACACACACACACACACACAGAGAGAGAGAGACACACAGACACACACACACACACACACACACACACAGAGACACACATTCATACCAACACAGAACTAATGGAGCTTCCCTTCAGAGCCTACTTTGGAGTTAGGGACTCACCTAGTGTAGAACAAGATACAGTCAGGCCCAGGTCTCAGGACTGTGTCATCTTCTTCTCAGTCAAGTGTGGGTTACATTGGCTGCTGGATGGTCCTGGACATCCTTCTGAAGCAGGCTGTGAGCCCACTTCTCCTATTTCCCTTCTCTCCTCTCCTCTCCTCTCCTCTTTCTTCTCCCTGAACCCCAGTGTCATTCTCTATCTGAACTCTGGCCCCAGTCTGATGCATTTCCAATTGCAAACACTATCATGGGAAAGATAGACCCTGAGTGAGCTGTTCCTCCTCCTCCTCCTCCTCCTCCTACTCCTCCTCCTCCTCCACAACCTGACCTTTTTGAATGTCTCTCTTTAGACCCCTGTCTCTATTCATCTTGTTTCCCAAGTTCCCACCACAAAGCCTCCCTCTTCAGTGGGAATCCTTCCAAGAAGGAGGCTAAATTTTAATCTAGTTGTTATCCCTATCCATGCAGCCTAGGCTTGTCCCTCTGGAGATACTGCCCTACTGGCCACACTTTCTGCCAGGTCCAGAGACCTGTGGCATCTTGACTACCTAGCCTGTTGGTGCGATGCTGCCACCTAGGGGCTGCTCCATGTGCTGCAGGAAACAGGCCACAGTGCTGCCTGTTACGGGAAGGGATGGTCCAGCCGGCTCTACTGAGGAGACCAGCAGGCATTTGTCATGCTTTGGTTTCTATAGAGCCACTTGTGAAGATTGGCTTCGGCACTCTGTACTCATGAAATGTCAACAATATGATCACCTAAACAAGACCTGCACAATGACAACATGCTGACTTGGGTGGGAGAAATATAACAAGGCCCATCCCTAGACGAAGAACTGATGGCTGGTGAGAAAGGAGGAATCCATTTTCCCCAAGGACAAGGTCCTTGATAAATGATCTAATCCCAAGTGATCAGTTCTAAGTAGATATTCATAAACACAACATGAAATGTAACCTGCAAGTTGTATTATATATTTGTTTCTATATACATACACATATATGTGTATGTAACAGTAATAATTAGAGAAAAGGGGGGTCATGAATTTGAGAGGGAGTTGTGGGGCATTTGGGGGATGAGGGGCACACATATATACCATTTTTAAATAATTAAAACATGGTACCCTGTGGGATTCTGTGTATGCAATGGGCTCAGCTGCTAAGGTCTACAGGATGGCTCACACTTCTAGGCTTTTCACCAGGCCCTGGGCTACAGCACCCATATATTGAGAGGATCCCTGAGCCTCTCAGCTTTGCCTACCTGGTGCTTTCAAGAGAATCCTATGGAATGAACCTTGGCATGGGGAGGAGGTTAGGACCCAGGGCAGTGATGGTGAAGGGGTGGGGAGGAGCTCTGTGTCCACAGGAGAGT
>CAJQZJ010032670.1:3869161-3881603 GCA_907164525.1 Lophiomys imhausi
GAGGAGCACAGGACAGTGATGGTGAAGGGGTGGGGAGGAGCTCTGTGAACACAGGAGAGGAGGAGGAGCACAGGACAGTTATGGTGAAGGGGTGGGGAGGAGTTCTGTGTCCACAGGAGAGGAGGAGGAGCACAGGGCAGTGATGGTGAAGGGGTGGGGAGAAGCTCTGTGACCACAGGAGAGGAGGAGGAGCACAGGGCAGTGATGGTGAAGGGGTGGGGAGGAGCTCTGTGACCACAGGAGAGGAGGAGGAGCACAGGACAGTGATGGTGAAGGGGTGGGGAGGAGCTCTGTGAACACATTGAGGAGGAGGAGTACAGGTTGGACACAATTTGTGGAGAAATATTCCTGAGAACAGAGATGAATGAGCACCTCTCACAGAAGTGCTAGCAGACACTTGTAGATACCTGAGGCTGTGGACTTACCTCCATTGTTCTGGTGGGTTCCCAGCATCTTGATGGTACACAGAGCTTCTGTCAGAGTTAGGGAGACAATCATCTTGGGGGAAGATGCTTACACTGACTATCTAGACACCAGAGGGACTCCTCAAAAGATCCAGGATCTGTCTTTCTGTCTTAGGGAGAAGGAGAGGGATACAGGGCATTTGGGTTATGGCCCTGGGTTGGCTATTTGTCTTGGAAAAAGCACCATGGTGGGCTTCTGGGTAGGTCATGTGTCATCTCCAGAAATGAGATACCTATAGGAGGGGCAGACACTTTAGATCAGCAAAGCCTGCATTGTTTAGCATCAGAACACAGAAAAATAAAAGACAAATACCAAGCTGTTTCCACTACAGAGAATATTTCTAAAATGTATTCCCTTTTCACTTGCATGTAACTCCAGATTTGCTGGTGTTGTGACACCTCAGCCCTTCCTCTCACTGGGTGACTGCAGGTAAGTGGATATATATATATATAAAACCTCTGCCTATATATCATCTTTGGCCTAGCACTAGCAGAGAAAATGATAAAACCTACTCTAGGAACTTTTAATGCATATGAGATAAGTACCCACTTAATCAAAGTTTATCAAAGTGCACAGCATCTGTCAGATTTTCTGGTGATAAGTGTAATGAGCCTCAGGTTGTAATGCCCATTGAGAATGGGGCATTAAAGAAGCTATGATCTCTTGGCCCATTCTTTGAAACATAAGAATGCTCCCTCCTTGAGAAGTTCTGCAGTGGAGATTGCTATAAGATTGTGTCTCATTCTCCACTGTAGCTCTCTTTCTACCCTCACTTGAGAGTTCCTGCCTCTACCTCGTGTTCAACCATAGAGATGACACTTCACTGTCTTCTGCCCTGTGAATGCCACCATAACATCGACCTCAGAGCCTTGGAGGGATTTTCTGTGGTGTATGGAGGCTGGATGTGTATCTTTACATCACAGTCTACTGAGACTGCGTGACTGAGCAATGAGAGTGCCTGGTCAGACAGTATGTGTGTGTGTGTGTGTGTGTGTGTGTGCCCACGCGCGCGCGTGCGCGCGCACACACACACACACACACACACACACACACACACAGAGAGAGGTTCTCTCCTACTGTTGTCAGATAGTATCTAGAATAGAGTACATTTCCTCTGTCTGTATTATTGGTTTTTAAATTATTATTATTATTATTACTTTTTTTGAAGACATGTGATGTTGACCTTGCTATTCCTCGGTGGAACCATATATATTGACCACACTCTGGCTCTGTGCAGTGAGAGGCCTCCTCACCCTCATTACACTGTGACTAGAGTTGTTCTATAGGATGTTTCATTAGTAGAGGGAGGGAACACTGAGTCCAGATTGACCTTTCTTATCTACCATGCTGGAGGAAGTTCTTTTCCTCAAAAATAACTTGATCCTCAAACTTCCAGAACAATGCTCCTATCAGCAGGAATACCTCATTCCTCACTACTGACATGATGTATTTGTTTTGGCTCCACTGAGTCTGATTTGAAACGTTCTTTCCCCCTTGTTCCTAGGAACAATTTGATCCTCTTCATTTTCCTATTTGTGCTCTGACTTCTGGGAGGCTAAGAGCCAAAAGAGTACTTTGGTCTCCCAAAGTCCCCCAACTGCAACCTCCTCTCAATAAGTCCCTAGGAGAAGAATAACACTTCTTAGGTCCAAAACATAATTTTACAATTTGTTTTCATCTACTGATGAAGAAATGACAACTGTATTTTCATACCACACAGGCCAAGACTAAGAGACAACCGTAAGTCCTCTAAAGTAGTTGGCACCTTAGAGCCTCCCATGGTCACTCCAGACTTTTTGTACTTGAAAGCACAAAGCATTTCATCATTGCCAAAAAGTAATATATTTGGCACAAAGAGGTGATGCTTTGCAAAACATTTTAATTTGTGAAGAGTGAGTTAAAGACTTCATTTGTTCTCTTGTCATAAATTTGATACAAACTATGATAAAAGGCCACTTTCTAGTTCATAAATTAAGGTCTTCTGATGATGGGCTCTGTAACCCATTAGCCCTTGTCTCCTTGTCACAGCATCGGTGTGGTTCACATTCTTCCTCTCACTTCTTCATAGTAGAAACTCTGGAGAACCAAGGATGGGTGGCCCAAGTTGGGAGTATGAGTGGAGAATACTCTTTGGGGAAATAAATCCCTTTGTGAGTAAAATTAGATTTCCCTTGACTCACAGTCCATTTTCAGTACTCACCGCTGAAATGTCCTTGTGGTCAGAGCCCCTAGCCACACTTGGTATTGTCGCCTCCACTGGCTCTGAACTTGTAATATTCTCAACCTCACAGGAAGAGTCTGGGCATCCATAAACTATAACCAAACTTTTTAAAATTATTCAATACTTATTTATTAAAAATATTCACTTATAACAAATACCAACAATTTCTTAATTATTAACCCTAAAAATGCCTACAACCCCTTTAACCTAACCACTAAACCTATTGATAATTATACAACTATTTTCCTAATCTTTTAGAAGGATACAGTCTCTGGGGCAAGTCTTGAATCGTCAGGAACACAGTCTCTGTGGTCAACCCTTTAATGCACTTAGAAGTCCTTTTTTTCTGGAATATCTCAGATGTAGATTCATCAGGGTAAATTGGCTATCGCAGTCTCACCTTAAATAAGGCTTGAGGCTTTCGTCTCTTTGGGAGACCTCAGGGTCCATAGGCCAACTTATTTCCTTTACATCAGCAACTCTGCCGCTCTGCCTCAGTCCTTACAGCCAGCCACAGTTTCGTTTAGGCCACTCTTCAGACAGGTCAAACCCCTCTTGGCAAAAGTTGAGCCACAGGGTTTAGTCCTTGGCCTTTTGCTGTCTTGCTGAGCCTTTCTTTGCTCACCAGCTTCTTTCTGCCTCAGGGAGATCTGGCCATCAGTTCACCAGCACTTTCTCCATCAGGACGCACTAGCATTGGAGCTCTCTAGCATGGGGGGCCTCCAGGATGGGGCTCCCCAGGGCTCATCCACTTGTTCTTAAATAGGATCTCTCCTTGTTCCACCTGTTTCAGCTTAATTTGGGCTCCACCCACTTAGCAGCTGAAAACAATGCCAGGCCAAATACTTTGTTTCTAGTCCATTAAGTCTTTCCTGTTTTTCCTGGCTTCAACCTTGTTTTTTCAGTTCATTAAGTTTTCTGTTTGTTTCCTGTTTTCACCTGATTTCATCCTTGTTTTTCCACAAGCTGATAAGCTAATCGCTAACAGCCAAGTTGATCTTCATGCACCGAAATAAGAGACTGTATCAGAAACCCCTATATATTTACTAAATCTAACTCCCTACAATAAACGATGGTGATGACATCTTTAAATTGCAGTACTTTCAAAGCAACAGCAATTATGCCATAGAATATGTAAATGCCTCTTGTGCAGCAGTAAGAATCGGCACAGCTAGTAACCAGTCTCTCTATACTGCAGGGTGTGGAGAGGTTCATATCCATCATGATTCTAATGTTATACTGGGGGCTCACAGGTGATCCGAGCGCAATCTGTAGTGAAATTTTTAACAATTCTGAAATTTTGATTTCTCTCAAAGTCACAGAAATATTATAAGAATATGCTTTTGCTTTAATTCCAGGTATAGGGATGTGGGACTGCTTCAGACTGTCTGCAGAAGTTGACTATGATTTGCCTCATGCTCTAGCAGAAGTGTAGTTTTGACAGCTAGAGATAACTTCTGAAATTGTGTGACGTTTGGAATTTGAGGAACTTATCAGTGGGTACATAAATGTGAGGGCCATGGAGTGGATGGTTGTTGGTCATTTAGGGTAGGTGATTGCAGGTCTTTAGGTGGTTGCAGTTTGTTAGTAGCAGGGATCAAAGAAGAAACAAAAGGAGAAAAAGTAGATTCATGGATTTTCCTATTTCCTCTCTCCTCTCTATCCTTGTTTTTCTTCTGTCATATAGTTTTAGGGGGTGAAATTGGGTAGAGGGGTGTAAAGGGTGAAAAAAAAAGAACTACCAACAAAGTAGCAAAGATCAGCTACAACAGTCCACATACCTTAGGAGAAAAGGAGATTTCCATTCAAACTCCAGAATCAGCAAACACCCCAGAGTGGTGTGCATAAGAATATGCTTCTGGGACAATTCAGGATGAAGCTGAGAGGTTGTCTTCATTTCTCAACCTTCAGGCTTCCATTTACAAAATATACTCAGAGTAATCACCAGCCAACCACAGCAGAATGCTTATATTCTCAAACATCTCAGTGAAGCTTATCCCTGGCTGTGTTTTCCTGGATACCCAAACTGACAAGATGACATGGGTTATGGAGTCAAGAAGGAGTTCAGGGATGGGTCCTCTGTGTTAGATGGTATCTGGACTCACTCTTGAACCAACCAAAAATGGCCAGTCAGAACCAGAGCACGTAATACCAAGGAGGTTCAGGGTGATTATCAGGCCAGACGACCTCCAAAAAGAAAAAAAATCTTGCTTAAGTGATACCATGATTCTATATTGTGCAAAGCTGTCTAATGCCTGGGCATCCCACTGCTGTGTTAATAGCATAACATCTTCCTTGGAGAACTAATGAGACCAGATCCATTTCCTTGGATGACACATTTCAAACCATTTTAGTTTATTAAATGGGACATGGAATGGAACTCACCTTTGAACCATGAGACTGAAGAGGAGAAAAAGTTAGAGGAGGAAAAAGAGTTGAAAGACAAGAAGGATGAGGAGGGAAGGTGAGAAGATGTACAAAATGAAGAGGGGATTTGGAGGAGAAAGATAAGGAAGGAACAAGGAGGAAGAAAAAGGGGAAAAAGAAGATGAGAAGAAACAGTTAAAAGAGAAGGAAGAGAAGGGGTAGGGGAGGAAGGAGATGCGCAAAGAAGAGGAGGACAAAGAGGAGAAAGAAAGAGAATTAGAGAAAGCAGAGACAGAAGGATGAAAGGAAGGGGCAAAACAGGAAGGGGCAGAACAGGAAGGGGAGGAACAGGAAGGGGAGGAATGGGAAGGGGAGGAGCAGGAAGGGGAGGATTCATCTTTCAGATGCATCTGAAGTACTGTAGCAGGCTAGGAAAGTCTCCAGGATCTGCTGTCAGGAACAAACAACCTGTTGAGAGAGCGCCTCCTTGCAACTTAGCACAGTCCAGTCCGAGCAAGACCTGAGCAGTGCAAAGTGACTCAAGCATATCATGGTATATCTATGAAGGGAATTTAGCACCTTAACTATCAGGTAACAATGCAAATTATACTGGGCCCATAAGGAAGATGCAAGCATCTGTGGAAGTAGCCTCTGTGATGACTAACACCAAGTGTGGTAAGCATGAAGGCAGAGCCAGTCAGCTTCAGCAGGAACAGAAATGCAGTGGACCTGAGACAGGTGACCCCAAAAGAGAGACATAACTCCCACATGTACTTTAAGGAAGAGATGAGTTCACAGGGGTGAGAGTCTCTATTGCACTCTCATGGATGACTGAAACAATACATCTTCATGATTACTTCCCAGCCACACAGAATTATAGTCCTCAGGCCCTCTGCTGCTATACCTAGATTGAATGCCAGAGAGACTGGGAGTATGTATGGCCAAACAAAGCAAACGGGTGGAAGAAAGCACTGTGGTGCAGATACTCAACATTGTGCAAGCTGTTGTCACTTTCTCTCTGGACTTGTCACTCATGGTGGAGATTGGACTTTGCAGGCCCCCCTTCTCTCACATATGCTCTCATCTTCCTTACTTGACTTAGCATACTTCATACCGTGATCTGAGAAGAAATCAGCTCGTCAGAAAAACAGCTGATCCTTTTCAGGTACCTACTGTGTGCACATGTGTGTGCTGCCACCTTAAACTTGCATAAAAGAGGCCAGATGCATCCAGTCAGGAATCTCAAACATGTGTAGTGGGAGATGGGACACAGGTGCCCACAAAAGCAGCCATGGTGCAGTCTAAGAGTTTACTCAGAGGGTATAGCTAACATGGAGACCATGACTTCCTTGTCTTGCACAGGCATGTGGCTGACATGGAGACCATGACTTCCTTGTCTTGCACAGGCATGTGGCTGACATGGAGACCATGACTTCCTTGTCTTGCACAGGCATGTGGCTGACATGGAGACCATGGCTTATTTGAAGGCCACAGCTTACATGGACAACACAGCTTATATAGGTGGCATGGCTTACACTGGGTCGTGACTTACATGGTGGCATTCCATAGCTCAGACAAAACACATTTGCCTCTTGTGGGTATAAAACCTGGAAGATGAAGATCCAGTTCTTGGCAGGTTGACTTCTCTCAAAGCCTTGGTGTTTTTTGTTGTCTAGGGGTTGGGCATCTTCCCACAACCTTTCCTCCATGTAAGATAATCTCTGGTGTCTCTGCTGCTTTTTGAAGGGACACCAGTCGCATAGGGTTAGAACAAGTTAGCTCCAAAGCAAATGCATCTTAATAATAGCGCATGTCTCATAAGAAACCTAAAAAGCCACAAGAGCACAAACTGTTGTGCTTTAAAACTAAAATCAAAATAATGACAACAAAGGCAACTCTATAGACCCCAAAATAGTTCCTTTAAAATTGGAGAAGTGAATTTTTTTATGATCACCACAAGCTAGAGAAACCCTTGCCTACTAAGGTGGCAATACAGAAGATCCCAGAGAGAGTAATTGGCACAGAAGTAGGGAGAGATGCTCAATCACAACAGCTTAGAAAAGGATTTACATTCCTAGAACAGACACACGAGAAGTGGGACGGAATCACACAATCACTCAGTGATCCAGCAAAACTCTGTGGTGAACAGCAGGAAGCTTAATCCTTCCTTTGTAACATGGTGGCTTTTATTATTTTTGTTTTAGTGTTCTATTTATTTTACTGTACTCAATACCTCTACTTCTCTTCCAACTCTAATCTCCTGGACAGTAGGTGGGAGAGAAGGAATGTTAAAGGGAAAAAGGACATAGGTCTCTTTGAGCTACTTCCTGCTGATTAGGGTCATCTGTTTCTTTGGGGCAATACCAATCTCAGTAGTCACAATAAACAAAAGTTCAGCAAACCAGCAAAGCAGCAGGGAGAACCAGCAGCAGGAGGACCAGCAACCTCTTTCTTCTTTACAGTGCCCCCTCTCCTCTGGACTTTGGCTTTTTATACCTCTCAAGTCCCTTGAGTTGCTCAGCTGGCTAAGCTATGCCCCTGCCTACTCACAAAGGCACAGTTAATAGTTTACAGCTGTGGACTAAATGAAGCAGCTTCACACCTGGGATTAAACCATTGTCATAGCTTGTTTTGTTTGTTTGTTTGTGGTTTTGTTTTGTTTTTGCTTTTTTTTAATAAACAAAACTCTTACCACATTACTTCTCAATCATTATCATTCCAAATGTCCCAACTCTCCAATGACAACATGCAGAATGGTTGAAGAAGTAGATTTTAAAAACAAGCAACTGTTTGCTGTCTGCAAGAAACTTACCTTGGTATCCAGGAAGTACAATATGGCAAGTGAAAGAAAAAGTGAAACCTGTATCCTGACTAAACAGGATCTAGAAACAAGCAAGAGTTGCTGTACGCATACCGGGCAAAACAGTTGCCAGGTCAAAGTGCTCCTGGGGATGAAGACTATTTATTTCTGAAGGAAATAATCCATCAGTAAGGCAGAACCATCATAAACAGATACAGCCGACATGCGCCAAATGAAATCAAAAAACACTGTTGTACAGAATGCTCCACAAAGGCCAGCATACAGTAGCTACATGATTTCAATAACCAGTTCTCATCGATAGGTAAGCTGCCCAGAGAGAGAAATGAGCAACAGCAAATCGGAGTTAAACTGAATGACATATAAAACAGACTGAACAGACATCTTCAGAGAGTTTTACATAAATAGACAAGGATGTCTATTGTTCTCAGAAGTCAGCAGAAGTTTCTCCAAAATAGATCACATCAGAAGATATAAAGTAAGGCTCAGCAAATATGAGAATATGAAATTATTTCAGATGATGGTATATGTTTAAAAACCAAAGAGATAGTGTGATGGTTGTAATAGGTATGGCCCCCATAGACTCATTTTTTGCATTCTTAGCCCATAGGAAGTGGCACTATGAAGAGATGTTGCTTTGTTGAAGTAGGTGTGGCCTTGTTGGAGGAAGTGTGTCACTGTGGGAGCAGCTTTGAGACCTCCTATGCACAAGATCTGCCCAGTGTGGCACACAGTCCCCTCTGCTGCCTGTGGATCAATATGCAGAACTCTCATTTCCTTCTCCAGCACCAAGTCTGCCTGGGTGCCACTTTCTTTTCCTCCATGATGAGAATGGATTAAACCTCTGGAACTGTAAGCCAGCCCCAATTAAATGCTTTCCTTTATAAGAGTTGCTGTGGTCATGGTGTCATTTCACAGTGATGTTAATACAGACAGCATATAAATAGACAACCATTTTATGCTAAAATTAGCAAAAGAAAAAGTATAGTCCAAACTTGAAATAATGAAAGGCAAACAGAAATTAATGAAATGGAAGCTGAAAGAGCAGTAGAAAAGAGCATGGGTGTAACCGAACTTTTAAATTATTATTTAACACTTATTTATTACTAAATTCACTTATAACAAATACCAACAATTTCTTAATTATTAATCCTATAAATTTCTACAACCCCTTTAACCTATCCACTAAACCTATTGATAATTATAACAACTACTTTCATAACCTTTTAGAATGATACAGTCTCTGGGGCAGGTCCTCAGTTGTCAGGAACACAGTCTTTGTTGTAGATTCTTTAACACACTTAGCAGTCCTTCTTCTGGATCTCTCAGATGCAGGTTCATCAGGGTTAAGTTGGTTATTGCAGTCTCACCTTAAATAAGGCTTCATGCTTTCTTCTCTGTGGGAGATCCCAGCCGTCTGCAGGCCAACTTACTCTTTTGAATCAGGAACTCAGCTGCTCTGCCTCAGTCCTTAAAGCCAGGCACCGTTTCCTTTAGGCCACTGTTTGGACAGATCAAACCCCTCTAGGCAAAAGCTGAGCCACAGGGTCCAGTCCTTGGCCTTTTGGTGTCTTGCTCAGGCTTTCTTTGCTCACCGGCTTCTTTCTGCTTCAGGGAGAGAGCTGGCCATCAATGGCCAGCCGTTTTTTCAGCAGGACTCTTGGAGCTCTCTAGCATCAGGGGCCTCTTCTCTTCTGGGTTCCACGCACTGTCCTCAGATAGGAGGAACTCTGTTTCAGCTTAATTTGGGCTCCGCCCACTTAGCAGCTGAAAACAATGTCAGGCCAGATACTTTGTTTCAAGTCTATTGAGTCTTTCCTGTTTTCCTGACTTCAAACTTGTTTTTCAGTCTATTGAGTCTTTCCTGTTTTTGCTGACTTCATGCTGATAATGCTCTTCAGGCCCCGAATTAAGAGACAGTATCAGAAACTCCTATATATTTCCTAAATCTAATTTATCTAACTCCTACACATGGGACCAGGGCGTGGTTCTTTGGAACAACAGATGAGTCTTAGGGGTAGTTGAGTTTGATTGACTTGACAACTGCTTGTGTAGACTGATAATGCCTGCCTCTGAGTGTGTCTGTGAGAGCACACCCAGGGAGACTAATTAGGGTGGGTTATTCTGAATGGTGGCCCACCATCCTGCAGATAAGGTGTCCAGAGGAATAAAATGGGAGGCACAGGAATCTTTCTATCTATCTATCTATCTATCTATCTATCTATCTATCTATCTGCCTTTTTATCTACCTTTCCTTCTATTTATCTGTCTTTCTTTCTATCTATTATATATCTACCTACCCATCTATCCCTATCTCTAGCTCCCTTCTTCCACAATGTGAGATGCCCTCTCTGTTTTGCTACCAGATCCATATGATGATACACTAAAATTAAGAACCAGCCATCTCCTATAGCCAGGCAAGACTTCCAATGTAGGGATTTGGACACCAACCCAGCCACAAAACTTTTGATCTACAATTTGTTCTGCCTACAAGATGTGCAGGGGATAAAGATGGAGCAGAAATTGAGGGAATTTCCAACCAATGACTGGTCCAGATTGAGACCCATGCCCTGAGAGGGAGCCCACCTCTGACACTGTTAATAATATTCTGTTCTTCTTGCTGACCAGAACCTACCATAACAGTGCTTTGAAAAGCTTCACCCAGCAACTGATGAAAACAGATGCAGAGACCTACAGCCAATCATTAGGCAGATCTCAGGGTATCCTGTGACAGATGGGGAAGAATGAATGTAGCAGGTAGAGAGGCCAAGGACACTACAAGAAAACCCATAGAATCAACTAACCTGGGCCCACAGGGGCTCACAGAGACTGAAACTGCCAGCCAGGGAGTATGCATGAGATGGACCTATGTTGTCTACACATATGTAACAGTCATGTAGCTCAGTCTTCATGTGGGACTTCTAACAGTAAGAGCAGGGCCTGTCTCTGATTCTGTTGCCTGCCTTTGGGACCCTTTCCTCTAAATGGGCTGCCATGTCTAACCTCAATAGGAGAGGATGTGTGTAACAGTAAAATTTTATTTATCAAACATATATTTATTAATGCTTAACAATTACCTAGCATTTGCCTATAAAATTCCTACATCCTAAACCAAAACCCTAACTCTGAAACCTAGCACCTAAAACTTCTTAGTACCTATAATACAAGCATTTAACATTAACCTAAGATTTCTCAAAAGGATATTTTTCTCTGAGAGTGGGTCTTGATGGATGGCTGGTCTTTGTAACCAATCTTTTAAATTATTATTTAACACTTATTTATTTATTATTAAATTCACTTATAACAAACACCAACAATTTCTTAACTATTAATCCTATAAACTCTTACAACCCCTTTTACCTATCCACTAAACCCACCGATAATTATTTTTCTAACCTTTTAGAATGATACAGTCTCTGGGGCAGGCCCTCAGTTGTCAGGAACACAGTCTTTGTTGTAGATTCTTTAACACACTTAGCAGTCCTTTTTCTGGATCTCTCAGATGCAGGTTCATCAGGGTAAGTTGGTTATTGCAGTCTCACCTTAAATAAGGCTTCATGCTTTCTTCTCTGTGGGAGACCCCAGCCGTCTGCAGACCAACTTACTTCTTTTGAATCAGGAACTCAACTGCTCTGCCTCAGTCCTTAAAGCCAGGCACAGTTTCCCCTAGGCCACTGATCAGACAGATCAAACCCCTCCAGGCAAAAGCTGAGCCACAGGGTCCAGTCCTTGGCCTTTTGGTGTCTTGCTCAGGCTTTCTTTGCTCACCGGCTTCTTTCTGCTTCAGGGAGAGAGCTGGCCATCAATGGCCAGCCCTTTTTTCAGCAGGACTCTTGGAGCTCTCTAGCATGGGGGCCTCTTCTTCTGGGCTCCATGCACTGTCCTTAAATAGGAGGAACTCTGTTTCAGCTTAATTTGGGCTCCGCCCACTTAGCAGCTGAAAACAATGTCAGGCCAGATACTTTGTTTCTTCAAGTCCATTAAGTCTTTCCTGTTTTTCCTGACTTCAACCTTGTTTTTCAGTCTATTGAGTCTTTCCTGTTTTTCCTGACTTCAACCTTGTTTTTCAGTCTATTAAGTCTCCTGTTTGTTTCCTGTTTTTAGTCCACATGCTGATAATGCTCTTCATGCCCCGAAATAAGAGACAGTATCAGAAACCCCTATATATTTTCTAAATCTAATTTATCTAACCCCTACAGGTCTTCACACATTTTTTCAGTCTTAAAGTCTCTTAAAGTCTCTGAATTTCACTTTTTAGATCCCAAGACAGTTTATCAAGCAGGAATTGCCTCCATGGTCTTATGACCATTTAACATATAAAAGTTTCCCTGGGTGGCTCACGTATTCAGATGCTTATGGCCTACAAAGGCCTGAAGTCCCAGAGCTCACTCAGAGAATCTCAGGGAGAATCCATCTCCTCTCCAGATCCAAAACGGGTCAACATCAGAGGGTAAAGCTTTCCAATGAGATTGAAGTGAGTTCTCTGCCTAATGAGGAAAATGCTGCTGGGTGATTCAGGAACAGGAGAGAGAGAGAGAGAGAGAGAGAGAGAGAGAGAGAGAGAGAGAGAG
>CAJQZJ010032670.1:3881613-3913161 GCA_907164525.1 Lophiomys imhausi
GAGAGAGAGAGAGAGAGAGAGAGAGAGAGAGAGAGAGAGAGAGAGAGAGAGAGAGACTCTGTCTACATGAATCCTACTTTAAAAATCTTCACCTGTCAGCAGAAGCTTTCTCGCACTTCCAAGTCATGCCTCCAGACAGTGCCATTTGCAGAGGGCTAAATGACAGGACAGGAGACCTCCTCTGGAGGGCAGGCACCTCAGGGGGCATGTCCTGCCCCTAGCCATAAGATCAAAGAGGTCCTAGTCCTTGGTGAATTCCAAGGACATGTCACTTCGGAAGTAAGTCTTTTATCTTAAAGTCCAGGCTTTTGCTATCCCTATGCTATTATATGCTAACACTAAACCTACCACAGATGTTCCTAGTCTTAGTGCAACTTGATAAGCCAAAACTGGTTAATATCCATGGGAGGCCTCCATTTTTCTGAAGAGATGGAAGGAGGAGTGGATTTGGGGGAAGGAAGGTGGAGGAGAAAGGACTGGGAGGAGAGAGGAAAAAAGGAAACTGCAGTGGAGATATAAATTAAATTAATTAGTCAAAAATAATCAAAATAAATATTTTATCCATTTAAGTTGCTCATGTTACTCATTTTAGGAGAGCAGTGAAAAGTTTGATGAACACAGCTGGCAAAGTTTGAGACTAGCACAAAGAAAGAAAAATGAACTAAACCAGCAAAATTGGCATAAAAAGGGAGAATATTATCACAGGGCCTCTCAAGTCCAGGTGGTGACTGGGAAGCATTCTGAAAGAAATGCCTTCTATAAATCTGAAAAGCTTAAAAATATCATATTGTAGAAATGCCATCCATATTGAACCAAGAGGATATAAACAATGAAACAGATTGAAAGCCAATAATGAAACCAAAATAGTAACTAAACATCCCTGAGAAAGGTGGAGACTTTGATGTATTTGAGGCCGAGTCCCCGTGATTAAAGTGAACCAGCATCAGGGCTTCTTAAACATCTCCGAGAAGCAGAAAGGTGAGCCCAGCGTCATCCTGACACCACATAAGGAGCACAAAATACAAAGTGTGGGTCCAAATCCTGGAAGACCACAGATGCAGAAATCCTCAGTAAAATATTTTCAAATTAACTTCAATAGCACATTGGTATTGATCTTTGTATATTGATACAAAATTAAGGGTAACTCTTTTTAAGGTACTGTACCTAGGTAATGCTTAAAAATGAAATGTGAAGTTTTGGCCTTTTGCTACCAACTGTCATAAACTGTTTAGGATAATTAAGAAATGCAAACTAATAGTCATTCAAGCATGTCATTTTGCTAGGTACTAGGACAGTCTATCACAGTTATTTTCTAAGCTAATCAGAAATCAAGTTGCTAAGAGACAAGCAACACTTGCTTATCCAAATATATGAGATAGGTGGTCTTCAAAAACCTCAAGAGATCTGCAGAATATAGCATTCAAAGATGTTTACTTAAGATTTTTTTTTATATTGAGATGTGTCAGCTCCTGACAACACCTCCTCTTCTACTCCAAGAAGAAGATGAGCATCGAAGAATCTCCAATTGGAGATGGTTGAATTAGTCACAAGCCTATCTCTTGGCATGTAAAAACTCCTTGCTTCAACTGTAGACAGAATGCTGTCCAAATAGGACAAAACTTGGAAGCAGGTAAGTCGACAGCCTAGCTCTGCCAAGACAGGGTAGGAAAGTCCTTCATAATTCCTGCTTTACAATCAATGTCTGTCAGAGAAACGGAGCCAAACAGCTGAAGATTGATGTTGTAATGTATGGAGAGAAAATGGAAATTGTCCAGGCAGCCACTAGTATATCATTTCTTAGTTTTGGAAACTGCGGGCCCTGCATTTCCTGTATAATCAGATATATTTATCCCTCTCAGGTCTCTGAGGTGGTTGAAGAATAGATAGCTAGATTCTCATAGTTAAATTTTGAGTTGTTTAGGAATCAAGAGGGTTTTCTAGATCTAAGAAGATGTTTTTAAAATTGTGATGCAAGTTAGTATGAAAGCTGAGTTGGATATAGAACTTTAAACTCATGGAGATGGTTAGGTAGTAGAATGTTAAAGTCAGGTGCCAAATACATATGGACTGGACATTGGGAATGTATGCTAAGCCATATAACTCTCATAATTGTGGCCTAATTGTTTCTGTTGTTTTGCATTGTATTTATTATTATAAGAGAAAGAGCCATTTGTTGGATTGAAAAGGGGAGCTGTTGGGGGGAAATATATACCTTAAACTTAAAAAAAAGGAAGAGGATGGTGGGTTGTTTGAGGGGGAAGAGGGTGGGAGGGTTGGACTGGAGGGGGGAGTAGGGAGGGGATTGCGATTGAGATGTAACTTGAAGAAATAAAAAAATGTATTAAAAAAAAGAAGTTCACGAACATTGATCAAATTGGTTTCTTCTCAGTATTCAAGAGCCATTTAATGTTTATAAATCCATAAATACACTATAGCTCATGAGTGGAATGTGAAAGAAACAAATCTCATGATCATCTCTGTAGATTTTGAAAAGGTCTTTCAAATTTTTCAATATTCATTCACAATAGAAGCCCCAAAGAAAATAATAACAAAAGGATTTTGCTTTAATGTGACACACACTAAATATGGCGAAATTACATATAACATTCTACCAAATGAGGAAAACTAACAAACTTCATATAACTAACCACTTAAAATAGAACATGAGACAAAAACTGCAGTCTCAATTTTTATTTGATATTGTGATTTAATTATTTGAGTAATGGGATAAGACAGAAATAAAATGGAAACATGATCAAAGGAAAGAAAAGTCAGCCTATTTCTGTTTTCAGATGATACCATTGTTCTTAAAAGGCCTTGTACATCAAAACACATTAGAAGAAATTTCTTAGCAAACACTTGGGAGACAAATTAACATCCAAACACAGCAGTTTCTCTGAATATGAACAGTGAAAATCAGAAACTAGGAAGACAAACCCATCTGCAGAATCATAAAAGTAGCTAGTAGTTAATGTAGCCAAGGAGGTTAAAGACAATTAAATACTGAAGATCAAACAGAAGAGTGTGTTAGGAGATGGAAGGCATACTGTGTTCATGAGTTAACAGTGTCCAGTCAGTGGAAATGGCTGCTGCCTGAGAATGGGCTACAGGCTTTGTGAAATCTCAGTAAAAATTCCAATTACCTCTTTTACAGAAATAAAAAGAAATAAAAACCTAAAATTCATGTGTGAACACACAGTATTCCAATGACCAAAGTAATTCTAGAGCAAGAAACTAATTATATTATAGACCTGTCATAACACTGGCATCCTGCCACCTGAACAAAAATCAGATAAAGAGACCAAGGACTTAGGGACCGAGAAATAAACTGACAACAAGATGCCCATCCAATTTCCAAAATAAATGCTGATTATAGATCTCAGGGAAAAGACAGCTGCTTTTAAAATGTACATGGCATCTATTCACTTATAGCCATATTTTAGCCATATAGTACAGGATAACTATACTACAACCAATGCACCAAAGGGAACACGGACACAGACTTTTTCTTTTTCTCCCTGTTAATTAGACACTTTGCCCTAGTGGTGCTGCCTTGAAGGCCCCCAGTGTATGAGGAGGCTCTTGGCCCTCATATGACTTCTGAACTGGAGCGGGGTACTGTTATGTAGGGACAGTCCACTCCAGAAGAGTGGGATGGAAGGGATAGGGGGTAGAGGGTGGAAGGGCAGGGCTGGAAAGTGGGGAAAGAGGACAATATGATGGAGATGTAACCTGAAGCAACAAATAATTAAATTTATTTTTTAAAAAATATTTCTTATTTAAAGAAATAAAGTAAAATGTAGTGGAAAAACTGGATACCCCTCTGTAGAAGACTAAACTCACTATTTCAACCACTATGCAAAAGTCAACCAGGAATGGACCAAAGACCTCAATGTATGACATGAAACTTTGAAATTGCCAGAGAAAAATGCATAAAATAGTTCAAGATGTAGACACCCGAATGGCTTTCTAGGTCTGTAGTTGAGAACATAAACAGCAAGAATTGACAAATGAGATTTTTTGTTTTTTTAGATTAAAACATTTCTGCAACAGCAGAGGAAAGAATTATCATGAATAGAGGGCTGGATGGAACAAACCCTTTCCCAGGTATTCATCTCACATGGAGTTCATCTCTACAGAATACAGAGACCACAAGAAATTAAATGCTGAAAAAGAACCAACCAGTTACAAATGGACAAACAGACAGAAGTGTCTGTGCATCAGAAGTGGCCTGGAAGGCTAACACATATATGAGGTGATGGTGAAACACATATATGAGGTGATGTTGAATATTCCCAATCATCATGGGGGTGCAAATGAAAGCTGCACACCAAGTTTCTAGTCCCAGAATTCCAGATGCTACAGTGGAATCATTGGAAGTTTGAGGCCAGCCTGGGCTACAGTGCTATCTGCTAAGTTCCAGGCCAGTCTGGCTTACATAGTAAGATCCTGTCTGAAGCCAACAGTGAACAAATGAACTAACTAAACCGGGATGCAATCTCACTGCAGTTTGGATTGTTATCATTAAGAAATCAATGAGCATCATTAAAATGCTGGCAAGGATACATGGAAAATAACTCTTACACACTGTTGGAGTAAAGATAAATTAGTCCTACTGCTATAGAAACAACCATAGAGGGTCTCCTAAGCGACAAACAAAACGGCAGGATGACTCAGCTATGTATCCTGGATGTATTCCTGGAGGATTCAAAATTAGCAAGCAATGAAACAAAACCCAAACTCACTAGATCCCTGTTCCAATAGCAAGTTATAGAAGCAATCTAGCCGTCCATCAACAGCTGAATGGGAAGAGAAAATATGGCATGTACAGATACACATGTTTATGGATATGTGTATAAGTACATATATATGTGTATGTATATATATATATATATATATATATGAAATTGAAGTTTTTCACAATAAAGAAAAGAGTGACAGAGGTCCCAAATGCTTAACTGGATTGGAACATTTGACAATTGAAAATTAAATGATTCAAAATGCCCAGAGCTAGGACTGGAAAGAGATTTGGAACTCGTACCCGTGCCCTCTTCTGACCTCTGCGGTCATCAGTACTCATGTTCCTATTTGCTGGCAGAGACTCACACATAATTGTAAATAAATCTTAAAAAGTACTCAAAAGTAAGATGTCAAGATGGTTCAGGTAGTAAAGGTGTTTGCCACCAATCCCAATAATGACTCACCTCTAACCCTGAGACTCATAGGGTAGAAGGAGAGAGAACCAACTTCATCAGACTGTCCTCTGACATGTACACTCACACACTCCTTTGAATATGTGCACACACACACACACACACAAACACAAATGAATAAATAAATGAAGTGTAAAAAAATAATTTAATGTTCACTGCTGACAAAAAGCCAGTTGGTATAAGACTGGCAATAGTATTGGGGAGGGGTCCATTAATAGTGGTAGTTTAAAATAATTTTCTGGTATATGATCTATTTTATATATCTATACAGTCTTATATAATCATATGTAGACATATGGGCATATAGGCAACATAGAACTAGGAGCTCGGCTATTGGAGCAGAGGAAGGAAGAGAGAAGGAGGGAGGGAAGAGGGCAGGGGTGAATTAGATCTTTAAGGAGTTCAGTACAATGAGTTCCCATAAAGTGGACAGTCAACAAAGGAATAAGGGAGAGGACTCAACACAGAGCTAATGAAGGGCTAAGGAAAATAGTTTCCATTGCTGCATTGATTCTGATAATGAATGTCTACCTGAATAATTTGTTTCTTTTAAAATCAAACAACTTGTAAATTCTAAAAGGCATAATAAAGTCAAATTTTATTTCCCATTGTTTCATTGGTCTCATTAAAGCTAATGAGGGTAAAAGATGAACACATTTAAGTGTTTTACACACAGGATGGTCCTGTGGGGATTGCTTTCTGTCAGATGTGTACCTTCCCATATGAATACTTAGCACCGACCTGGACCAGCACCCTTGTCAAGGTGGAGATGCCCAAACAGATAAAACCTAAAGACCGAAGCCTGCCTTTTATTGTGGGTCAAATGAAAAGTGTTTTCAATTGATGGATGTGCCATGGTGACGCTGCTCCTGCCCCTATGCTCCTTCAGTACTTGGGCACCCAAGTCAATGAAGCCATCCCTCAGTAAGCCTCTTGGCAGAGCTGCCAATCAGATTCCCTCCTGCCCTGCAGTGTCATTTGTTAATTCTGCTTTATGTGCATATAGGAATGTGACCAAGAGGGTCATCCTGGGAAGAAATCCCCATGTGCCCTCAATTTAGGATGTCACTTGTCTTAGTTAAGGTTCCTAACTGTAATAAAACGCCATGACCAAAGCAACCTGGGGAAGAAAAGTTTATTTTTCTTATACTCCCACATCACTGGAAGTTCATCTTTGAATGAAGTCAGGACAGGAACTCAAACAGAGCATAATTTGGGAGGCAGGAGCTAATGCAGAGGCCACGGAGGTCTGCTGCTTACTGGCTTCTTCCACACGACTTGCTCATCTTGCTTCCTTATAGAACCTAGGACACCATCCCAGGGATGGCACCACTCACAGTGGTTGGGCCCTGTCATATTGATCACTAATTAATAATATACTCTACAAGTTTGCCTGCAACCTGATCTTATTGAAATTCCTCCTCTGTGATGCTCCAGCTTATGTCAAGTTGACATAAAACTAGCCAGAGTTGTCATTTGAGTGTTTGATCTCAGCCATTCTGACAGGTGACATGCTGGCAAGGGTGTGGAGAAAGGGGAGCCCTCCTCCATTGCTGGTGGGAGTGCAGGGTTGTGCAACCACTATGGAGGTCAGTATGGCGATATCTTAGAAAACTTGGAATAGCTCTGCCTCAGGACCCAGCCATAGCACTTCCGGGTATACATCCAAATGACTCCTCACCGAATCACAAGGAAGTTGCCTCATCTATGTTCATAGCAGCCTTATTTGTAATAGCAAGAAACTGGAAACAACCCAGATGTCCCTCAACCAAGGAATGGATTAAAAAACTGTGGTACATCTACACAATGGAATACTACTCAGCTATCAGAAACAAGGAAATCATGCAATTTGCAGCCAAATGGATAGAACTAGAAAAGCTTATTCTGAGTGAGCTAACCCAGACTCAGAAGGATGCACATGGCATCTATTCACTTATAATCAGATTTTAGCCATATAGTAAAGGATACAGTAAAGGTGCATATAACCAATGCACCAAAAGGAAGAGGAACATATACTTTGTTACCTGTTAATGAGACACTAAACCTTAGTGGTGCTGCCATGTAGGCCCCCAGTACATGAGGAAGCTCTTAGCCTTGATATGACTGCTGAACTGGGGCAGGGGAATGATATGTAGGGAAACTCCACTCCAGAGGAGTAGGACAGAAGGGAGAGGGGGAAGAGGGTGGGAAGGTGGGACTGGGAGGGGTGGAAAGAGGGCACTGTGATGGAGATGTAACTTGAAGTAATAAATAAACATTTAAAAAAAAGGAAAGCTGGGAAAGGGAGAGATGCCCTTTCCCAGGAAAAAATATAAGTTTTTTTTCTCGTTTCAACAAGCCAGGTACTATTATACAGATTGATTACATTATATTTAGAACTATGTATAAAAACTCATACACACACACACACACACACACACACACACACACACACACACACACAAACTTGTACATGTACAGCATAATTAGTGAGAAGAAGGGGCAATAGATTTGGCAGGAAAACTGAGGGGTTTTTGGAAGGATTTGGAGGAAGGAAGAGAGAAATACAGAAAACTAATTCTCTTTCATACAGAGAATATTTTTGTGTAAAATATGTAAAGAATATATTTATAATCAATAAGCAATGAAACTCTGAAAAAATGCATTTTTAGAATATCAAGTAATTTATACTGTATTACATTTAAAAATTCTATCAATTAAAAAAACTATCCAGAGCATCATTTTTGACTGAAGAATAACTGTGTTGTTAAAAAGTCTCTCTCGCTTTATCCAGGCTGAAAGGACAGAGCACACAGAACTAGTCATGGGAGGTATGGCCAGACAAACTTTAAAACACAAATGTCAGGAGGAAGATGATGTAAGATTGCAACTTGATTTTACTCACTCATTTATTAGACTTCTACATTTACTTAAAAATATCTGACAATATCTTCTGGTATGTAACACACTTTTCTTTGTGTGTATATGCATGGGGGTATTTGCCTCTGTGTATATGCATGCATTACTGTGCCTGTGGAGGCCAGAAGAAGCCATCAGATGCCCTCGAGTTACAGAAGGTTGTGGGCAGCCATGCGAGTACTAGTTGTGGAATACAGGCCTTCTGCAAGCTGAGCCAGGCTCTTAAGCACTGAGCCATCTCTTCAGCGCCTGGGTCATACCTGCTAATTTCCCTGTCATCCTCCTTCTCTCCTGTGGCCCTCCATTGTCTTTTTAACTATGCCCCTTCCAACCCTTGTGTTCAGATTTTCTCTCCTTTCTCTTTTTCCCTTCCTCCCTTCTTCCTTTCCTGCCATCTACTCTGGGACCCATGAAGGTCCCATGAATATATAGCTGCTGTATATTCATGATTGTAGTAGTCTTGTCATATCTCCAAAACCGAGCCCCACAGCACAAACTCTCTATCCTCAACTCTCACAGTCCTTTTATGCCCAGCTACACAATGTTTCCTCTCATGGATGTCTCACTTGGGGCACTCACAAGTTCCTTATTCTCAGCACTTTGACAAGTTGTCATCTTTGCTTTGACCATTCTAACTGTCAAGGGAGGTTTCTTCGGTCAAGGCTGAGAGGCACACTAAGGCATGCACATAAGCATAAATGTTTAGAATCAAGCTTAACTACACAGCCATCCACAAGACATCAGTAGCAGACTATCTCACAGGGCCAGTGGCCTCCCCAGCTTCCTCAGAGCTGGGGACACATACCTCCCAGTGGAGTGGGCCTCAAATGCAACCAGGAAATGGTTGGTTATCTTAAATTTAAAAAGAGAAGTCTTAGAAGTGTATTTTTCCCTGAAAATCTGATTGACTTTTTATTCTCTTTAGAGAAGATGGAGAGACAGAGGATACATTTTACTAGGTCCTGTGATAACATGATTGCCTTTTGTCACGGGTGGGGGGAGAGTTCCTGAAGCTGTCCTCAGATACTGGCTGTCCTGCTGTAGTTTTTAAAACCCATCCCAAGTCATCTACAATGTTGTGCTACTTTAAGCATAAATCACTGATAACATTAATAGCCCTGATGGACCATTTTATTCAATTAATCAAGTTGCTTGATACACTTCCAACCACTCACATACACCAGGGAAATTGGATTGTATGCTGCACAATTTTTTTTACCCTGATTTCTCTAATTACCATATTTTAATGCAGTTGTTGGTCAAAAATCACAAATGTATTTGATTTAACAAAGGCTCCTTTCACCAGAAACAAAGCCCTTGGGTATGCGCTGAGAGGTGGGGATGGGCTCTTCTTCAGCATTACGTAATCTGATAAAATGCAGGCAGATGCTTCAGAATGAAAGTCCAGATGCAGGAAAATATCTTCAAACATTTTACTGTCTATGCTGTCATGCTGTGCCATGGCAGGTTTACAGTGTATGATTTAAAGGGAATCCGTAACGGACATGTTAGACCCGATAGATCTAGCTCCAACTTCCAGGGGTACAAGATCTGTTTGCTAAAATTGAAGGAAACCTGAGGTGGGGATTTACAGTATATCTTGAAATACCAGGCTGAACAAACTGTCTAGAAAATGTTTCATAGTCGAAGATCCTTCCCAATCATTGGAATGAAATGCAGAGAGAAAGCTGAAGGAATGTAGCAGGGGGAGCCTGGAGAGAGGACACCAGTAGGCAGTGGAGAAGATAAAGCCATGTCTTGCAAATACACCAGTGACCCACACCCTCTTGATAGAGTCATGCTGCTGGCCAAGAGTCCCTAAAGTGACCACTTGGTGAGTGGATTCCCAAGGGAAACAAACAGAGGACTCTTCTTTGATGAAAAATAAGGAATGTCTGTTTTAGCCACATGGGAAAGTACCATTTTTTGTTTACAAAATACACATACATAAAAAGATTTTAGGTAAAGTTACCATATAAGAGAGTGTTCCTCCCAGAAACCACAGTTGACAAGCCCAAATTCCAGGCCAAGTGCAGGGTACTCTCTTCTAGTTGTTGGCCACAATGTGTCCAAAACCACATAGTTATTACCTTTGCTCTTGGTTGCCCACCAGAACTTGATAGTAAGACTCTATTGTTGAGAACACCTCACACTTTGATCACAGGACACAGAAAAAGCAAGCTTTTGCTGACTGGAAGCTTCCTTGCCACTGGCTGGATTTCACAGCTTCAGAAGACAACTATTCTTGTATTTAAAGCCTGCTCCACAGGAGGAAACCCATTCTTGGTACTGTAAATCTAGCCAAGAACCCATGGCTGGGAGCTCCTACTCCATAGAAGAGAACATATCACTACTGCTTTGCTAAAACGAAAACATCACGAAAGAGGTGCCTTTTTATAAGTCTTCATCCACAGAAGAGAGGGGCATCTTGTCAGAGAGAAAAACCCTGCTGGAAAGGTGTTGCTTTCTGGATGTGATAGTCATAGTAAGGCAAATGGAGTATTCCTTGTGGCTGAAATGGGGCTTCGAGTGTTGCATTGCTGTACATCATCTGTGTTTCTATGGAGTCAGCATTTCTAGCAGTTTATTCAGCAGGTATGTCTTCATGTTCTTCTGAAGTTCTATGATGACATTGCTGACCGGAGTGAGATGGAAAAGGAGAAAATGCACCAGTCTGTGCTGGTCAAAGTTGTGCAGGCAAAGTACACAACCCAGGAGTTGTGCTAGCAGAGAGCAGAGGTGGATCTGGATGTTCTCGCGGGAATCACTTGAAGAAAGAAGGATGCTAAACTCTGGGATGAGCTAGGGAGGGTAATAGTGCGGAGGATAGGCAGTATACCAAGCCATTAACATTGACTGACTCCTGATCCTACAAATTATTTTCTTTGCAATAATAAAGCCTCCTGTGCTGGCTAATTACCACCTATTAAAGTTAAAAGTCTAGCTTCTGAGAGACCAACTTTCTGATGATTACATTTTAAAGTTTGACTTCTAGGTCCTTCAGAAAGACATATCAATAAAATTGTAAAGATCCTTTTGTGTGTCAAGGATATGAAGGAGGATCTTACAAGTTTTTAAAAAGAAATTTCTTAAATTAGGGAGATCAAGAAGTAAATTCAGGGAGAATCCTGTCTGAAGTATTAGTAACACTAAGGGAACTTACCATTCTCCTACACCACTTAGTCCATAAGGTAAATTTCAGAGGGATTATTCAACACTGTACAAAAAAAGAGTTGTGTTAAAAAGAGAATGCAAAGTCAAAGGAAGGTGCAATCACAGTTAAACAAAGACCAGGATTCAGGACACTGCCAAACAGGAACTCATGGGTGAATGTGGCCAACATAACAGAAATGTCTGCTGTAGATGATGTGTCCATGTACAATGTCTGATGCAGATGATGTGCCCAGGTGCAATGTCTGCTGCAGATGATGTGCCCAGGTGCAATGTTTGCTGTAGATGATGTGTCCAGGTGTAATGTCTATGGTAGATGATGTGCCCAGGTGTAAAGTCTACTGTACATGATGTGCCCAGGTGCAATTTCTGCTGTAGATGATGTGCCCATGTGTGATGTCTACTGTAGATGATGTGCCCAGGTCCAATGTCTGATGTAGATGATGTGTCCAGGTGCAGTGTCTACGTAGATGATGTGCCCAGGAGTAATATCTGCTGTAGATGATGTGCTCAGGTGCAATGTCTACTATAGATGATGTGTCCAGGTGCAGTGTCTACTGTAGATGATATGCCCAGGTGTAATGTCTATAGTAGATGATGTGGCCAGGTGTAATGTCTACAGTAGACAATGTGGCCAGGTATAATGTCTGCTGTAGATGATGTGCCCAGGTGTAATGTCTGCTGTAGATGATATTCCCAGGTGCAATGTCTACTGTAGTTGATGTTTCCAGGTGTAATGTCTACAGTAGATGATGTGCCCAGGTGCAATGTCTACTGTAGGTGATGTGCCTGGGTGCTTACTAAACAAGAGGCTAAGTTGGTCTGGGAAGAAGATGGAATGGAATATTGACATCAACATGGCACAGCTGTCTGTAAGCTCAGCCACTGCAAGGCCTTCCTCTCACAGTTCATCCCAGTAAGAATTCTTCTAATGCCTCCTATATCCACTAATGTGCTTGCTCTCTCAGTCTTTTCCAAATGAGAGGCCTCAGTTAACAGATCCTTCAGTTTATGTTGTAACTCACTCTGATGAAGATGAATTCAAGTTCCTTGGCTTTAATGGATCCTTCTTTGTTGGTTTGTCCCTAGCCTTTCCCCTGCTTCTTTCCTCTGTTGGAGGTCAGGTAGGCAAAGTTGGCTTTGTTAAGCTTTCAGTACCTCTTCGACAGAGGCCAGCCTGGCTGATAGGTCTTTTCTTGGGAAACTGGTTCAGGGTAGGAGGAGTAGGCTGTATTTTGGTCTCAGAATCAGACTCTCATCTCCAGTGCATCCTGACTAGTTCAAGTGTTGATGTTTCAATCATTCTTCATTGTCACCTTAAAGGCAGAGGGAAAAAAACAATATGCCGATGCCAAGGCCTGTTAGTCCTTTGTAAACTAGACAACTTGCAGAATTCCTAGGTTCTATAGAGAAATGAAGAAAGTAAAAAGGGATAAAATGGGGGTGGGGTAGAGAGGACAATAGCAAGAGACAGGTGACATGAAGAGGGAAATATGAAAAACGGAGGAGCACTTTAGTTAGGGAGGGGAATGGAGGTTATGCAGATGCGGGAGGGGAAACAACACTAATGACTTTTTTAATGTTTATTTATTACTTCAAGTTACATCTCCATCAGAGTGCCTCTTTCCACCTCTCCCAGTCCCACCTTTCCACCCTCCACCTTTCTCTCTTCTATCCCACTCCTCTGGAATGGGGTATCCCTACATATCAGTCCTCTGCCCCATTTCAGCAGTCATATGAAGGGTAAGAGCTTCCTCCTCCACTGGGGGCCTACATAGCAGCACCCCTACGGCAAAGTATCTCATTAACAGGTAACAAAGTCCATGTTCCTATTCCTTTTGGTGCATTGGTTGTAGTATACTTATCCTGTACTATAATATGGCTAAAACAATTATAAGTGAAGGATGCCATGTGCGTCCTTCTGAGTCTGGGTTAGCTCACTAAGAATGAGCTTCTCTAGTTCCATCCATTTGGCTGCAAATTGCATGATTTCCTTGTTTCTGATGGCTGAGTAGTATTCCATTGTGTAGATGTACCACAGTTTTTTTTTATCCATTCATCAGTTGAGGGACATCTGGGTTGTTTCCAGTTTCTATCTATTACAAATAAGGCTGCTATGCATATAGATGAGGAGATGTCCTTGTGGTTTGGTGAGGAATCATTTGGATGTATACCCAGAAGTGGTATGGCTAGGTCTTGAGGTAGAGCCAATCCAAGCTTTCTAAGATATCACCAGACTGATTTCCATAGTGGTTGTACAAGCTTGCCCTCCCACCAGCAATGGAGGAGTGTTCTCCTTTCTCCACATCCTTGCCAGCATGTGCTGTCATTTGAGCTTTTGATCTTAGCCATTCTGACCAGTGTGAGATGGAATATCAGAGTGATCTTGAGTTGCATTTCTCTGATGATTAAGGATGCTGAACATTTCTTCAAGTGTCACTCAGCCATTAGAGATTCCTCCTTTGTGAATTCTTGGTTTAGCTCTGTTTCCTAATTTTTGATTGCATTATTTGGTTTCTTGGCATTTAATTTCTTGAGTTCTTAGTAAATTATGGATATTAGTCCTCTGTCAGATGTGGGGTTGGTAAAGATCTTTTCCCAATCTGTAGGTTGCAGTTTTGTTCGAATGACAGTGTCATTTGCCTTACAGAAGTTTTTCAGTTTCATGAAGTCCCATTTATTGATTGTTGGTCTTAGAGCCTGCGCTATTGGTGTTCTGTTCAGGAAGTTATCACCGGTGCCAATGAGTTCAAGGCTTTTCCCCACTTTCTCTTCTATTAGATTTAGTGTGTCGGGCTTTATGTTAGGTCTATGATCCACTTGGACTTAATTTTTGTACAGGGTGATAAGTATGGTTCTATTTGCATTCTTTTGCATGTTGACATCTAGCTAGACCAGCACCATTTGTTGCAGATGCTGTCCTTTTTCCATTGTACAGTTTTGGCTTCTTTGTCAAAAGTTAAGTGACCATAGGTGTGTGGATTCATTTCTGTGTCTTCAATTCGATTCCATTGATCTACTGGTCTGTTTATACCAACACCATGCTGTTTTTATTACTATTTCTCTGTAGTACAGCTTGAAATCTGGGATGGTGATACCTCCAGATTTTTTTTATTGTACAAGATTGATTTAGCTACTCTGGGCTTTTATTATTCCATATGAAGTTGAGATTGTTTTTTCCATGTCTGTAAAGAATTGTGTTGGTACTTTGATGGGATTTACATTGAATCTGTATATTTCTTTTGGTAGGATGGCCATTTTTATTATGTTGATCCTACCTATCCATGAGCATGGAAGATCTTTCCATCTTCTGATGTCTTCTTCAATTTCTTTCTTCAAGGACTTGAAGTTCTTGTCATACAGGTCTTTCATTTGCTTGGTTAGAATTAACCCCAGGTATTTTATATTGTTTGTGGCTATTGTAAAGGGTGTTGTTTCCCTAATTTCTTTCTCTGCCCATTTATTTTTTGTATAAAGAAGGGCTTCTGGTTTTTTAATTAATTTTGTATCCAGCCACCTTGCTGAAGGTGTTTATCAGTTTTATTGGTTCTTTAGTGGAATTTTTGGGATCACTTATGCATACTATCATATCATCTACAAACAGGTATAATTTGACTTCTTCCTTTTTAATTTGTATCCTCTTGATCTCCTTTAGTTGTCTTATTGATCTAGCTTCAAGTGGCATGTTGAACAGATATGGGGAGAGTGGGCATCCTTGCCTTGTCTCTTAGTTCAGAGGTAATGCTTTAATTTTCTCTCTGTTTAATTTGATGTTGGATACTGGCTTGCTGTATATCACCTTTATTATTTGTAGGTATGGTCCTTGTGTGCCCGTTCTCTCCAGGATTTTTATCATGAAGGGGTATGATATTTGTCAAATGCTTTTTCAGTTTCCAATGACATGATCATGTGAGTTTTTTCTTTCAGCTTGTTTATATGGTGAATTACGTTGATGGATTTTTGTATGTTGAACCACCTCTGCATTCCTGGGATGAAGCCTACTTGATCATGGTATAGGATGCTTTTAATGTGTTCTTAGATTCAGTTTGCCAGTATTTTACTAAGTATTTTTGTGTCTATGTTCATGAGGGAAATTGGTCTGAAGTTCACTTTCTTTGTTGGGTCTTTGTGTGGTTTAGGGATTAGGGTGACTGTGGCCTCATAGAATGTGTTTGGCAGTGTTCCTTCTGATTCTATTGTGTGGAAGAGTTTAAAGAGTATTGGTGTTAGCTCTTCCTTGAAGGTCTGGTATAATTCTGTGCTGAAACCATCTAGTCCTGGGCTTTTTTTAGATGGGAGATTTTTGATGACTGTTTCTATTTCCTTATGGATTATAGGACTATTTAATGTGTTAACCTGATTTGATTTAGCTTTGGTAGGTGGAATCTATTAAGAAAATTGTCCATTTCACTTAGATTTTCCAATTTTGTGAAGTACAGATCTTTGAAGTAAGACCTAAAGATTCTCTGGATTTCTTCTGTCTATTGTTATTTTTCCCTTTTCATTTCTGATATTACTGATTTGAGTATTTTCCCTCTGCCTTCTTGTCAGTCTGGCTAAGTGTTTGTACATTTTGCTGATTTTCTCAAAGAACAAACTCTTGGTTTCATTGATTCTTTGTATTTTTTGTTTGTTTGTTTGTTTCTATGTTTTTTATTTCAGCCCTAAGTTTGATGATTTCCTGCCACTGCTCCTCTTGGGAGTGTTTGCTTCTTTTTTTCTAGCTCTTCCACTTTTGCTGTTAAGTTGCTAATATGAGATGTCACAATTTTCTTTTTGAAGGCACTTAGTGCTATGAACTTTCCTCGTACTACTGCTTTCATTGTGTCCCATAGGTTTGGGTATGTTGTGCCTTCATTTTTGTTGGATTTTAAGAAGTCTTTGATTTCCTTCTTTATTTGTTCTCTGACCCAGTGGTCATTGAGTAGAGAGTTGTTCAGTTTCCATGAATGTGTAGGTTTTTTGTTATTTCTGTTGTTGCTGAAGTCCAGTTTTAATTCACGGTGGCCTGCTAAGATCCAAGAAGTTATTTCAATTTTCTTATATCTTTTGAGGCTAGCTTTGTGTTCGACTATATGGTCAATTTTGGAGAAGGTTCTGTGAGGTGCTGAAAAGAAGGTGCATTCTTTTGTGTTTGGGTGTAGCATTCTGTAGATATCTGTTAGGTCCATTTGTTACATGACCTCTATTAGTCTCATTATTTCTCGGTTTGATTTCTGCATTGATAACCTGTCCCTTTGTTGTGAGTGGGATGTTTAAGTCTCCCACTACTAATGTGTGGGGATCGATGTGTGGTTTAAGCTTTAAAAGGGTTTCTTTTACAAATGTGGGTGCCCTTGTATTTGGGGCATAGATATTCAGTATTGACATGTCATCTTGATGAATTTTTCCTTTAATGAGTATATAGTGCCCTTCCCTATCTTTTTTGATTAACTTCAGTTGAAAGTCTATTTTATTTGATATTAGGATGGTTACTCCAGCTTGCTTCCTGGGACCATTTTCTTGGAAAACCTTTTCCCAGCCCTTGACTCTGAGGTAGCATCTATCTTTGTTAGTGAGATGCATTTCTTGTATACAGCAAAATGATGGCTCTTGTTTATGGATCCATTCTGTAAGCATGTGTCTTTTTATTGGGGAGTTGAATTCATTGATGTTGATGGATATTAATGACCAAAGGTTGTTGTTTCCTGTTATTTTGATGCAGTTGGTAGTTGTGTGTTTCTTTTGGTTTAGCTGCAGTGGAGTTTTTTGCTTCCTCTGTTTTCTTAGGTACAGATATCTTCTCTGGGTTGGAATTTTCCTTCCAGGATATTCTGTAGAGCTAGGTTTGTGGATAGACACTGCATAAATTTGTTTTCTCTGTCTGTGTTGATAGAAAGTTTTGCTGGGTATAGTAGTCTGAGCTGACACCTATGATCTCTTAGGCCTATAGGATGTCTGTCCAAGTCCTTCTGGCTTTTAGAGTTTCTGAGAAGAAGTCAGCTGTAATTCTGATGGGTTTTCCATTATACATTATTGACCTTTTTCTCTTATGGCTTTTAATAGTCTTTCTTTGTTCTGTACATTTGGAGTTTCAATTATTATGTCATGAGAGGAATTTCTTTTCTGTTCTAATATGTTTGGAGTTCTAGATGCCTCTTGGAATTTTATAGGCATCTCTTTCTTTAAGTTTGGGAAGTTTTCTTCTATGATTTTGTCGAAAATGTTTCCTGGACCGTGGAGTTGGGAGTCTTCTTTCATTGTGCCTATAATTCTTAGGTTCCACCTTTTCACTGAGTCCTTGATTTCTTGGATGTTGTGGGTGAGAGATTTTTTAGATTTCTCATTTTCTTTGGTTGTTGCACTGATTTCTTCTACCAAATCTTCCACACCTGAGATTCTTTCTTTCATCTCTTGAATCCTATTTTTGATACCCACATCTGATCTGTAGTTCCTGTTCTCTTCCCTTGGTTTTCCACCTCCAGGATTGTCTTTCCTTGTGTTTTCTTTATTGATTCCATTTCCAATTTCAAGTCTTGAACACTTTTATATGTATTATATGTTTCCTGTTCTAATTTAGATGACTTTGTCTGCCACTCATTCAAATCTTTCCTAGCTTTGTCTCTTTCCCATTTATATTTGGCTAAGTTGGCTTGGAGGTCTCTAATGGTATTCTCCATTGTTTTCATTTGTAAAATTGAGGATTCTTTAAATTCTTACAGGGATTTCATTTCTTCTTGTAAGGACTGTATCATTTTCCTAAGTATAGATTTGTCATCGTTTTCATTTGTTTCAGCAGTGGTTGGATGGTCAGGTTTTGCTGTATTAGCATCACTCTATTTTGTTGGAATCATATCTCCCTGATTTTTGTCACATTTGTTTTTTCGCTGACCTTTAGCCATCTGGTTGTCCTTAGCTGATTGTTCCTAGTGTCTTCTGGACCTGATGCTAAGGATGGGGTTTGGTGACAGTCTTGGTGGTCTAAAGCATAACCCAGGCTAGGTGGGGTCTTGTGTTGGGGGCTGTATTTCAGTGGGCCCCCCTGAAGTTCACACCTTCCTGTTGTGTCCCAACTGGGAACTCAGGTTGGGGTTAGGGCAGGATGTGTTATTCCAACCTTCAGAGTTCCCTGCTGCTAGTTTGTCGGTCCAAGGGTTAGGTCAGGGGTTGTGTTCCACCCAGGTGGCTCCTCCTAGGTGGTCCCCAGGGCATCTCTGTGCCTCTGGGCCCTAGGCACTAAGTCCTTGTAGTCTGAGTCACTCAGGCAGTGCACGCAGGCTAAGAACTCGCTGCTCCAGGGGGGGAACTGTAGATGCTGAAGATCTGATTTCCCACTGAGGAGGAGCCAGGTGCACTGGCTGAGGAACTGATATGAACACCACAACCCGCCGGCAGGGCTTGGACTCAGTGGAGTTCCTCCTAGCCTTCCAACCTGACCACCCACCTTTCAGCCTGTTCTGATCTCACAGTTCCTGTGGCTGTGCTGGTCCTGCTTTGGGTGCTGGAGCTGTTCTGTGGAAACTGGGTGCTCAGGAAGACAGGAAGAACCTCTATCTGCCAATCAGAGCTGCCTCCCAAGGGATACTGCACAGGTACTGGAGGTGTAGCCTGCTACAGGATGTGTACCCCTCTGCTTTGTCTAGCCACAGTTTTCTTCTGAGTGATTGTAAATCCAATAGAGGGGCCTGTATGTCCAACACCTTTCTGGGTAAGCCCAAATATGCTTGTGCCTCCCAGACAGCCACTCTGCTGGAGATATACTGCTGTGGTCCTGCTGTTGTTCTGTAGCTCAGAGTGTGCTGTGTTTCAAGGCCATAATGGTTCCACTGAGACTATACCTGTTCCCCAGGCTCCTTGGTCCTCCCCTTGGTGTGGAATGCCTGCATGGAATCTGGGAGCCCAGGAGGCTGGTGAGTACCCATCTGTGGTTCAGAGCTGCTTGCTGGGTATTTGAGTGGCTCGTACCCACAGGTCCTCTCCTGGTGATGATTTTCCTGCATCCATGGCTTCTGCAGCTTCCATGGTTTCTGTGAGTCTGTTTTTTCTGAGTGTTCAAGAGTCTTGCCCAGGGACTTTTATTAGTCCCTGGGTTCACCAGGTGAAACCCAGGAGGTTCGTGCCTCTCAGATTGTTGCTCAGCGTCCTATAACTCTGTGGTGTTATAGCAGTTTTCCCTGAAGTCAAAATACATCCGTGCAGGCTGCTGCCCTCTTGGGATCCCTACTAATGATTTTTTTAAAAGTTATAAAGTTCATATTATTATTTCCTAATAATATGGCACATATAAGTGTATGTGTATACATATAAATATATAGCTTAAAGAAAGTTATATATCATAACGTAGCAGGTGGGGTGAACCTGGGTGAACGTCCAGGTTGGTGGGGCAAGATAGGGCTATTATTGTTCTATCTAATGTCCTGCTAGGTACAGGGCCAGGAGAAAGCAGGGTCACATGGCTGCTGTCAGTATCCCAGGTGGGGAGTTGGGTCTGGAGGACCACTGTACTCTCAGGGTTGCCTGAGGACCAGTGCTCTGGGCTGGAGAAGGCATGCTTGGTTCAGGGAAGTGCAGGCAGCCGTAGGTGGAAGTTCCTTCAGGTGGAATCACAGCATCTCAGATGCAGCTATTTGGGGAACCAGGTTTTCTTTATTTTTAGCTTAGGTGTCATGAAGGTCTTAGTTCTCCCTAACCCTCTAAATCTCCATCTTTCAAACCTCTTCAAAATCAATTAAATTTCTGAACTCTGACATGGGTGAGAGCTTTTTGAACTATGGGAAGTGAGGATTTTTGAGGAAGTGAATTCATTCTATCGGCTGAGATTGAGATGCTGGCAGTGCTATATTTACACGGGGAAAGGTCTCACACACAAGGTATGTGCCTGAGCTCACCTGTGACCTCCTGTGGGGTTGTTTCTACATGTCACAAGGAAGGTAACCATTGGAGGCTGCACCCACGTGCTCCAGAGGCAGGTAGAAACAGGAAGAGACCTTATCCCACACCTTCCAAATCTCAATTTCAAGATTCGTGGGGTTTGGACTTACCCAGATCTCCCCTGTTCTGAGCCAATTCCTTGTGAGCCACACCCAACATTGGGCTAATAGAGATGCTCTAAGAGTTATAGGTGATTTAACAAAAATTATACTACAAGGCATGAGGAATTACCTTTCTAGTTATTGTTCAGAGTAATGCAAGGGATTACTAAAACATTATTGCTGTTGCCCTTGGTTACTTCCTCCCTGAGGACTGGCTTCCATAATACCACAAGGTTCTATTAAAGATGACAAGGGAGAGAAGCAACTGATAGTTCTACCAATCTGTGAGGTCTATAAACCACAACAGTGATCAGAATGGCACAATAATCCTAACGGTACAATAGTGGCACAAATACCTTGGATGTAACAGCTGTTCATCTGAAATAACAATATCTGCTTCCTTATTCCTACATCTTGGTATAGTTTGTCTTCCTCTATGTATATATCTATATATTTTTAAATACATAAATATAATATGCTCAGTCTATATAATCTTAATTATAAGTATATTTTCACAGCTACTGTGAAATACCATTTGGCCTTGGATAACTAATTGGTGTGCTCTTCCCTGAGGAAGACTATATATCCCATTCTCAGCATTCCTTAGTTGCCTGTAGTTCTTTGTAAGGGTTTAGTCCTCATGAGCTTTCCCAATCTACCTTGTTTATGGGTATTACCCTTGTTCAGCTCATGTTTGTGTAGTCATGATGGTGAGGCTTTATGGGTAGAGCTTTTGACATTCCTAGGATACACAATGCCACAGCAAATTCCCTGTCCCTTTGGTTTTTTTGATCTCTTTGCTCCTTATTCCACAAAGATCCCTGAGTTTTGAATAAGAGAGACGTCATTTTTTTTCTGTGGGAGGAAGGGGTAGAACTGGTTCTTTTGCTCAAAGTCTCTCCAGACAAACCTTGTAATGTTCAACAGACCACCTGTTTATTATGTCCTGATTCTGGAGACAATCTGTTTATAAACCTACTCTAGATATTGGAAAGATAAAGTTATATCAAAAGGAAAAGTAATCTCCCTGAGACTTATTAAAGACAGCAAGGTAGTCTTTTTTCAAGCAAGGTTATTGAACTAGGTCAAGACCATTGTAACAGTCTTGGAGTAGGAGTGAGAGATAGGAGCCAACTCAAACCTCTGCAGCAAAAAGCAGAGTGTAGAGTGTACAGTGGATGAAATTTTTCTTAAAGAATACATCCAGGATAAGGACACCTGGCTTACCTTACTTGATAACATTGTTGTTAACCTAAGTGTGGTGCCATTTAAGTGTAGTGATGTACTGAGTGGTGCCATTTAAATGCCATCAGTTACTGAGTTTGTATTGTGGTGTCATATAAGTGCACTGAGGTATCAGGTGTTGAGAGCTCACTAATTTAAGGTTCAGAAAGAATCTTTCATAAGCAGTGAGGAAAACTCAGGTTTATAGTGAGAAAAGTCCAACAGCCCTCGCTGCATTCTGGTCACTGTGCATCACATGACCTAGAAGCATCCACTTCACCTCCAAGTGTGCCCTCTGGAATTTCCACCTTCTCAACACCCAGAGAATGGTTACTGCTAGGCTGCTCTCTTGAGCTCAGTGGGACTCACTGGAAAACACACCATAGTCTCCCTTTAAAAAGGATGTAAACATCCTGCAGTAGTTCTGTTCAGCAGCAGCTAGTGTTTGATTGTGTAGACAAAGGTAGAAATCATGAATGGAAGTCCTCATGACTTCTAATCACACCCTGAATGCCTTTGCCTCCAAGGCTTTAATAAGCCTAAAGTAGTATGCACCTAATATCAGAGTGTAAAAGCATGTGGCAGAAAACCTGTTGGAACAAGAAGGTGAAATGGTCAAGTAGACTGTTGTGTTTTGAAACATGGGTTGCCTTCCATAAGTAACTATGGACTCACAAAAGCCCAATAAGGTTATTGGCCTGGATGGAAATGTGGATTACCCTTGTCTAACATCTCTGGGCAGCTCCATCAGGTAGAAACTGTTCTTTGCGGGGATAAATGGTATATTCACAAAGACTGGCCAGGTTTGAAGCCATAAAATAAATCTAAAAAAATAGAACTCATATAAAATAGGTTCTGAGTTAACAGTAGCTTGTGCCGAAAATCAACATATGGCAGGAAACACTTGAAAAGCCTGAAATTTTAAAGCACAAGGGCCAGAGACAAAACTCTGAAATAAATTAAATAGTGTTTAAAAGGAAATCAAAATGACAACAGAATCAGTGAAACTTATAAGCTGTCTCTCAGGGACCCCTAGAACACCAAATACAGAGACTACAGAGAAAAGCCTTGCCTTGACAATATAAGCCAGTAACTTAGTGAGGAAGCAGATGAGGACAGTAATTTTAATGTACAAGAGAGAAATGAAAAATAAATCAGAAATTAAACAAGTAAATTAGAAAAAAAATGATGAAGAAAAAAATGATACCAAACTTGACTAAAGATATAAATAAAAATGGTAAGATGACAGGCAAACGAAAGTTTTAAGCATGCAAGTGGTTTCATAGGCAAATACTACAAAGATGCAAGAGAAATGATACTTTAAACAATTTATTACAGAAAGCTGGGATAAGTAAAATGCTTTCAAAGTTGGTTTCTGGGGTCATCATTATCTAAAATGAAGTAAGTATTTATAATATAATAATGTAAAATACTGAAATATTATTCCTAGGTATAGGCATAAAAATCAGATATCAATAAATCAAATCCAATGTTGGGTATAAGTTGCCTTGGTGATGGTTTGGTATCACAGCAGCAGAAAAGAAATTAATACAGCACTAAAGCAAGAAACCAATAAAAAAAGAAAAAGATATAAATTGTCATTATGTACAGAAAGCATTTTTCTTTATAGAATATTACCAAAAAAATTGACTAAAAGGTCTAAAATGTTCTGCAACTGATAGAGCATAGCAAGGCTTGAGGACATAGACCTTGCCTGTGAAGTCAGACTGTTGTCCAATGTCCACACAAAAACCTGTTGGAGTTGTAAATAGTAAAGAAACACACTCATTTTCTTTTTTTAATGTTTATTTATTACTTCAAGTTACATCTCTCCATCATAGTGCCCTTCTCCCACCCCTCCCAGATCTAGGGCAACTACTCACTTATAAGTGGATTTTAGTCATATAGTACAGGATAACTATCCTACAACCAACACACCAAAAGGAACAGGAACATCAACTTTGTTACCTATTAATGGGACAAACTCATTTTCAATTACATTAAAATAACAAAATATCCAAGTGTGAATCTTATAAAACATATATAGTACCTGTAGCATGCAAGGAAAAAAAAACCTAATTAAGGGAATTTTTTTAAAGATCCAAAGAAATATAGGAAGATGAAAATACAAACACATGGATCAGAAACAGGGTAGAGAAATAAAAGACACTCTTAGATATACAGCAGTTTTGTTCTTTCAAAACCAGCTCACAGAGTGACTATCCACAGAGAAATCACACAGCAGCCTGCATAGACCAGCCTCACCTGTCTACAAGACTGACCCAAATATGTGCTTTGTCTAACTATAAAACTAAAATCCACAGCATTTACTGAACAAATGCTGAGAGCACTTAACTTCTCGAGCTGACAAAAGCAGGGCTAGTGGGCTGTTTTGGTGAGGAAAAGGGTTTCTTGCCAAACTCAATCTCATCAGACTCACAGCATGGAAGAGGAGAACCAACATCAGCATGGTTGTCTTCTGACCACCATATGCACACCATAGCCCATACCACAAACAAACAAGTAAATGTAATAAAATAATAATGAAAAACCCAAAGCATAATCAATGAAAAACAAACTGAATTAGCTTTTATTTAAATTAAAATGTATGTTCTGTGAAAAATATTAATGAGATAATTGAAATTAAAGTCACAGAGTGGAGAAAGATGCTCATAAATAGTGCATGAATAATGTGTATGTGTGATGTCTAAAGTACTTTTAATACTGAACTGTAGCTGTTCAGCTCAAAGTGTAAACACTTTAACAGATTCTTCGCTGAAGATATCAGAAGAGCAAAGTAACAAGCCAAACGGTTTAGATGTTATCATTAGGGAACTTCGAATTTAAGACATTAAACATAACTGGCACACATTAGAGCAGACAATGCAAAAGAAACAAAGATTTAAAAGAAAAAAGCCTGCCAATGTCAATTTCTGACAAGAAAGCAAAAGTGAGCCTTTTTACGGCTGTGTGGAAGGAAACACATGTAGGCACTTCAGAAAACACTGTGGGAACGTCTATAAAGATGAGCCTTGCAAACAGGGAACCTGATCCTGGTAATTACTCAGATATTCATAAAATTTACACCCATGAAGAGCATATACTGAGGTGGTTTGGGTAGCATCAACCCGTGAGCATCGATACCTGAAGGGAAAGCTCTGTTATTCGTCTACAAAAGGCATGAGTCAATTTCAATTCCACATCAGTGAAAAATTAAGTTACTCTGAACTGGGAATTCTCCTTAAGAATGAAGTATCCAGATCTCTGAGTTCGAGGCCAGCCTGGCCTGCAGAGTGAGTTCCAGGACAACCAGGGTTACTACACAGAGAAACCCTGTCTCGAAAAACAAACAAAAAAGAATGAAGTATCAAGGGTCACTTGCTTGTTGGGAAGGAATGTCACTTTACTTGGTGGCATAGCCACAGGGAAGATACCATTGCTCCATCAAGCAACCTGCCAGCAATACTCAGGCGAGAAGGTATTTCAGCTCCACCAGTGGCTGAAAGCTTGACGCTGGTTCCTTGAGAAGGAGGCCAGTGATAGGAAAGAGAGAGAAGCGAGAAGAGCGGATAATTGATGCATGAGAATTTTTAGGTGTTTCGTTGTCAATACCCATGATGCTGTGACCATGGGCTCGTGGCCTCAAGCCTCTGAGAATTCTTATGAATATTTGAAACACCAAAAGTGAAGCGCAATGACTGTAAAAATATTTGAAAGTATTGTTCAGAAGGTCGAGGATTCCTAAATCAAAAGGATCATGTGGCGAGGCGATTTAGCTGCATTACAAATGGATGAAACAATCTCAGTGAAGGAGATAAGGGAAAAATTCCATCCCAGGGAAGTCTGAAGATAAGTGGAGTTTGTAAGAAAATGGGAAAAGAATTTGGAGAGCGCAGTACAGGGCAACTGATAAAGCTCCCTGCTTGGGGTTACAGGTTAACAAGCACGATGCTGCGATACATGTGTACTAGGTACATGGCTGGCAGAAGGTGGGATTGGAGCAGATAAGCAAGGGAGGAAGCCTGGGTTTATGGAAATGGTTTAGTCTCCAAAGTATCACTAAAGGTTAATATTTACCATAATGTAAAAGATGTGGTTATTCATAGAAATATTTACACGTATATGTTTCTGTATGAGGATTAGGATACACTGCATGTAGGTTCTTAATGTAATATGTATCCCTTGCTATGTCAGTTGAGAAAACTAAATATAAGTAGCACAAGAAATCTTTATTTTTAGACTGGGCAAACTGTTGTTTTTATGATTGTGACCAGAGACAGCCTGAGCTTACAAGAGCCAGTGGTGCAAAAGCAAAAGACACGCTCAAGATTAGTAAAAATGTAAACAACTATTAGGGTGACACAGATATGTCAGAAAGATGTGGAAGCCAACGTTAGGTAATCTAAGCAACAAAGTCAAGTAGAGTTAGATCATAGGACAGAGAATGAGATAAATATTCACGAACTGTTCCAGATAGGAATGGATAATTGAAGAAGTATGCAAATGAAAAGGGGTGATGTCAAATGGCCAGTGTTTTCACGCACAATAATTCCAAGTAATCAGTGTTCAGGCTCCACCTCTACCGCATAAAAAGCCCCTGCTCACATATGTACTATACATAGTAACTTCCTTCCAAAGAATTCCGTACTTGGAGTAGGGGAGGAGAGAAGTAGGTGACAGCAGAGAAGACTGACCAGCATTCTCTCCAGTAGGAGAGAAGGGCAGCACCGTTATGGGGAGTTGTCTTGCTGTGATGTAACAGAAATAGATACTTATCTCCACAGTCCTTTGTCCCAAGTCCTAAAACTGAAGCTAATCAGGGGAAAACATGGACAAATCACACTGATGATCAGGACCCCAGAAAACTCCTGGGCAGAACTTCTCAAAGGTGGGAATCATCAGAGCTAAGATAAGCCAGGGAGCTAGGAGAGTCAGGCAGAGACTGAGGAGACAAGACTGGACTGCAAGTCATCCTCCACTCTACTTAAGGAATGCTCAGCTCATCAGCCTCGGGAGCAGAAGTGACTCCTCGATAGCAATGCAGCAGGATCGGTCCACTAACTTCAGTTTGTGTTCGTCCAAATGGCTGATGACAGTAATAGAAGAACCTGTGTAAGAACTTTTTATTCTTCACAATTTTTTTGTAAATCCAAAAAGCAAATACATACTACTTTTGACATTTATTCCCCGGAGAAGAAGAAAGATGAATGACTTAAGTTGATTAAAAATTAAAAATAACTTGATTACAAATCTATAGAATGGAATGAGCAAGTTTTATGACTCAACCACACTATGCAATTTTGAAGCCAAACCAAAATAAGTTTAAGTGGTAAAATGTGTTGCCTTTAAAAAAAAGTGTCAGAAAAAAAAATGACATTTTATATGTTCTGCTCTGCCTATTCAAACTAGAGTGACTATTTACTTGCTAAAGTAAAAACTAATAAAGGTGATTTATAGTGATCTTTGTTCATCTCTAACTACAAAATTTTGCACATCTAGCTGCTCTTTGTCGGGAAAGTCTCACGTGAATCTGGCCACCGCTGCCCTCAGGACGGCTGCCACCTTGTGGTCACTTTCATCATCGCCAGCGCAGCTTAGGCCTCCGTCATCAGCCCTGCTCAGGGGAAGTCTGTTGCTCAGCTTTCCGTCATGGGACAAGGCATATGAAAAACTCAGCTTGAAAAGAATGTGTGTCTGTTTGAGGCTCATGGGCTCAGAGAGAGTGTCCTGTCCATGGTTGCTGGCTCCATTGCTTTGAAGCCAGGCAGGAGCGTGGGGTATGAAGAGCTATCAGTCTTATGGGAAGCAAAGATAGAGAGTAAGAGCCAGATATTCCTCCAGGCCAATGGCCTCACTTCCTTCCACTTAGTCCTACCTCCTAAAAGTTTCGCCACATCCAAGCAGTATCTGAGTCTGGTGAACAGACTGTTTGCATATGAACATGGCTTGGGGAACACCGCAGATCCAAACCACAACAGGGGAGTTATATGATTAATTCAGTGATTCACTTCAGACATCACATTGTGTATATCTCATGAAGAAATGGGAGAAAAAAAGACACTGCTGGGTTTTCTTGGCATTGTGATACATGCTGGACCTGAAAGTGCCCTCAGCAGGCAAGTGGGGGAGTATCAGGTGATGTACCCGCTAGGAAGCTCTGCTTTCTGTGGATACACGACCCCAGTGGGATGATGTCCCAACCTTAGAGAATGACAGGGTCTGGCCTACTTTTCTCTTTGGTGGGTAGTCTGGAAATGGATTATTCCATCTTTGGGCTGTGGCAGCCAGCAAGTGCAGAACAGAACCAAGGACCAGAGAACCAGACAACCTCTGCGGCATCTTAACATAGTCTCGTGTCCTCAGTGCTACGATGCTGTGCAGGAGAGAGGACCGTCACGCTGTGGGTGCAACTCCCAAGGAGTCAAAGGCATCGCTCAAAAACATATGTCTAGCAGCTGGGGGAATGTGTTAGTTCAAAGGAAATAATAAAAGGCAGGGGGAGAAAAGGGTGAATGTGCTCCACCAGTATTTACTTAAAACATATGTTAAATAACTGTAATATGTTTGTTTTCATGTTTTGTAACTAGGAAATTTTACCTTATCTCAAAAAACGAGAAGACAGCCAAGTCACAGCATGTCTTGTTTCTTTCTAAATAAGTCATTTATGAGTGTGGGTGTAATGCTGACTCTGACTGTATTAGCAGCAAATCCTGGCTACTTAAAGCCAGGGAAATAGCTTCCAGACGTGTAATATAGTTAGCAGATTGCTTCTACTTGAAATGACTCTGGCCGGTGCCTGTCATCCTGTGTGTAGGGCTCAACCAGATGAACAGGCTCTTTGCAGATTGACAGACATCTTGAGGAAGTTGGTCTCACCAACGTGCATTCCAAAAAGGCTGCCAATCTTCAAGGAGCTAATCTTCTACCCTGACCCAGGAAGCTAGTCAAAAAGAAACTCATGTTTTTCCAAGATGAGATTCTTTAAGAAAGAAACATTTCAAGTTTAGAGTCAGGACACAAGTAGTATATCTAAACTAATCAACACCTCTACATGAATCTCATATCCCCAAACTGTGTATCTTAGCTGATAGTCTTGGGATATTATAATCTGCATGACCTAGGACATTCAGCCATGATATCAGTGTGTTCAATGTAGCAGAATCCAGTTCTACTGGCCTGTATATTGTTCTCTATATGATACCTCCAAAATCTGGGTGCAATTCAACCTAGTTGAAATCTTAGTAGTAGGTTGGGGTCATTTAGAAACAATACATAAAAGAAAACTGTCCACATGACAAAGAATCAACACAATTTGATGGCCTCCAGGAAAGTTTTTCTCTTTCCCTAAGCCAGTAGGTCACCATCTTATCCAGGCTGTAATTGGGAAGGAAGGAAGAGAACAGGCAGAGTAGCTTCCTAGAGTAGGAGTAAAATTTTGAAGTAGACACAAAATAGTTTGAACAATGAACAAACATCCTAAATAAGAAGTCAGGCTGTCTGGAGGAGAGAACCATGGCCACGGTCAGTGCCTGCTGATCTCTGGGTAGTGTGAGAAAGTCACAATTTCCAACTAGTAGATAAGAAAACTCTATTCGGGGGAGCCCCCTCCTCAACACACACACAAACCACCTGCTCACGGCCATACAATCAAAGGAGGAAGCAGAAAGCCAGCATCACCCTGCACAGCACATGAGTGCCTAACACAGTGGTCCTCTGCCCAGCATCCGGGCCTTGCTCTAAGCACAGTGCGAAATGGCTTACTCACATTGGCGTCTCTGTAGCCCTGCACCCCAGTCTGCCAAATGATAAATATTTGTTAGATGAATGCTGTCTAGGTTGTAACTGTTTGACCCAGGCAATGTCATGATCAAATGGGTGTTTGGGGAGCATTAGTCTGATAGAGTGCAGGTTAGTTGGACCAGAAGTGTGGGAGTGGAGATGAGAAATGTCTTCAGGGACTATTATAGTGGACTGGTGTGATGACATCTCAGGCAGTCTCAGAACTTAACTCTTCTGTTTCTGTTGCACAGAACACAGCTTGGGAAAGCCACCCAGCCTACCATGTTTTGCAGCCTGTGCCTTGTCACCTGCTTCCATGTACAATTTACCATTTTTCTGTACAGTGTTGGAGACTTTTCTCACTCAGTACTAAAGACTCCTAGTGGTGAGATTCATTCCATAAATGACTGGTGATTAAGCCATATTCATTCTACCCAGTTGACTCTAGGTCTCATCAGTGTAGAATCCACTTATTTCCTGCATTATTCTAAAGGAGTTTCATGAAAAATCTATACATCTAGTAGTCAAAATTGTTTCTCGACCCATAGAAGACTTGACGAGCATAATTATTCATACTTAGGGCCTGAGGGTTTTGATGGTGGAAAGGGAAGAAGAAATGTTGTAATTGTATTATAACCTCAAAAATTATACAAAGAAGCAATACATATGCATTCATATACTGAAAATATGTTTCCACGTGCCTACTATATGCTATGCATTCTCCGTCATTCTAGAAACAAAATGTGATGACCACCCTTTAGTGACCTACGAGCCATCATTTATCATCTTACTTAGGAAGAAACTTTCCTGCACTCCATGGGAATTACAAGAAATACAATCTCCTTTCAGTCTTCTCTTCTGCCTTTCTCTTGAACTCAGTCTTCAACTCATCCTAAAAGGCACATGCAAACCCACATTCTCTGTATTCTCCTTTGGCATTCTGTCCTCTGCCGTGATCATGTTCTAGACCAGAGGCCACTTCCTTCATTCCCTCTCAGATTCCCATCTGTCCACTTTCAGCTCAGACAGAAACATGTCCTCCAGGAGTCCCTCTCCATAGTCCCAGCTGGAGTGCATGCCTCCTTTCTCTACTGTAACATTATCAAAAGTCCTGGATAGTTAGCCTTGTGGACTGGCTCTGGTTGATTCTTCCTGTGGCTGCAATGTCTTGAGGAGGAGAATATCTGTTCAATATGTGTGTGCAGAGAAAAAGAGGGAGGGAGGAAAGAATGACAGAAAGTAACACCCATTGCATAACTGTCCTGTGACACCATGGCTAGTTCCCTTAGAGGTCGCTTCTGTATATTTCAGTGACAACCAGACATAAGGTGCTGAGTGCCTGACCTCAGTTGGTGGCAGTAGCAACACAGAAAGACCGACCTTCAAGTGATTGGACTAAAGAGTCAATACAAGCTGGTGACAGCACCAACCACAAATTAAAAGGCTGACTTCCTGGTCTGAGTAGGTGATTAGGCAGAGACGGGTAGAAGCCAGTTCTTTGCACAGACAACTGTCATTCACTGAGTCATAGTTGGGGACTTGGATTTTCATTTCTAAATCACAGTTTTAAAAACAGAATAGAATACACATCCATGTAAAGCTACATATTAAAACCATTTCTACAGATAATAACTCATCAAACAGAACCCTTTGGCTTCATAATCAATATTTAAGTATTCTTCTAAAGTATTTTAAGGTCTTAAGAAAGCTATAAAATTATAAGCTTAAAAATGAGACAAACATGCAGGAAAAATATTAAATATGGAGGTAGCTGAATTATGGGTTCCATGAGAGTCCATATAGTTTAGGAAGCATCTGGAATCACACTCTGAAGATGCAAGCTAAGAGCTCAAGGAAATGTAAGCACCATGGAAGATATCAGATGTGCTAAGGTTTCCTTCAGGCAAATTTCCTGGCTGGTCAAGGTTCGACCTGTGAGGTGTGCATATTCCTTCAGAGCTGGGCAAGGGATATCTGATTAAGAAAAAATTTTCTCAATGGGCCTGAAGCTTCCAACCAGGGAGACATGGACAGCCACCTCAGCTGAGTAGTCTCTTTGGTTTGTGTAGGTAGATACCCATAGTGGGGTATTCTCAAGAACACAGAGAATAATCTCAGGAGCTCATGAGGATTTAAATCTTGTTTAAAAGTTCTTGTTCAAATCCCAGTCTTTAGGACACTACTGAGAGCTCCCTATGTAGTCTGTGCAAAGCTTCTCTTCTTTATGGGGTCATGATGCATGCAAAGCTTCT
>CAJQZJ010032670.1:3913171-3929840 GCA_907164525.1 Lophiomys imhausi
CAAAGCTTCTCTTCTTTATGGGGTCATGATGCATGCAAAGCTTCTCTCTCTTCTTTATGGGGTCATGATGCATGCAAAGCTTCTCTCTCTTCTTTATGTGGTCATGATGCATGCTAACCTCTGCTTTCTGAATCTGCAATGCACTTATCCCATAATTAAGTTGGCGTGGATTTCCTAGGCTCACATTGACTTACAACAGAGGCTATAACTATAAAAACTCTTAAGGGACCACTTTTCTGTTGTTTTGTCTGGACTAGTTGCATTTGCTTCTACTACTATTTATAATAATTTTATTATTAAAGTGTCTTTGAGTTTATAATGGTTTCAAATACATCATCTCCGCTGGCCTAAGGATTTGGCACAATTGTCAGGCATAGGGAACCATCTGGGGAACGTAGATTTACAAGTCTATCATTAAGCTATCAACATTAAGCTATCAGACACTGGGTAGCTACTACAAGCCAATCACTACAATGAATATGTGTGGAAAGTTGGAGGAGGAAAAATATACAATATTACAATGACAGGTGCTTAAAATGACTTTAAAGTAGAGAATAAAATAAACACACATGAATACTCAATTATTAAGAAAAATGCTTGTATGTTCTGAAATGTTTTCCTTGAGTTCTGTCATTCTTTTAACACATTTTCTCCACGTGGGTTGGCCACCTTCACCCAAAGTTCCACCCAGATCTCCAGAATAGTGGCACGAGCAGATTGCCATCCAAGTTTCTCTTGAAGGACAGTCGAACACATCATGTAAATTTCAGATAGATTCTTTCTCCCAAAATGTGTCCTTTATGTACATTTCCATTTCTAGTTACCAGCTGGATTTCACATACTTCCTGTCCATCATCCAGTCCTTTCTTTTACCCTATCCCAGTGGTTCATTGAGAAAATTCTCACTGGTACCAAGTACTCAACACTTGCTAGCATATAGTTAATGCATTGTAGCGGTGACTCAGCCAAGAGCTGTACATCCCTTGTCAGTCAGATATGGTGATGTCATAATAGACTCTTGGGCTCTGCCTTATCATCAATGTTGGGTCAGAATGTGGACAGGGTTCAGCAAATGTGTGCTAAATAAAGGAAACACAGAGTGTAAAAATCATAGTCACTTTTTTTCTGGTAACCATTTCTAAAATGGCTGACCAGATTACAACTCTCCAGCTGTGCTGACTGGTTTTTCGCAACTTGGCACAGACTAGGGACATCTGGGAAGAGGGAACTTTAACGAGAAAATGTCTCCATCAGATTGGCCTGAAGGCATGTCTATGGAGCATTGTCTTAATTGACTGATATGGCAGGGCCCAACTCACTGTGGGCAATGCCACTGCTTGGCAAGTGTCCCTGGGTGCTATAAGAAAGCAGACTGAGCAGGTCATGAAGAGGAAGCCAGTGGGCAGCGCTCCTTTGTGGCATCAGTACCTGCCTCCGGGTTCCTGCTTGAGCTTCTTTCCTGCTTCCCTTCATGACGGACTGGAAGCTGGGAGGTGAATAAACCCTTCTCTCCCTGAGCTGCTTTTGGCCCTGGTGTTTTTATTAACATCAATGGGAAGCGAACCAGAACATCAGCTTTTCAGTGAAATGCCAACAAAGGCACTGAAGTGAACAGATTTTCTTTCATATATAATTAAAGTCTCAAATTAAGAGGCTTTAAGAAAGGAGATTGAGATATTCAAGTGAACCTCTAGCAGTTACTCAGAATTTCCTAGCAGGGGAGACTTCAGGGATATGAAGATATTATAAGGCAAAGTCGTATGGCTTTTGGCTTTGAAGATGGGAAACATATCAAGACTGAGACAAACTTCTAGCAGCTGAAAATGCCACTTCCCCTCACGCCTTCCCCCAGCTAGTGAGAAGCAGAAGCCTCTGTCCTGCAGCCACGTGCAACCAAACCCTGACAGTGTCCTTCCCTACAGAGTAGTTGATGCCTTGTTAGCCCCATACAGCCTTGGATAGAAGATTCAGTCCAGCATGCCAGACTTCAGGTGTATGAACTGATGAACGGAAAATGTTTCAAGATTTTAACTTTTAGGTGATTGTTCAGGAAGCCACTGATATTTTTTTTTCTTTTAAAGTCACTTTTCTTCTATTTAAGCTTATTATAGAAGAAACGAAAAGTGTCACAAGACACAGGAACAACAGGAGTCTGGGTAATCTAAACTTTGGATGCTAATAGTCAAGGATGAGCATCCTCAGGGGCTCATCAGTTGCCACAGCAAAATGCTCCATAACAAATCATCATCCAGTTCTGAGCTACAGAACCATCCAGGACTCTGCCCACAGCATCACATGAATCAAGTGTGGTGGTCCTAGAGCTAGAAATATAGAAGCAGGAAGATCAGGGAGTATAATGGCAACCTTGGCTACATAGTAACTTTTAGGCCAGCCAGGGCTACATGAGACCTTGTCTTAGAAAAGAAAGGAAAAAGAGAAATGTATTTATTTATTTTTTCTTGTCTATGAAATTCTTTCTGGTGTTTGTGAGTGTGAGTTTTACTTTTGTGGGGAACAAAGGTGTGGAGTGTTTGAATGAGATGCTTCGGGGAGTGCTGTCAGACTCAGAACTGCTTGCTTTTTGTAGTTGTATCAGTTCAGAGTTTTAACTGTTTGCATTTTTTTTTGCTGGAGGTGGACTCCTTTATGTTTGTGTTGTAATGTCTGTCCAATCCCCAACAGAATGGAACGTTTTATGGAACTAAATCTTCTCATCAGTGTGATCTTTATAGTTTTAGGAAATAAACATAATTTACCATATTCCTTTTATGTTCTACACTATCTAAGCTGTAAGTCAGAAGTTCCTCAGTGCTAGGTAATCTGGGCTGTGCTTGAGGTAATGGATCTGTGGATATGCATTGACCTCCTAGTGATCTTTGATTTTTTTTTAAATTACATTTATTACTTCAAGTTGCATCTCCCTCACAGCCCCCTCCCTCCACCCTTCTCGGTCCCACCTTCACACCCTCTCCCCCCTCTCTCACCTATCCTACTCCTCCAGTGTGTGGTGCCTCCACATCTCAGCCTCCCTTAGTTCACCAGTCATATGAAAGCTAATAGCTTCCTTTTATGCTAGGAGCCTACATGGTAGCTCCACTAGAAAAAAGTGTCCCACTAAAAGGTAACAAAGCCTATGTTCCTGTTCCTTTTGTGTGTTGGTTGTAGTATAGTTATCCTATACTATATAGCTAAAATCCAACTATAAGTGAATAGATGCCATGTGCATCCTTCTGAGTCTGGGTTAGCTCACTCAGGATGAGCTTCTCTAGTTCCATCCATTTGGCTGCAAATTGCATAATTTCATTGTTTCTGATGGAGGAGTAGTATTCCATTGTGTAGATGTACCATGGGTTTTTTTTTTTTTATCCATTCTTCGGTTGAGGGTCATCTGGGTTGTTTCCAGTTTCTAGCTATTACAAATAAGGCTTCTATGAACATAGATGAGGAGACTTCCTTGTGATTTGGTGAGGAGTCATTTGGATGTACACCCAGAAGTGGTATGGCTGGGTCTTGAGATAGGGATATTCCAAGTTTTCTAAGATATTGCCAGATTGGCCTCCATAGAGGTTGTACAAGTCTTCACTCCCCCAGCAGTGGAGGAGAGCTCCCCTTTCTCTACAACCTTGCCAGCATGTGCTGTCATTTGAGCTTTTGATCTTAGCCATTCTGACAGGTGTGAGATGGAATCTCAGAGTCGTCTTGAGTTACATTTCTCTGATGATTAAGGATGCTGAGCATTTCTTCAAGTGTCTCTCAGCCATTAGAGATTCCTCTTTTGTGAATTCTCATTGGCACAGGTGACAACTTCCTGAACAGAACACCAATAGCTCAGGCTCTAAGACCAACAATCAATAAATGGGACCTTATGAAACTGAAAAGCTTCTGTAAGGCAAAGGACACTGTTATTAGAACAAAACGGCAGCCTACAGACCAGGAAAAGATCTTTACCAACCCCACATCTGACAGAGGACTACTATCCAAAATTTATAAAAAAAACTCAAGAAATTAAACACCTAGAAACCATATAATCCAATCAAAAAATGGGTATAGAGCTAAACTGAGAATTCACAAAAGTGATCTGTGACTTTGTTTGTTTATTTGCTGCACCTACAGTGACCTTGGCTGGGCATGGTTCTACCCCATCCATCACTAATCTCCATCCTCACATAGGCTAGACCTGTCATATATTTTACAAGACCAAGCCAGAAACACACAAGAAATACTTCAAAAACATGAAAATCTCCCAAGGGCAAGGACAAGATAAGCCTGAACCACACTTACCTTCAGCTGTTCAAAGGGAGTCACATGGAAAAAATATAGTAGACCCAGAGGCCATCCCTCCAACAGGCAGAAGGAAGCAGAAGTGCATAAGACAGTGCTGTGTGCATGAGAAGGAGGAGTGGGGGTTGAAGACTACACATGATCAAACTGTAAGGAATCCAAGGAAAGATAACATGAGAAGGACACCCTGCTGCCAGTCTCCTCATCACCTTTCTTCCTTTTCTCATAATAGTCTACTAAAATAATGACATTTAGATTTACTCTACCTAAAATAGCTTAAATATATCAAAATTTGATGAATTACACCTGCAAAAATATTGTATTTGTCGTTTGATCACAACACTCAATTTAATATGAATTCCTCAGCAAAAAAAAAAGAAAAGAAAAGAAAAAGAAAGAAAACATGGAATAATTTCATTGAACATAATTTCAGTTATCTGAGTCCAAAACCATGAAAATGTCAACATGTGCTTTGAATTAACTGCAAGTTGCATTTCTGAAATCTACTAATTTTTCAGGAGAGACTCTTCTGTGGCTGTGAAGAGCATGTTGAATTGTTAAGAATTCTTATTATCATGAATTATTGAAGGCCGGTAAAATAATTACAACAGGCCACCAAATCATATTAAAAAACAACATTCAGTGTTCCATTAGAAGCTCTAAGCTTTACATTTTTGGATTTTAGGTTTTGGCCACCCATACAATCCAGCAAAGCAGTAATATATCATCATCCTGAACTCAAGGTCACACACAGCTTTTCAGATAATGTTGGCTTCAACACTACATAACATATTTTGGCCAATTTGTTTTCACTTCTATATAAACTAGAAGGAACTTATCAAACAACAGTATTAATGTCAAGAGGTTAAACTGAGAAAGAAATACTTCCCCATCAGACTTTCATGCCAGAAGTCATCTGACTCCAGGGTCCTCTGTGACAGTTTCACCACATCTGCTAACCTGATGGCTCTGCTTTCCTTCTTTGTAGTTGAGTGGAACATTGTAGCCAGAGAATGGAAGTTGAGAACAAAGGGTTTATCTGACTTCCATGTCCCAATCACAGTACAACATGAGAGAAACCAAGGATAGAACTCAAGACAAGAACTCAAGGCTGGAACTCAAGGCAGGAGCTGGAGCAGAGACCATGGAAAAGACATGCCTAATAGCTTGCTTCTTGTTCCTACAACACCCAGGACCACTTGGGCAGAGGTGGCACTGCCCACAGCGACCTGGGCACTCCCACATAAGTCCTCAGTCATAACAACAACCCCAAGGACTTGCCCACAGGCCAATCTGATGGAAGAAATTCAGCCATTGATGTTCTCTCTCCATAGGTATTTCTAGTTTGTGTCAAGCTGACAAAACTAACCAGCACAGAGCCTGACCAAACAGATTATCGCTCCCACAAACTGCTTACAAATAAGAAAACACCCAGATCAGATACACACACACAAAAAAAAATCAGATAATGGCAAGAAAATATCCAAGTGAGTACCAATTTCATAGTACTGAATAATTTCTCCTTTTCTTTAAAATGATATTTCTTGTACTTTTGAGATTATGATGATATCATTTTCTCCCGTTCCTTTCCTGACTCTAAACCCTCCCAGATACCCCTTTTTGCTCTTGTTTAAATTTATATTCTCTTTTTTCATAAATTATTTTTACACATACATATGAATATACATATATAGTCCTAAATAGAACTGATCAGTCTGTATAATATTACTTGTATGTTTTCCAGAATTATCATTCAGCATTGGATAATCAGGTGCCATAGTCTTCCCTGGGGAACATGGTTTTCTCCAGCTTTCAGCATTCACGAGTTACTATAGTTCTTTGTGTAGGTCTGGGGCTTTCCTAGTCTGCTTTGCTGGTTGATATTACCCTTGTTGAGCTCATGTTTGTGCAGTCATGTTGGTAAGACTTTCTGGGAGTAACTTCTGGCATTCCGAAGAGACACAGTCTCACAGCAAACTCCCTGATCTTCTGGTTCTTACAGTCTTCCATGATGATCCCTGAGCCTTAGATTCAGTAGTTGTGTTCTAGATGTAACATCAGAACTGAGCTCCACAGCTCTGCATCAGGATCGGTTGTGACTTTCTATAATGTCCTTATCTGTTGCAAATGTACACTTATTTATGGATGTAGGGAGAAATACTTAGAATGTAGTTATGGATTATGCTAGTTTAGGAAAGTAAGTGGCAGTTGTAGGTTTTTATCCAAAATCCATGACTTGATTAGACCTAGGTAGTTGGCTCATTCTCCAGCATCACTTCTATCTTGTTGAGCATGTCTGAAGTCTTTGTTGATTGCTTCCAGGTTGTGTGTATACCACTATCGTTTTCTTAGAGTTATTGTGTCATGGTGGTCATTGTTGTGGTTTATAGGTGTCATAGCTGGGTAGAATTGTTGCTTGTTTTCCTTCTTGGGAAGATCACACAATTTCTGAATAGGACTACATTTGCACAAGAATTAAGACTAAGAATTGACAAGTGGGACTTCATAAAACTACGGTGCTCCTGCACAGCTAAGCAATCATGTGGGTGAAGAGAAAGTCCATGGAATGAGAGAGAATCCTTGCCACTGTATACTTGACAGGGGATTAATATCCAGGTTATTAAAAGACAATAACAAAGGAAAATACATTTAAATGCACTGAGATTTGAACAGTGCATTCTTAAAAGAAAAAACGAGTAAAAATATCTCAAAATAATTTTTATTGTCCTTAGCAATCAAGGAAATGCAAATTAAAATGACATTGATATTACTTCTTAGCCAAGTCAGAATGGCAAAGATCAACAGAACAACCAATAAGTTCTGGAGAGGGTGTAGGGGAAAGGAAACCTCAAACCACTGTTTATGGGACCCCAAACTGGTACAGCCACTATGGAAATCAGTGTTGAGAATTTTCAGAAAACTAAAAATAAATCCTCCATTTGACCCAGCTATACCACTCCTTGGCGTATTCCCAAAGAAACTGACATCTTACTCCACAGATACTTGGTCAGCCATATTCATTGCTGCTCTGTTCACAATAGCTTGGAAGTAGAAACAACCTAAATATCATTCAACCAAGCAATGGATAATGAAAATGTGGTACATATACTATGGAATACTATTCAGTTCTTAAAAAAATGAAATCATAAATTTTTCAGGTAAATGGATGGACAGAGAAAAGGTTATATTGAATGAGATAACCCAGGACCAGAATGACAAATATCATATGTTCTCTGTCATTGGAGGCTTCTAACTCTAAATCTATAGATGTGCGATATATCCTGGAATAACTGCAGAAACCAGGAAAGTAAAATGGGGCCACTACAGGGGTAGGGGTGGGGCACAGAGGGAGCAATAGAGAGAGAAATAATAGGGCACATGTGATGTGAAGGAGAAATAGGGAAAGTAGGACTGTAGGGAGAGAGGTGGGAGATGAACACAAAAGAAGGAAGCAGGAGAGTAAAATAATAATAAAGGTGTCTTAAAAAGTCATAAGGAATCATACTATTAACTATATATTTAAAAATACCTATAATACATGTAAACTTATTTACATGCAAACCTATTTACATGTATTATACAGATACATATATATATATATATATATGTATATACAGTTTAAGTAACATTTTCCCATGGAACTGGAAAGGCTTCCACCAAGAGACAAAGGACATCTAAAAGAAACTCAACACTAGGCATGAGAAAACCTCTTTGAAGTTGTTGCTCAAGGTTTTCCAAGTTACCTCCAGAATATACAGGCTATTGTTTTTGCCCTTGATTGCCTGCAAGAGGTGAAAGGTAAGTCCCTGTTGCTGAAGACCATGCACTTCAGAATCAGACCCCAGTGACCCCTCAGCTGGAACTGATCTGGAAGCCTACTCCCTGGGTGATTTTCAGCCACCCAGCATAAGATGGTCTCTTGTAGGTACTAACTTTCAGTCACTTTCTGTTGGGGTAGCATGGAGACATGTGTAGGTATTCATTGTGTACAAGTTTGTGTGGAAATATGTGAAGGAATACTATCCAGCTCTAAAAAATAAAATCATAAACTTTTCAGGTAAATGGATAGACAGAGAAATGGATGGACACAGCATGCCTATATGCCAAGGCAAGATGTTTATGTCGGTATCACTCTACACCTCATTTTTTGAGACATGGTCTTTTACAGAACTAATGAATCTACACTAGCTGTCTAGGGAGCTCCAGGGATCTTCCTTTTTGTTCTTCCCAGTGCCAGGGATACAGGCACACATCTCCATCCTGACTTTTTACATGGGACTTCCCTCAAATCCTCCTGCTTGTATAGCAAGCACTGTACTGACATGACCATTTCCTCACACCTTTAACCATTGTTGAATGTGCCTTTAATGCAGAAGGAAATCCCATTTGTATAGTACTCTTGGACCATTTACGTGAGGAAATGTGTTTTCTTATGACGCTCGTTCTCATGTGTTCAGGGCTCCTTCCCAGGAGCCCTTGGTTTGGAGAACAGTGGTTCACACACAGGCATCCACTCAAACATCCTCCTTATAAGAACTGTGATCCGAGGCAAGTTTTCAAGCCTCAAGAATATTTCAGGCCGAAACATCACATTTCATTTTTTTCTTTACCTCCTAACCCTTCCATCCCATTTCTCTGGGGTGGGGTGTCCTTATATAACAGTCCCTCATCTTAGTTGAGAGGTCGAATGAGGGCCAAGAGCCTCTTCATTCATTGGGGATCTATGAAGCAGTACCATCAGTGAAAAGTGTCTCGTTGCCCGGGAGAGAGAACTACTAAACAAACAAACCAATAAGCAGACAATAGATAAAAAAGACTAAAAAATAGAAAAAATATAACTAATATATAAAAAATAAATAAAAATTAAAAATAAGAAGTCTATGTCCAAGTTCCCTTTGATGTGTTAGTTGTAGTATTGATACCTTCTACTATATAGCTAAAATCCTACTATAAGTGAATAGATGCCATATGTGTCCTTCTGAGTCTGGGTTAGTATGTTTCGGCCTACTAACTGTCATAAACTGTTTAGGATAATTAAGAAATGCAAACTAATGGTTATGCAAGCCGGTCATTCTGTTAGGTACTATGACAGCCTATTATAGTTACTTTCTAAGCTAATCAGAAATAAACTGGCAAGAGACAAGCAACATCTGCTTACCCTAATATAAGAGATAGATAGGGCCTCTTCAAAAACCTCAAGAGATCTGCAGAATATGGCATTCAAATATGTTTTCGTAACTTTAGATTTTTTTATATCAAGACATATCAACTCCTGACAGCACCCCCTATTCTACTCCATGTAGAAGATGAGCATTGAAGAATCTCCAGTGGGAGATGATTGAATTAGTCGCAAGCCTATCTCTTGGTAGGAAAAGCCCCTTGCTCCAACTGTAGACAGAATGCTGTCCAAAAAGGACAAAACCTGGAAGCAGGTAAGTCGACAGCCTAGCTCTGCCAAGACAGGGTAGGTAAGTCCTTCATAAACCCTGCTCTACAATGAATGTCTGTCAGAGAAGTGGGGCCAAACGACTGAAGAGCAATGCTGTAATGTATGGAGAGAAAATGGGAACTGTCCAAGCAGCCACTGGTATGTCATTTCTTAGTTTGGGAAGCTGCAGACCCTGTACTTCCTATAAAATCAGATATATTTATCCCTCTCAGGGCTCTGAGGTGGTTGAAGAACAGATAGATAGAGTCTCATAATTTAATTTTGAGTTGTTTAGGAGTCAAGAGAGTGTTATACATCTAAGAAGATACTTTTAAAATTGTGTTGCAAGTTAGTATGAATGTTGAGTCAGATATAGACCTTTAAACTCATGGAGATGTTTAGATAGTAAAATGTTAAAGTCAGGTACCAAATACATATGGACTGGTCATTGGGAATGTATGTTAAGCCATATAACCCTCATAAATGTGGCCTAATTACCTCTGTTGTACTGTATTGTATTTGTTATTATAAGAGAAAGAGCCATTTGTTGGACTGAAAGGGGAAACTGTCGGGGGAAATACGATATACCTTAAACTTAAAAGAAAAAAAAGGGAAGAGGATGGGGGGTTGAGGGTGGGAGGGTGGGACTGGAGGGGGAATAAGGAGGGGACTGCGATTGAGATGTAACTTGAAGAAATAAAAAATAAAGGGGAAAAAAGAATATTTCAGGTGGGTTTCCTGGATACAATTAAAGCTAAGCCTATATGTATGCGTGAATCTGTTCTAGCTCCATAGACACCCCACCAGTCTCTACGGTGCCATTACGTATCACATGCCTGTGTCTACGTGACTGTCTGACCTCCACCCTCATGTACATACAACTAGATCTACTTCTAAGGGTTTTTTTCTTTACAATATTAAATGAGAAGAAAAATGCATGCTCTTAACACTTAACATTTTGTAGTCACCCCATAAGTGTTCCCCTAACAGTTTCTTAGATGGACTTAAAGTTGAGAGATATAAACCACTAGGAAATGGCTTGTTGCTTGCTCATTAGAGTCTGTGAAAGTGGAGTTTAATGTAGCCGTGTCCTGGTCATAAAGCATTCAGATTCTGGAAAATCTTGCATTTAAGTAGGCTTGGATTTAATTAACTAATTTACTTGAGTCTGTAGTAGATCACCCTTGGTCACTTTATCATTTGGAGACCTGGGGTCCACAGAGGATATTTTGACCACAGACAGCTTAGAAATACTTCCAAAGTATAAGCCACACCTTCAGCACAGAAACAATTATAAGAAAATCCTGGATGTGGAGAAAGCTGTAGAATCCAATAACAGACCATACATACGTCCGGGGAATGAGCAGTGGATATGCCTTGGAAATCAAATAATTCAAGCTTACAAGGAGCTCATATCCCCACCAAGACTTTTAACAGTGTTATATGCTGAACTCAGGGTTAGCTTTGAAGATATAAAGTCCAAACATTGCAGTTCCTCCACTGAGGAAAACAAGACATCTGTCACGCCTTCATCTTCATAGATGAGGCCAGGTGAAACAGACCTGTGGCACTGGATCCAGGATGAATTAAGGATGACTCCTTGTGTGTGAGTGGGAAAAGGCCATGTCAGAGGAAGGCACCTCAGAGGCTAAGATGTGAGAAGGCTGGTTTGATGGTGTACGCCTCCAATTACTGCTCAAGGGAAGAGGCTCTCTCGAATGCTTGAGAGAGCTGAGGCTACCTGGGAAATTCAGGGCTTAGAGGCATTTTTCCACCCAGCACTGACATACATTTTCAGACATGGCTCTGTGAGGACAGTGATCTTCAACTGTATCTTATGGGTGCAGAGGTGGTCTCACCATTGAGTTTTGAAGAGTCTTGGCTATTTTATTGCAATAACACATTTGAAAGTATCAAAATCTCACACACACACACACACATGCATGTGCGTGCATCTACCCATGCACATGCACACACACATACATACATACACACACATACACATACAACTTGCACCTAAAGCATAAGATGAGTGAAATGAAATAGAACATTTAATATCTATCCTGCCTTCTGCTATGAATATGTTTTCCTTCTTAAAAATCTAAAACCATATGGAAAGAACAGTTCTACACATAAGATCTTGTATTTCTGTCCCCAGATCTCCAGTCATTCCCATTATAACCCCATCATGGATCCTGTTCATAAATGGATCCATTAGACTTTCCTCAATCCCACTCCTTACTGTGTTACATGTCAACTCAAATGAGGTTTGAATAAGGAGCATTTTTCTAATATTAAGAATAAAGTGTTTCCATCTTAAGCTTCCTTGGCTTTGACCCAAGTTGTACAATTGTAGTTGGTTCACTATTGAGCTCTGCTCCCCTAGTACCATTAAACCTATGTAAAAATATCCACCCAAGTGGAAGCTTCTTTAGGAAGGTTTATTTATTTTAAGACTGTGGATGGTCTGTACCCCAGAAGACTTTCTTTTCTAGACAACAGAACTCAATTTCCTTTCTACCTTTAGGTTCTTAAATAGAATGTAAAATATCTAATGCAAAGGCATGGCAAAATACAATCTTCTCCTCAAATGGAGTCAGAGACAGGTGATTCTCAGCCAGATGTGAGCAGCTGTGGACTAAGATCACGGACTCAAATTGTCTCAAATAACATGTTCTAACATGGAAATGGTTCTATGAATGCTTTTCATTTGCAGAATAAAAACAGTCATAAATCAAGGCATTTTGTAAATAGATTGTTCAGAAAACAGCTGGGCACATTCCCAAAGAAGTGGGGGGAAAAAAAAACTCTGCGCTTGGTCGTACCTTCTGCTTTGGTGGAGGCTGGTGGTATATTTGGGTTTTACCTGACAGTTGAAAGAATGGTAGATTTGATTCAATAAAAAATCCAAGAGAATTTAACTATAGGTCTGCACCATTCCAAATCTCCACAATCATGGACTTCTAATCCGCCAGTCAGTCTTGTAGACCCTTGAACATTGGTAGTTTTCTTTTCTTGGAATCTCTACTTCATATTCTAAAACTTCCCAACACCCACTCCCATAGACTCAGGTAGCTCATTCATCTGTCCTCAGCCTTGGTAAATGCTTCACTTTTTTTTTTTTTTTTTTTTTTGTCTATTTCATGAGGACCTGTCTCTGTACATTCCTACTCTGTGAGGTGAAAGACACATTGCCCCAGTGGGTACGGGGTGTCATCTGTGCCACTGACGCAGGCCTGACTCGTTACAGTGTTAAGCAATGATGTGTGGATAATGGAACTGGTTTGCGGATTGATGGAATACGTGATCTGGCAAATTGGAATCCAAAGTCAAGGACTTTGACATTGACAAGTAACAGTGTCATGTGCTCCTTACTCTCTCTTCTGTCAAAGGATAAACATACTAAGAATCTCTAGTACACTCTACAAGCTTGGTCCCTGTCAGTGAACATGGATACCACTGCACTGTCAGCTCTCAATGTGTGCCAAACAATGTTTAGTAAAGCAGAGTTATCACTCCATGCTTCTCAACACATCTCATAACTCTTACCTTCCTTCATTAAAAAAAGAGAGAAAGAAAGAAAAAGAGAGAGAATGAATGAATGATGAAAGAATGGATGGATGAATGAATGAATGAATTTGGTGTCCTCTTCAATTAAACTTCAATGTTTTTTTCATGTACTGTGTTTTCTTTTATCACATTTTTTGTGTTATCCAAAAGTAACTGATGTTCCTTTCTTGCAGAAGTAATTTTTAGAAATCAGCAATTAACCATACACAGTTCCTTCGTTAATTGTCCATAGACATTTTCATCAGGCTTTCAGGACCCATGCTGTCCTAATTCGGAAGCTGGACCTGGGACAAGCATTACCTCATCTTGCAGAGCACTGCTGTCAGAAACAAACAAGAGAGAAGGAGAAAGGCACATAGAGCAGCAGCGTCCTCATTAAAATGCGCAGGGTCTGCAGGGTGCCCATGGAACCCTCACTGCTCTGGAGTGAGCCTACAGCAATGGAAACACAGAGCAGATGCTGTGGGGCTTTACAGCATCCAGAAAGGCTCAGGCCTGGGGCAAAGAGGGCTCTTGTCAGGCTATGAACTAGATAGACCCACCCCTGATAGGTCTTGTCTCCTCCAGGATTCTAAAAGTATGTGTCTGTGTGTGTGTGTGTGTGTGTGTGTGCGTGTGTGTGTGTGTGTGTGTGTGTGTGTGTGTGTGTGTGTGTGTATGTGTCAGAGTGGTGGAGGGGCATGAAACCACGTCTACTTAGCACTTGATGAGCTCAAGGAAATTAGAAGGCCTGAGTGGTCACCAGGGATGTTCCTTTTCTACTCTTCCTAAAGTTATATAATTCACTCTGCAATGTCTCAGGCCTGCTCCTGCAGCCTATGCATAACTCATGACAAGCAATTTACCATCTTGTGGGGGAGTTTGCAGAGCCACAGTACTGATAGAGAAGTAGCTGTTTGCAGGTCACCTATGCCCAGAGCTCTTCTTGTGGGGAACCTGAGGCCTACCTTCGTGCAAGCTCCAACATGCAGAAGAAAGACATAAGGTATGGATGGGGGTAGCCCAACTTGCCTGGCTATAACACGTAGCCTCCACTGCCTCCTAAAACCAGCAAGCAAAGGCCTCTACAAATGCACACTCAAGTTTATTGAACTCTGTTCTGGAAAGAGAACTCTGCTTGCTGTCAATCATGTGCAAAACTGCCTCTGAAGTCCTGAGATTCCTGCTTTTAGTCTCCCATCTGAGCTGAGGCTTGTTTATCTGGTTCTAGTTCCTGCTGTGACTAATCCAAAGCTAAGTTCTGTCATCTGCCATGTCAGCTCTCCTTTGCAGTTCTGTATCATGTGCAAATGTTCTAAGTATGCTTTCTGTGCCTTCATCCAAGCAACTGAATAGGAATTAGCATGTGATGGAGAACAGGGCACTGACTCATGCTGTTAGAGCTTTCCCCTTTGCTTGACCCCAATTAATTAGTGGAGGTCTCTGAGCAGGTTAGTGGAAGCAGCTCTGTCTGGCTGCACTGTGGTCTCTCTGAGTACACAGGGATATCAGATGGACACTTCAGCCCAGGTGACACAGGAAGCTGGAGGGAGGCCCAAGGCATCTGGTGCTCCAGTTGAGTGATCTCCTTCCATACCAAGATTTCCCATCATCACCCTGCAGTGACTGGTGCCCAGCAAACGCTGATTAGTGGGATTAAAAGAGTAAGGCCACTGCCATCTTTGTCGCCAACTAAACTGGATCTTGTGATCAGCGCCTCTCGATGGAGCCCCCATCAGCTTGTTCACGAGTCATTCTGAATACTGTCAGAGTGGAGCTCACTGGCCCATTATCACTGGAATTCATCCCTTTGCCAGTTTTAAGATTGAAAAATATTGGCCTCCTCTACTCATGTGGCTTTTTCCCTATACTTCAAATGTTTTTGTGTGAAATAGCTCCTCTGTCCTACTGTAGATGCTCTTCTGCCTCTAGTTATGGTTCCCATGGCCTGGGGCTTTGGGCCACCCGGGACGTCTAGCCTCTTTCTTGCTTACCCACTTCTATAGGATGTAGAATTATTATCATAGAATGTCCCTTGCTCTACTCAGCCTATCCTCTCACCAAAGATGAAGGAACAACGTGGTCATCAAGGGGACATGCTCTGTTTCTGCCCATGCTGCCATCAAGACATGTGCCCTCGCTCTATCCTGTCCCCAAGCATGGCCCATATTCCTTTTCCCACTCATTATATGTATATCAAACAGTTCTGTGTGATGGGTGATAATAAATTAAAAGATTCCTCAAAATATTAAAAGTAGGAAAAGTTTAGGGAGTTGTCCTCACTTCAGTTTTATGGAGAACAAAAGTGAAGTAATACGCACTAAATTGCTAAACAGAATGTTTTCCATAACATATAAAACTAGCACCTGGGACACAGAGAGGTGATGAATATACAAGTTACAACCTTAAAACCTAGGTCCATAAAAGAGTCCGAAAAACTAAATCTAAAATAGACAGGTGAAAATGTCCTATTTGTTCTTGTGGATTATATTTAAACATATGAAAATAACCAATTAAATATTAGTCACACTGGTTATTCTGAATTGAGATGTAGTTGAGTGGGCTATGATAATGTTAAAAAGAATAAACTGTCAAATATACAAGAAAAATGGGATGCCTGTTCCTTCTGTGCTTGGACATGAATCTCTCAGAGGGACCTGGGCTGGGCGAGTGTGTTGTGCCAGCTATTTTTCCAAATCCCTGATTTGTTTGGAATATCTTCTGGTAACTGATTCCTATTCTTCTGGCAAACCACCTGTAAGCTGAGGCGGAAGCTGAGGGGGAGTGGAATGGGTGGGGTGGGCTATGTTTTCAACATTGCTTCAGCCTGCTGTAATGCAAGCTCAGAGCTCCTGGGTGCACACATACTTAAATGGGGTGTGTGGCTGATTTATTAAAGCTATTCAGGTCAAGCAATCTGAGCTCTCCTTTTATTTAGAATTTAAAGAAGAGACTCCTTTAGAGATGTCTTGAATGTAAGATTCTCATTAACAGCTGACAATAGTAACATGAGTCAATTTAAAGTTTGAAATGCCAGAGTAAGATGAATCAAGCTGAAAGGATTAGTGCCTAGAAGTGAATACTCATTTTTGCTCTGTTATTCACTGTGATCTAATCAAAAGAGAGTAAAGGCGAGGCTTTTCTCTCATTTTTCCTTAAGATTTGAATTGTAATTATAGAAAAAGCAAATGACCTCGAAGGACATCCCCTTTATATTTGAAGTTGTGCTATAAAGAAAGACAGGGGAGATACCTGGTGTGCTCTGTAAGCACAGGACAGTGCAGTGGATAGAATGAGGGACAGTGCAGTGGACAGCATGAGGGACAGTGCAGTGGACAATGTGAGGGACAGTGCAGTGGACAGCATGAGGGACAATGCAGTGGACAATGTGAGGGACAATGCAGTGGACAG
>CAJQZJ010032670.1:3929850-3940565 GCA_907164525.1 Lophiomys imhausi
TGAGGGACAATGCAGTGGACAGAATGAGGGACAGTGCAGTGGACAATATGAGGGACAATGCAGTGGACAGAATGAGGGACAGTGCAGTGGATAGAATGAGGGACAGTGCAGTGGACAGAATGAGGGACAGTGCAGTGGATAGAATGAGGGACAGTGCAGTGGACAGCATGAGGGACAGTGCAGTGGACAGCATGAGGGACAGTGCAGTGGATAGAATGAGGGACAGTGCAGTGGATAGAATGAGGGACAGTGCAGTGGATAGAATGAGGGACAGTGCAGTGGACAGCATGAGGGACAGTGCAGTGGATAGAATGAGGGACAGTGTAGTGGACAGCATGAGGGACAGTGCAGTGGACAGCATGAGGGACAGTGCAGTGGATAGAATGAGGGACAGTGCAGTGGACAGCATGAGGGACAGTGCAGTGGACAACATGAGGGACAGTGCAGTGGACAATGTGAGGGACAATGCAGTGGACAGCATGAGGAACAGTGCAGTGGACAGCATGAGGGACAGTGCAGTGGACAATGTGAGGGACAATGCAGTGGACAGCATGAGGGACAGTGCAGTGGACAATGTGAGGGACAGTGCAGTGGACAATGTGAGGGACAATGCAGTGGACAGCATGAGGAACAGTGCAGTGGACAGCATGAGGGACAGTGCAGTGGACAGCGTGAGGGACAGTGCAGTGGACAGCGTGAGGGACAGTGCAGTGAACAGCACTTTTGTCTTCCTACCTCTGCTGACCAGCCCCAGAGGAAAATCCAGAGCCATGCTTCTCAGCTTCTCAGTGTGAGGTTCCCCAGACCAGAGGCCTCAGCATCAGGCAGGACAGGAAAGCTCAGACCCACTGATTCAAAACCACTCACATAGGATCCATAGTCTTGCTCTCAGCTGTTTTCCAGATGGTCCTACACCATGCCACAGTATACAGACCACTCAGGGCATACTCATCAAGAGAGAGGCCCCAGTGGTCATGTTGAAAGAGCTTACTGAAAGCCCAGGGCCATCTCATGTCCAGCAGACACTAAAGAATAAGTAGAGATAGTAGACCCCAACTTCTATATGTGCCAAAGATGAGTTCAACAATTTGAAGATCCATACATGGTGGACAATAAGGTCTTAGAAATGTAGTTCTATGCAGGAGAATACACTGGGTAAGAATGCAGTTAGTGGGCTTCAGTGATCAGTAAAGGTGGCACCAGACATGAGCGTATCTGTGGCACTAAGAGTCTTCTAATCAAAGAAGGTATTTCCTTTACTTTTATTACATTGGCAAGGCAGCAGTTAGTGGGGGCATACAGTGGTCAGTGTTTGCACCCAATGAGTTCGAATGTGTAAACAGGGTTTTGTCTTCTACTTAAAAATCACCATTTTAGCCACAGTATGAAATGTATACAATAACACATGACACCTTCTGAGTTTCTCTACTGCTCTGTGTATTAGGCAGATCATCCATATAAGCTTCAGAGAACAAGCTGTTGGGTAAGATCTAATAACATTGCTTCTGATAGGCTGATTTCAATGCTGCAATCTGGTTACCTCCCCTTCTGAGGCACTCTCTTGATTGGTTAATAAAAGTCGCTGATGGCCAATTAGCTGGGCAGAAAGAGTATAAGAAGGTGGGACTTCTTGAGATTAAAACAGGAACCCTGCATTTTACAGGGAGGAATTACTCATTCTGCCAGGAAACATGGAAGCAGATAGATGTGTTTGAGAACACTGGAAGGTAATCACAGGCACACCAGCAGTTTGGGATTAGGTGATCCGGGTTAACTTAGAGTAGCTAATTGAGAGTCTGCCCAGATAAGGATTAAGCATTGAAACATTAAAAGGTCTTGGTGTATTTAAAATTGGGGAAAGGACCACAGCAGCTTATAACCCATCAGTCCAAGCAATCCACGGCCATTGGACTCCCGGACTTCCATCAAACTCCAGTGAATCTCCTGCCAAGCCACCAGTAATTCTATCAGCCTAATATAACAACTTATATTACTTAACAGAGTTTAGGTTACAGGTGGTGTAGGCCACCCTTGGTCCAGGGCTCTTCCCCCAGGATAAATCAGGCCACTGGTTAAGGCGGGCCAGGCCAGTTGACGGATATCCTGCCAGGTCTCGCACTGTTCTGCCAAGCTGCCGGCTGCTCCACTGGCCTAATCTTACAGTTTATACTTATTAATAAATACAATTGATAATTAAATTGCAGTTTCAGGCCCAAGAGTTTATCAGAGATCGTTTGCAGCACAAGGGTATTGAGTATTCAAACAGATTCATGCATTCCATTCCAAATGCCTTGGTGGAAAAGGGATAGCATGCAGAGGGGAGATGGCAGGCCAATGCTAGACAAAGGAAAGACAGAAACTCAGCCTTCTGAGCAAAATAATTGCTAGCTAAAGGCAATAGCCCTAACCAAGAGGCCGGCCCACATTTTACTGCCTTATCGCCATCTTGTCCTAAAGCCTCTTCCTGGAAGAATATTGACAAGGCAGAAGAATGTTATCCTAACACTACTGTGGGCCGATAGTTAGTCATGGAGTTCTGGGGTTATTTTCCAGGTGCACAGGACCCTCCCCTTGTCCTGCGGTCTCCTCATTCATGTTTGCCTTCATTGGGAAATGTATTCTAAAGGTATGGGCTTTATTTTCCTATTTATTTATTTATCTGTATGTGTGCACATGCACTGACATGTGTCTTGCCTTTGCACATGGGGAGGTCAGAGGAAAACTGGCAGGAGGGGGCTCCCCTCTTTCCCCATGCTTGTATTGAACTCAGACCATCAGTGCTGACAGGAAGCCCCTTTATCTATTGAAACAACTCACCAGCCCAATGACATGTATTTTAAGGGTGGGGTGGGACATGCTATCTCTAATCTCGCACTTGAGAGGCTGTGGCAGTTTGGAGAATGCAGTCAAGCAAACAAGATTGTATGTTACTTTCAAAGGCCACGTCCTCAGCTAGGGCAGGACCCAGACTTCTGAAGAAGAGCAGTCAGAAGCAGTGTCCTTGCTGATTTACTAAGGGTCACAGCACATTTGTCTGCAAATATGGTTACCATATTCTCCTTTTATACCATCTGCCCTGTGAAAGACACAAATGTACAATGTGCACTAACTCTACTTCTGTTTCTTTTCACATTCCAGTGCTCCTTACAGACTTGTAAACCCAGAGAAATTATTCTAACTCACTACCCATGTTTCATTTCCTGCCAAACTCGTAATTAATCCAGAAACCTGTAAAGATGGTGCTGGAGGGCCATGGGAACAGCATGTGGTGATGGCTGGGGCTGCGTCTTGACTAGGCCATGGAGCTGGCACTTACTCTTTTCTGAGGACACACCTCTGAGTGACAACATCAGTAGTCTGACCATGCAACAGCCTACCTAGTGCTAGTGATCCCTGTGTCCACAGAAGGGTCAGGGCACAGGGCTGAGTAAGGGAGAACTCCCTATGAATTCTGGCAGTCTTTAAACTGGGCATCATTCTTCCTTTGCCTGTGATGTGAGCACAGACTGCAACGTACACCGATTCTCTCCTGAGCTTCCAGCTCCCATTGTAGACTTAATAATTTTCAAACTCTGTGATCAGCTATTCTCTTATAGCAACCCCCTATCTTTCCTTTCTGTATCCCCCATTTGATAAGTATATATAATTTTACATATGATAACACTGTTATATGAGATTATGAGATACTATATATGTATTTGAAAATATTCCAACTAATGCCTCTACTTTTCTGGGGAATCTTGGGTGCATGCCAATGCCACCGAAGGCTCCCAGGGTAACCATGACTTCTCATCTTAGTATCTATGCCTAGATGCCTATTTATACATATAAATAAAGTGTGGCTTTATTTATAGTGGTTAAAATCCTATTGCAGCCCATATCCTGACTTCAGAACTCTACACCAGTGAAGGAAATGCTCATTCTGTCACTCTTTCTTCAACAATATAATGCTTTCCCACTAGGATGAGAATGGGATTCTATCCACACAGACAGAAATATGTAGAAGAGATTTGTTTGGTAAGATTGCACATTACATAATGGCAGGATGGGTGGAGAATGTTCAAACAGTGTAAGAAGCTGAGAGAAGTAATGCTTGATCCTCTATCCATGCCTCTGACCTTTCAAAAGTTCTCTTCAGCCTAAATCTTGTCCTGGGCCAGAATGGAAGAACCACAGGGCAGATCCAAAACCAAACCTAGGGTAGAGAGTCTGCAAATCCAAGGAACTGAGACCCTGGGCATGATATGTTGACATGCTAGAACAGAAAATGGGCAGGTTAGCTTTGTAGCAGGAGCACCTTTGGGAAGAAACCCCCTTCCACTGGTGACCCTCTGTCCCCTGACTCCAGTCTGCGGTGCAGTAGAGTGTTAGGCATCCAGGCTATGACCTCTAAACATAGAGTTTATAATGGAGGTGTGCAGAAGCATATAACCCAACTGCAGGCATCAGAATAGTGCATAAAGTTAACAGTAAAATGAACGAACTCCTTTTCATTTGGTATTCTACTATTTCCTTAACAGACAGATATTGGAGAGGGCACATCAATTTATCAAGGTTCCTGTTCTCTGGGAAACCCTTCCTACTACAGAGCATATTCAGGACTTCACCTAGCCAGTAGCTTGCAATTAATTGTGCCAATTAGTATCTGCCAATCCAACTCAGATAAATGCAACATTAGTCCAAATGGCTGAGCTTTCTAGTATTTGAGCCTCGCTGTCCTGTGCTCACCCCAAATCTAGAACGGTCCACTTGAACAGGACAGAAACTCAAGTCCTCCCTGTAGTAATCTGCTTGCAAGTTTGAAATGAACTGAGTTTAAAGCCACAGGAATGGGACTTTCCCCCAGGCTGCATATTCCATAGTCACAGAATAACAACCAGGTCACTCTCTGCATGGGGCAGGTGCATCACATCGGGCTGTGCTTGGCTCTTCAAGTACCTTATTCCAGGGCTCTTGTAATTCTCTCGTCTCTTTCTGATGGGCAGACTCGCATGGAACAGTATATAAAGCTCAGTGAGCTGAAGGCTCTTGAGAAGAGTATTTCCAATTAATTTATAGTGCACAATTTAATATGCTGTGATTTATGAGTCATTCCTTTGAAGTGACTCTGGAGTTTCCTTTTCATTTGGGTTTTCTAAGTTGATGGCTATAAGCTGGAACTTATAGCATTCAACAAATCTATTTGTATATGTGTTTGCTTCATCATCAAGCAAACTGTTTAGTCTGAGAATCAGCTTGCACAGACTGTTCCAGTGCAATGGAGTGTCTCACAACCTGGCCTGGGGCTGGGGAATGCCTCCTCATGCCCGACTCATCTTTGCAGCCTGGAAATGACAGTTGGACTTTTACTGATGGTTTACTGATGTCACCAGACTCCCCCACTCTGCAGATGAACTCACTGAAGTGAGTATGTATCTTTCTGATTGAGGAGGACAGCCATACCCTAGTTGGTTCTGGGTGATAAGACAGTGATGAAACCCTTCGGCCCTCCCACAGCACAGGAGCCTATTCCCGACCACTGACTATGTGTTCTTTGTAAAAGCCCTGTACTGATTCACTCAAACCCCACAGAAGCAGTGTCATTTGCAAACAAGGTGTGACTAGGATAACATGCTTCTGTGTTTAAAAATTTTCAATGGAATACTTTGAAAACCCAAGAATCTACTTGTCTCTCTTAAATCAAACAGAGATGCCACACAATCTAGCAGCAAAATCTAAATTCTGGTCTTCCTTACTTAATTGAATGAAAGAATTTATTCAAGAGGCTGTGTAGAATTCTCAGTTATTTCTGTGTTCATGTGATCTCTCCCTCTCTTACCATACGATAGACAGTCTGCAAGCTTAGTTTATTTAGCATTAGGCTCCTACAAAGTCTCACCCAGAAATCAGAGCAAAGGTTGACTTGAAGTTTCATACAAGTACACTAGGTCTTCAGATGAGATCTAGACCAGAATTATTTGCCTGCTAACATTTTCTAGAATACAGTGACAATAGCTTCATGAGTTTCTTACAGTAGTAGGTTCCAGTCACACAGCTGATGAAATTGAACCCAGTGAATGTCAACACATTATTTTGAATTCTCTATATTTCTTTACATGTCTAGCAAAATTTCCAAATACCCGAATGAGATAAAAGGTACAAGATTATTAAGGTATCACATTTTGTATTGGGGGAAAAAAAAGTTTGTAATGGGCCCTGCCTCAAGTTTTCTTCCCTTGAGATCCATCCATCTCAGTTTCCAAGTCATTCTTAGTCCCAGTGGCAAGCCATGCCACTTCCTGTGCCTTGCATGGTAGGTGAGGTTCCTCCAGTGTTGACATGTCAGAACTCTGCAGGGTCTCTTGGGATCCCACTCACTCTTGGCCCATCACTGTATTAGATCCACCTCCCGGTACCTCCGTACCTTGGATACTAGGCTGTCCCCTGGCCATCATCTGTGTTCAGATTCTTTCTGGAATCCACAGCTTGCACTGTCTGGTACCTCGGGGCCCCAGACCCTTTGATTCATGTGTTCTGATGAGTTTTAGAGTTGTTCTTAAGTGAAAGAAGAGACCATGGATGGGTTCTGGGAAGCAGAGGTCACATCATCTAGACCCAGACCCAGGCAGGCCCTTCCATTTCCTCAAGTCACCATTCCAACCTGCTTCCCTCCATCTTGGTCTGCCTTCAGAGTATCAGTGAGAGCTATGCTGGCTGTGGGTGTGAAGACACTCCCACACTCAAAACCTTCCGGCAGACCTCTAGAGGAAATGCTTCCAAGCCTCTATCTGACCTGCCCACCCCCCACCTCCACCACCCCTATCTCCCCATCATCAGCTCAGTGCTGGCTCTAACTGCCCCCCTGTTTAATTTCCTTCCTATTAAGATCCATCTCTCCTATGCCTTGTAAACCAGCCAGGCTGCCTGGTTCTCCTCCCACTGCACTTCCTTTCTCATTTCATTCTTTCCTCTACTTGCTGCTTTGGGTTTTTATTGTTAGCTCCCTTTGCTTTCTGAGGCCCACCCAGCAATGCTTTCTAAACCTGTGCTTCCCATTTTGCAATCCAAGAATCCCCCTTTTCTGTATGTGTATCTTCATGAAAGCCGTCAAGCACTTACACATAGCCTCCTCCTTGTCACATTTACCTGCAGTTACTTGTTTCCCATCCCCCCTTTCTGTATGTGTATCTTCATGAAAGCCGTCAAGCACTTACACATAGCCTCCTCCTTGTCACATTTACCTGCAGTTACTTGTTTCCCATCCCCCCTTTTCTGTATGTGTATCTTCATGAAAGCCGTCAAGCACTTATACATAGCCTCCTCCTTGTCACATTTACCTGCCAGTTACTTGTTTCCCATGCTTAGCAGTAGACATGCAACACTGAGGTGTGAACTCCTGGATTTTGGTCACTTTAGAACACGTTTACCTAGAAGAGTCTGTGTCCTAAGCAATGGTTATAAACACTGGGAGAATAAAAGTTCCCAGTCAGTCACACTATACCAAGAAGTCAGAAGGGGATCCTCAAGTCCCCATGCTAAACTGAGGACCTGTGGACACTTGATGGCTTTGGGGGAGGGAGGGAGGGAGAGAGTGACATTTTTCACTGAGGATGTACCTTCTGATAGGTGACCAAGCTCCATTGAGGGGCCACACACTTAAGTATAAGCACAGCAAAATCAGATTCATGCATTATTAAAAGAAGAGGAAAACATAAATTTGGGAGTATAGGAAGTTGACTGGATCTGGGAGGAGTTGGGGGTGAAGGTGAACATGGTCAAAATATATTATATGGAATTCTCAAAGAATTAATACAAATATTTTTTAAAAATAAATGCTTAATCAACAATGCTAATTTTATAACACAATAAATACAGATTTTGTGTATTGTATATGCTCATTCAATAACACCCTCAACATTCAAATTTGTAGCAATCCTTATAATTATTCATTGTATCACCCACAGTGGAATTTAAATTATGTTGTTAAAATACTGTTCCAGAATTAATCACAAAAGACAACTTTTCCAGCTTCCAAAAAAAATTACACTTTATATTTCCCTTTGTTCTAAAATAGATTTTGAAGACTCTAACTCATTTTACTGAACAATTGTTGAAATTGAGATAAAACAGCTGACTGCATCAGCTGGGACGCAATTCAATCAGCAAAACCTCCAGGGCTTCGCAAGGCTTACATTGTTTTACTTGTTCACTTTTTTTTTCCTACTAACAAACTAATAAATAAAATTTTAATGCTGCCCTTTGCCCCCTGAGAACAGAATCGTGTTCCCTTTCCCCTTGTGTCAGTCACTGCCCCCTTGGCAAGATACTTTCTTATATACTAGTAGGTGGTATCTATGCAGAATTTCATAAAGAAACTGGTGTTCTCATTTCATATCTGAACTATAATCCTCATTGGCTATCAGTACATCTTACCAAATCCTACTCCTTCATCCTCAGTTCAAATTCTTTCCTAATTGAGAATCCATTCCTAAACTCCTTCTTTTTTTTCTTAGATTTATTTTTTCCTTTATTTTTTATTTCTTCAAGTTACATCTCAATCGCAATCCCCTCCCTATTCCCCCTCCAGTCCCACCCTCCCACCCTCAACCCCCCATCCTCTTCCCTTTTTTTTAAGTTTAAGGTATATCTTATTTCCCCCTACAGTTTCCCCTTTCAGTCCAACAAATGGCTCTTTCTCTTATAATAACAAATACAATACAGTACAACAGAGGTAATTAGGCCACAGTTATGAGGGTTATATGGCTTAACGTACATTCCCAATGACCAGTCCATATGTATTTGGTACCTGACTTTAACATTCTACTATCTAAACATCTCCATGAGTTTAAAGGTCTATATCTGACTCAACATTCATACTAACTTGCAACACAATTTTAAAAGTATCTTCTTAGATGTATAACACTCTCTTGACTCCTAAACAACTCAAAATTTAATTATGAGACTCTAGCTATCTGTTCTTCAACCACCTCAGAGATCTGAGAGGGATAAATATATCTGATTTTATAGGAAGTACAGGGTCTGCAGCTTCCCAAACTAAGAAATGACATACCAGTGGCTGCCTGGACAGTTCCCATTTTCTCTCCATACATTACAGCATCGATCTTCAGTCATTTGGCCCCATTTCTCTGACAGACATTGATTGCAGAGCAGGGGTTAAGAAGGACTTACCTACCCTGTCTTGGCAGAGCTAGGCTGTCGACTTACCTGCTTCCAGGTTTTGTCCTTTTTGGACAGCATTCTGTCTACAGTTGGGGCAAGGGGCTTTTCCTACCAAGAGATAGGCTTGTGACTAATTCAATCATCTCCCACTGGAGATTCTTTGATGCTCATCTTCTACTTGGAGGAGAATAGAGGGTGCTGTCAGGAGTTGATATGTCTTGATATAAAAAATCTAAAGTTACGAAAACATCTTTGAATGCCATATTCTGCAGATCTCTTGAGGTTTTTGAAGAGGCCCTATCTATCTCTTATATTAGGGTAAGCAGATGTTGCTTGTCTCTTGCCGGTTTATTTCTGATTAGCTTAGCAAGTAACTATAATAGGCTGTCATAGTACCTAACTGAATGACCGGCTTCCATAACCATTAGTTTGCATTTCTTAATTATCCTAAACAGTTTATGACAATTAGTAGTAAAAGGCCGAAACATCACATTCCATTTTTTTTCTTTACCTCTTAACCCTTCCATCCCATTTTCCTGGGGTGGGGTGTCCTTATATAACAGTTCCTCATCTCAGTTGAGAGGTCGTATGAGGGCCAAGAGCCTCTTCATTCATTGGGGATCTACGAAGTAGTACCATCAGTGAAAAGTGTCTCGTTGCCCGGGAGAGAGAACTACTAAACAAACAAACCAATAAGCATACAATAGATAAAAAAGACTAAAAAATAGAAAAAAATAACTAATATATAAAAATAAATAAAGAATAAGAATTAAAAATAAGAAGTCTATGTCCAAGTTCCCTTTGGTGTGTTAGTTGTAGTATCGATACCTTCTGCTATATAGCTAAAATCCTACTATAAGTGAATAGATGCCATATGTGTCCTTCTTTTACCTGCCCACGATTTTCTTTTTCTTTTTCAATTTATCAAAACCATCTAATTCTGATTCTTTTGAGCAAAGTCACACAATTATGTAAATCTTTCTAAAGCATCACATGGTTCCCCTGATTTGAAAGTGGTGGGAAAATATCCTTCCTGCCAATGGCTCTGGATAGCTTGTTTGACCTCCAGTCAGTTCTTTCTTTCTCTGGTTTGAATTGCTTTGCCTAATGGTGCAAAGCTTATACTTTCACCATTAGGTCCATTAGACAGATGTGAGCATGGCCCCGTGAGGCACAGAATTTTGTCTTCCCTCTCTCTGCCTCAATACCAATGACTGTATCATAATGTCAGACTCATCAGAGAAGCATGAGAGGTGGGATTCAGTTTCCTGTGACCCCCATGTACCCACAGACCAATGGTAGCAGGCAACTACTGTCCATCGCTGATGTCCACATTCAATTTTTGGTTTCTAGCTCCTTCCTCAACTATTAATGGTTCCTCTACATTGCTTTGTCAGGACAGACAGATAGGCAATAAGAAAGATTATAGATAGATAGATAGATAGATAGATAGATAGATAGATAGATAGATGATAGATAGATGATAGATAGGTAGATGATTGATAGATTATAGATAGATAGGTAGGTAGATGATTGATAGATAGATGATAGATAGA
>CAJQZJ010032670.1:3940575-3978499 GCA_907164525.1 Lophiomys imhausi
GATAGATAGGTAGGTAGATGATTGATAGATAGATGATAGATAGATAGGTAGATGATTGATAGATTATAGATAGATAGGTAGGTAGATGATTGATAGATAGATGATAGATAGATAGGTAGATGATTGATAGATAGATAGATAGATAGATAGATGATAGATAGATAGATAGATAGATAGATAGATAGATGATAAATAGATAGATAGATAGATGATAGATAGATAGATGATTGATAGATTATAGATAGATAGATAGATAGATAGGTAGATGATTGATAGATAGATGATAGATAGATAGGTAGATGATTGATAGATAGATGATAGATAGATAGATAGATAGATAGATAGATAGATAGATAGATAGATGATAGATAGGTAGATGATTGATGGATGATAGATAGATAGATAGATGATAAATAGATAGATAGATAGATGATAGATAGATAGATGATTGATAGATGATAGATAGATAGATGATAAATAGATAGATGGTAGATAGATAGGTAGGTAGATGATTGATAGACAGATGATAGATAGATAGGTAGATGATTGATAGATAGATGATAGATGATAGATAGATAGATAGATAGATAGATAGATAGATAGATGATAGGTAAGGAAGGAAAAAGATAAACATGCAAATGAGAGAAGTAGGCAAGGGGAATTATGTAAATGCTCTGTATGGTGCCCAACTAGGAGTCTCCATAGCAAACCCTGAATCCAGGGCTAGTGCCACACTAGAATTAAACTGCATTAATACTTCTGTGACTCTACCCTGCCTTATGCCTCACCATGGTCAGTGTCTGAGCTGCCACCATGTGCCTCTCTTTGGGAGTCCCTGGGCAGTCTGCTCAGTGCAGGTCTAAAGACTCTTTGCCACTCCTATCACACAGGTGCTGAAGTCCTAAATGAAGGAAGAGACATGCAAGGAGCTGGCTTCACTTTACATAATATTTACATAACATTTACATAACAGAACTAATAAAGAAATTCATTCTGCTTACATGCCTACTTCTTGTCTTCTTCAACAACAATTTGCACTTAAGGTCTCTGGCTTCCTTCCAGGTCACCTTTCCCAAATACAGAGGAAGTGAATTAATTTGTCTGAAAACTTAGAGCATATTTTTTCTCCTTTTCTCCCTGTTTTGGCTGGAAATCTGCCTGAAATGAGCAGTGTTCTCTGATCGATTGGAAGTGTTTGAGGGGAAAAGGGCTAATGTTTTTAGTTTGATGAGTATCCCAGACTGAGTTCAAGACTGCTGAACAGGGCCTTCTTCCCAGAGGAGGGGCTGTTGTGTGAAAATGGCTTTATCTGTCGTAGAGGTAGCTGTTTTGTCTTCTGCCACTTTTACTTTCCCCCAATTCTTTTTTTTTAATAATTAATTTTTTATGTCTTCAAGTTACATCTCAATCACAATCCCCTCCCTACTCCCCCCTCCAGTCCCACCCTTCCACCCTCCTCCCTCTCAACCCCCCATCCTCTTCCCTTCTTTTTTTTTTTTTTTAGTTTAAGGTATTTCTTTTTCCCCCCAACAGCTCTCCCTTTCAGTCCAAAAAATGGTTCTTTTTCTTATAACTATAAATACAATACAAAACATCAGAAATAAATAGGCCACAATTATAAGAGTTATATGGCTTAGCATACGTTCCCAATGTCCAGTCCATATGTATTTGGCTCCTGACTTTAACATTCTACTATCTAACCATCTCCATGAGTTTAAAGTTCTATATCTAACTCAGCTTTCATACTAACTTGCCTCATAATTTTAAAAATATCTTCTTAGATCCAGAACACCCTCTTGATTCCTAAACAACTCAAAATTTAACTATGAGACTCTAGGTATCTATTCTTCAACCACCTCAGAGACCTGAGAGGGATAAATATATCTGATTATATAGGAAGTGCAGGGCCTGCAGCTTCCAAAACTAAGAAATGACATACAATCTAGTCCATGTGCCGTGCAGGGTGGACACCTGCCCACTCTCTGAAACCTTAATAGACGCCAGTAGCACCTTTGCATGCACCCATCCTGTCCCCAGGCCTCAATCCCCACCTTTATTTCTGTTAATGTCCAAACAGACATAACATAACAGTTCTGATTATTTCCAAGAGAGAAACGAATGGATTTTGGGCCCTGGGACTTCAAAGAATCTCTCATGGAAACCCTCCCATGAGAATGGTATATGTCCCTGTGCTTCTCGGACCTCCAGTGTTTGCATGGTGATATGCAGTGTCTGTCATGCCTTTGATCTTCCAGCATTCAGAGGGAAGGGAAGGTGCCTGGTTTAAGTCTCCAGGGAAATAATTGCCATCAGTGATGCAAGCTTCTTCAAAACTTTCCTGAAATTATTTAGATTGTCTTGAAAACCGTTTCTTATGCTTTAAAAGGTCTTTATTTGTGTCTTCAGACATAATAGGCCTGTCATTTATGTTTGTCTTTAGACAGCTAAAAGGGACTCTGCACAAACCTCCATAGCACACTCTGACAAGGGTAATTCTCCATGAGAAGGAATTACAGACATGGAAGATAAAGTAGCTGATCAGTCAGAGCTTTGGATGAAGGAAGCCCAGAGGCTGGGGTATCATCCTCTCCTTTCAGTGATCTAGCCCCTTGATATCATCCCTGATGACGAAAATACTGTAAGCATACAGCAAGTTAAGGAACATTCTGACTACAGCTGAGGAGGAGAAATGTGGATGTTGACCTATCAAATAGAGAAACAGCCTGGGTCAATATTTAGAAAATTCACCCAGAAAATGGCCTCCACTACTTCAATTTTATTGAAGTACAGAAGTATTGAGATACAGAATTTATGTACATAGTAGAAGATAAACCTGATATCAAAGCAATTATTTTAAACCACTTAACTTTGGGGAAAAGTGGCTCCCAAAGTGAGAGATCTACTGATACATACTTAGAGCCATTAATGTATGTGGTGTAAGCAAGTTTTTTGCAGATGTAATAATTGAGACTTTGCAATTTAGAGGGATTATCATGGACTGAGTGGGCCAGGGATGCAATCATCCCTGCTCTTGTGAAGGAGCAATAGTGCACATGCAGGAGAGGGGGACAGTGTGGCTGTGCTGGTAGAGCACAGCAGAGTAGCCACAGCCATGGATCTTCAAAACAGGCCAACCTGTCATGCCACGGGCAGGAAGTGGATTCTTCCATGAGCCTCTGGAGGCAGCATCCTGCTGATGCCTTCACATCTCTGGGAAACTGACTTTGGACTGCTGATCTCCAGAACACAGAGAGTACACCATGGGTTCTTTTTAATGCTAGAGCTACATGAAGCCAACACATAAACCACTCACTCTATTTACCTGCTCAGAATAAAAAATGTCACCTATATTCTCTTTGTTTTTTTTTCAGGATCTACTGGAGTGCCCTTGGTGCTAAGTGGACTTTTGGACACACAGCATTTTCTGTCCCCCAGACTGCACTCTACAGATATAAGAGTCTGGCCTGTATAAACCAAGTGCAGAAAATAAAATAGATTTTGTTTTGGTGCAGCAAAATAGACTAAGTTATTTAAAATGTGCTGGCTAGTGTAATATCAAGTTGATACAATCTAAGTCAATTGGGAAAAAGGACTCTTAGTTAAGACAATATGTCACCAGACTGACCTATCGGGAAACCTATTGTGCATTTTCTTATTTCATGATTGATGTGGAAGGACTCAGATTATTGTCTGTAATGCCACTTCTGGACAGGTGGTCCTGGGATGTATAAGAAAGTAGGATCCACATCCTTAGTCATCAAGGGAATCCAATTCAAAAGGACTCTGAGATTCCATCTCACACCCCTCAGAATGGCTAAGATCAAAAACTCAGGTGACAGCACATGCTGACAAGGATGTGGAGAAGAGGAACACTCCTCCATTGCTGATGGGTGTGAAAACTTATACAACCACTATGGAAATCAATCTGGTGTAGAAAATTGGAAGTAGTCCTACCTCAAGACCCAGCCATACCACTCCTGGACATATATCCAAAAGATTCTCCACCAAACCACAAGGACATCTCCTCAACTATATTCTTAGCAGTTATTCATAATAGCCAGAAACTAGAAACAACCCAGATGTCCTTCAACCGAAGAATGGATTAAAAAAAAAAAAAGTTGTGGTACATTTATACAATGGAATACTACTCAATTATCAGAAACAAGAAAATTACACAATTTGCAACCAAATGGATAGAACTAGCAAAGCTAATCCTAAGTGAGTTAACTCAGACCCAGAAAGAAACACATGGCATATATATCTGTTAATGGATACACATGGCATGTGTATCTGTTAACTTATAACTGGATTAGCCATATAGTACAGGATAACTATCCTACAACCCACAGACCCAAAGGAGCAGGAACCTAGCATAACTATCCTACAAAAAAAAACTCCACCCAGTAGTGAGTCGTGGACCCTGTTGCCTGTTCGTGGAACACCTAACCCTAGCTGGATTGCCATATCAGGGCCCAGTATAAAAAGAAACTCTTAGATCTCATGTGACTGATGAACTGAGGTGGGTTGATACATGGGGGCTCTCTTCACCCAAGGAGAAGGAGAGGATAGAGATGGGGAAGAGGGAGGGAGGGTAGGACCTGGAGGAGAGGAGGGAGGGGACTTTGATCAAGATGTAACTTGAAACAATAAATTATTAATTAAAAAAGAAAGTTGGATGTTGAGGCCATGGGCAGAAAACCAGTAAGCAGCACTCCTCCATGGACCCTGCTTCAGCTCTTGCCTCCAGGTTCCCGCCCTGCTTCTGTCCCTGTCCTGACTTCCAGCAATGATAAACTGTTATGTGAAGTGTCAACTGGATAAACTCTTTCCTCCCCAAGTTAATTTACTAGAAACTAGAACTTAATTACTTTAATTCCATCTATGTCACAAACATTCTCAGTAAAATCCATGATCTCCTATGAAATAAAGCAAAAATTAGAGGGTAAGATTTTCTTTATCTGTGTAGCTACTTTTTTCATACTATGTTAATCAGGTACAAATGAATATAACACTCTGGGAGCTTTATTGACAAAGGAAATTTGTCAATACTTCTCGGATATGAGGGCAACTGTCTTGGTCTCTCCTGCTCCCACAGTGGCACAAGTGACATTCCTTGGGCTGACCCACATCCCCTCCCCAAGTGCTGTCACACTGAGAGTGAAGAGGACCACAGTACGAGAATGGAGGAACAAGCACAAAGAGTGACCCCTGCAGGGAAATGCAGTCTTATCCTTATATCTAAATAATATCTGAAGGATTTCTGTCAATAGTAAATACTGAGAGTTTATAAGATTGCATGAAAATGCAACTCAAGATGACTCTGAGATTCCATCTCACACCTGTCAGAATGGCTAAGATCAAAAGCTCAAATGACAGCACATGCTGGGGAGGGTGTAGAGAATGGGGAACACTCCTCCATTGCTGGTGGGAGTGCAGGCTTGTGCAACACTATGGAGGTCAGTATGGCGATATCTTAGAAAACTTGGAATAGCTCTGCCTCGGGACCCAGCCATACCACTTCTGGGTATTCATACAAATGACACCTCACCTAATCACAAGAAAGTTTCCTCATCTATGTTCATAGTAGCCTTATTTGTAATAGCTAGAAACTGGAAACAACCCAGATGTCCCTCAACTGAAGAATGGATTTAAAAAAAAAGTGGTACATCTACACAATGGAATACTATTCCGCCTTCAGAAACAACGAAATCATGCAATTTGCAGCCAAATGGATGGAACTAGAGAAGCTCATCCTGAGTAAGCTAACCCAGACTCAGAAGGATGCACATGGCATCTATTCACTTATAATCGGATTTTAGCCATATAGTACAGGATAACTGTACTACAGCCAATGCACCAAAGGGAACAGGAACATAGACTTTGTTTCCTATCAATGAGACACTTTGCCCTAGCGGTGCTGCCTTGTAGACCCCCAGTGTATGAAGAGGCTCTTGGCCCTCATATGACTGTTGAACTGGGGTGGGGGACTTATATGTAGAGACACTGCACTCCAGAGGAGTGGGATGGAAGGGATAGGGGGTAGAGGGTGGGAGGGCAGGACTGGGAGGGGTGGAAAGAGGACACTGTGATGGAGATGTAACCTGAAGTAATAAATAAATATTTTTTAAAAAGATTGCATGAGGTGCTGGTTTAGTTTATCTATTTTTAACAAACTTGTTCAAGAAATGATAGACTTCCAAAATGTGCTCAACAAAATCATCATAAAAGAAGAATTAGGTTGAAAAGATTTAATGTAAAATCAATCGCAAACAACAACCACTTAGAATGGGATTTTGTACTTGGGAAAACAAATGAGTGAATCAACCAAAAAAACACCAGAATCATGAAATGCTTCAGGGAGGTAAATACACACTAAATCAAAACTTGAAAATCAATGTATTGTCCTTCTTCTAATGTATTGTTACCAGTTAGGAAGTCAAATAAATAAAACATTTTTAGTTCACAATTCAACCATAATACAAATTGCACTGAATCAATTTTGACAATCTATCTCTGAAACTACTCAGGAGGAATGGAAAACTAGAGCACTTAATTTAAAAACATTCTTAATAACATGATTTTTTAAAGAATAATCTCCTTTATTTTGTGAGATTATAATGTCATTCTTTTTCCCTTCCCTCACTTCTAACTCTCCCATATACACCTCTTTTTCAAATTCATGAGTTCTTTTTTCATTAATTGTTATTGCATACATATATACATCTACTACAGGAGGGAATGCAGGCATGACGCAGTGGCCAGTCTACCTGGCACACTTAGTTTCTAAATAAGAATGACACACCATGCCCCTGTGTCAGAACACTGAATTCTAAAGTAGTTGAGTAGCCTGTGGCTGGCCTACTAAGGAGTCTACACTCTCCATGTCTCCTTTAATGTGCTTCTTCCTCATACAGACCGGTGGTATGTTCATAGTATCCAACCCGAGGAAATATCCTAACCAATCACAGTTGAGAGGCTTCCACTATAGAAGTGGTTGCTCAAGTACAATAAAGCAGACACTCTATTCCATGAAAATGTCTCCGGAATGGTTTATTTCTATGTCCTTTACCTACCCCCAGGCGTTTCTGTCTTGTTGGAGGACTCCTGGCAACAACAAGCAATCTTCAACACAACTCCTACACTGAAGTCTCAGAGATCATTGTGGAAGTGGGTGTGGAAAAATTGTACGAGCCAGAGGAACAGGGAGTGTGCTGGGAGATTTGTCTCCTAGCAATTTCAGAGACTACACCAATAAAGTCTCACCAGCATGGTGTGATTTTTGAACCACATCTTCTCCTATCTTTATAGCTACAGTGTGAAACAGGAAGATTTACTCCCTCCCCTGACCACAGGACACTCACCTACAATGGATACTGATGTGTGCAACTAATTATTTCCACACCTGAGGACATCTTAAAAGAGGGTTTTTAATTTGCATTCTGGAAAGTACTGATTTCTCCTGTGTGTTTAAAGCTTCCATGGCCTCTTTTCTCTGTGTAGTCGATTTAGGGCTTCCTGCTAATTCCAGCCTGCACCCCCATTGATAAGTTCAGTCTTGAGCAGGATCCTGCCTTTCAGACCTTCAAGGGTCTAGAGTGACTGCTCTGTCTCCTTTTGCAGCAGGCAGTCGGCACCCTGTTTCATATAAACGCCTCATCTGTGTTTTACGGGATCATAAGAAGGTTTAAGAAAATATTTTGGACAGAGAAGAACCTACTGAATGAGAGTTGTACAGGCCCCGAGTAAGGTGGTGGAAGCCAAGGGAAATTCCAGGACTGATCAGTGGGGTGTTTGACTGTGTGGGCTGGCAGATGGGGGAGACAGCTCTCTGCCTGCAGACTGGATCTCAATTCTAAAGTGCTCTGCGGCTGCCAGGCAGTGTCATCACTGGACTTCCTAAAGAAGGCGTGAACTGGATTTCAGTGTCCTCAGCTGAATGAAGAGTTTGTGTCAGACCCTAGGAGGTCTCCTCACATAGGTTCTCCTAATTGAGACATTTCTCCTTCCCAGACAGGGAGCAGCCGTGGCGTCTGAATTTCCTGGGAGGGGAGAACCCCAGGCCAAGCCCAGTTCCCAAGACAGCTACAGGGCTTCAAGGGTAGAATTATTCTATCAGTTAGAAACTTTCACCCATATTCAAAAGAAGGATGCAGTTACTCTGGATTCCCTGAACTCTGACCTTAAACACTTTTCTGTGGTCAGCTGATGGTGACTGTAGTCTCATGGTTACCTGGAAAAATTTCCTTTGCCTCATGGTAACTTCATTAGCTCTGAGCAACCACTCTCAGTTTCTCTTGTCCTTCACAGTTCTACAAACTTTGTCTTCAAATTAAATATCCACAGCTTTTTAATATCTAAAGAACTTAATATCCCACCCTCTTCTTTTACCACCAAACACACTGCAAGTATGGATAAGTGCTCCAAATTCTGTGCTACAACTTTCCATCATGGAAGGTACCCATGGGCCCCATCCCACAGTGACCTCCAATGTTTCTGTGGGAGCAATGTCATCTTCTCTAATGGTATAGCCATGAGGGACTAGTAGGGAAGAAAAAAGATTCCAGAGGGGAAAGAAAATGGGTACCAGTGGGTAATAGAGGGGTGACCATAATCACAATACATTGTCTACATGTTTGGAACTGCCAAAGTGATAAAAGACAGAAAACACACCACTTAAAGTCTACAAAGATTGATGTTTACATACATCCACATCTGTGAATAACTCCGAGAAAGCCAGTGCTGGGAAGCCATTATTGAATTGAAAAATAAATATGTTATATTAAATCAGAGTGAGATCTTTCTAAGGTTTTGAAAGCCATTGAATGACACAATGAGCGTAACAACATCAATCTGAAATTGCATAGCATACAGATTCAAAAATTTAAACAAAAAGAGGGAAAAATAAGTTCTGTCATATAAATATAATTTTGGGTCTGAAACTCTAGCCTTTGGTAACAAGTGAGAGTAATCAGACCAAATTACCAGCAAATCTTCTCTTTTTGCTATACACTAAATTTTAATTTCTGTATTTCCTTTTATTATTGTCTTGCAGTAGCAAGTAGCAACACTAGTTACCATTTTAACACTTTCCTCAGAATAATGTTTATTATTTTCCCTGGCTATTCAATAGCTGATAAAAGGCAAGAATTCCAAGAATCCACGATTCAATGACTACAATAGTTTTAACCACATGCAAAAAAAATACAGAAATTAAAAATAAATGAATGAAAATTTGGTTTACACTGAATTTGTAATCTGAAGAAAATCATTGGTGGTGTCAGACAACAGTACCACCAGGCTGGGTGATGGCTGAGCAGTTAAGAAAGATCACTTGCTACTCTGGCAGAAGACTAGTGTTTGGCTCTCACAACAGCTCACAACCCTCTGTTGTACTGGACCAGGATACCTGGTGCCCTCTTCTAGTCACCGTGGGAATCAGACACACATGGTGCAGTTACATATATGTAGAGACACAGGAAATAAAAATAAAGATACCATTTAAGAGAACTACCAAGAGAGTTTTTCTAGTTTTATTCCTACTGTTGTGATAAAAATTTTCCCCCAAACAAGCAAAATACTGAAGGCAACAGTGATTTGGCTTGTAATCCAAGTTATAGTCCATCATTTTGAAGTAGCCACGGCAAGAATTCAAGCAGCTTGTCATCTCACATCCACTGCCAAGAACAAAGAGAAAACAAATGCATTCTTGCTGCTTCTCACCCAGATTTCTCCTGTCTTAAACCTTTCTGGACCCTCTGCAAAGGGAATGGTGCCACCTTCAGGGGGCTGGGTCTTCATGTCAATTAATAATCAAGACAATTCCCCACAGCACAAGTCAACCTGATGTAGACAACTTCCTCATTAAGACTGTCTTCACAGGTGGTTCTAGGTTGTGTCAATTGACAATTACATTTAACCGGCATGACTTGTCCACTCCTTGTCAACATGAGACACAAACTGCCATTTTAAGCCACAACTTTTTACCACTTGTGAAAAAAGTCTCATGTTAGACTTATAAAATGCAGTCTATCTTAATTAGGGTTTCATTTGCTATGAAGAGACATCATGACCAAAGCAACTCTTATAAAGGAAAACATTTAACCGGTACTGGTTCACAGTTTCAGAGGTTTAGTCCATTATCAACATAGTGGGAAGTATGGTGGCTTGCAGGCAGACATGGTTCTGGAGAAGGAACAGAGAGTTCTACTTCTAGATCTGCAGGCAGAAAAAAAGAGACAGTGACACACTGCCCAGGCTTGAGCACCTGAGACCTTAAAACCTGTACCCAGTTACAGCCTTCCCAGCACCCCACACCTACTCCAACATGGCCACACCTCCTAATAGTGCCACTCTCTATGGGCATATGAGGGCCATTTTTATTCAAGCCACGACATTCCACTCTCTGGCCTCCATAGGCTTATAGTCAAATAATAATGCAAAATAACTTTAGTCCAACTTCAAAAGTCCCCATAGCATAACAGTTTCAAACTTACATAAAAATCCAAAGTTCAAAGTCTCTTCTGAGATTCTTGTAATCTCTTATCTAATAAAATCAAAATGAAAGAGCAGATCACACACTTCCAACATACAAGGGCACAGGGCATACAATTCCAAAATGGAGGAAAGGGAGCATAATAAGGAGATACTGGGCCAAAGCAAGTCCAAAAACTATCTGGGAAAACTCCAAACTCTTTATTTCTGTGTCTGCTATCAAAGCATTCTTCACATCTCCAACTCCTTTCAGCGTTGTTGACTCCAGCACACTTCTTTCTCTTCGGCTGGTCCCATCCCTGTTAGCTGTTTTTCTCAGCAGATATCCCATGACTCTAGAACCTCCAAGATTTTGGGGTCTCAAATGCAATGCAGACTTCACCTTCACAGTTTCATGTGATGTCCTCTCCAGGCCACTATGCAGAGACACCCCTGATACAAGACTGGCCTCAGCAGTTTCCCTAGTCATGGAGTGAGATTCCATAACCTTTCTCCTCCATCCTTGACCTTAAAGTCAGAACCTTGTGGCTGAAGCTGCCGAGTTCTGCTGCTTGCTGGGGCAGGAACATGGTCCCTCATTCAATTATGTCTTCATCAGCTTTCTGTTTCTGATGGTTTCCTTCATTACCTAAGCTTGACTGTCCTGAAACTCCATCTGTAGACTAGGCTGGCTTTGAACTCAGAGATTCACCTGCCTCTGCCTCCAAAGTGCTTGGAATAAGCCATGCACCATCACACCCAGCTCTAAGCTTTTTTAAATTCCTTTTCACAAACTGGAAGTTTAGCAGGGTGGGGTCTTGCCCTGAGGTCACCCCTCCCTTTACACTATTTAATATCTGGCTTTCCTTTAATCTGTTTAATCTCCTTTAACCTGTTTATCTATATACAATATTTAGCTCAATTCCACTTCCTGGTACTACCTTTGTCTTCAAACTGCACATGTTGCATCTTTCCTTTCTCAGCCTGTTCCTTTTCATTACAGATCTGCATAAGAGTGACCACTAACAACCACATGGCAGAGTCAATACTAAGCTGTTTTGAGATTTCCTCTGTTAATGCAATTAATCCAAAACTCTTCAGCTTAGCCTCAGGTATATTTTTTGGACAAGGACGAAAAGCAGCCACATTCTTTGCCAAAATAGCACAAGAACAGTTTCTAGACAACATACAAAAAAATCTTCTCTTCTGAGCTCCCCCGAGCCAGACCAGCCAGACACCACCATTCGGACCACAGGAGGTGCAGTTGTCACCCTTCTGGGTTTACTGATGATAAGAGCACACAGGAACCTTAATGGTCAGCACCGAGATGGTGACCTGAGCCACCTCCCTGCATGGCCAAGATCTCAGCTGCACTGAGGACACGGCTGTGCTTGTCAGGGGGAAGCCCCCGCAGACACTCTGCTCACGTCAGCAGCATGCAGGGGATGTGCCTGGCAGGACGTGGGTCCAAAGGAGCCGGCATATTTGACACATAATTCAGGAGTATGAACTAATTGCCCTAGCATTTATTCTGTAAGAGCTAGAAAAGTTAATATAGGATCAACTGAGCATTTAAGAGGGTTACGTGGGCTGGAGAGATGGCTCAGCCGTTAAAGGCTAGGCTCACAACCAAAAATATAAGAAGGTTATGTGCTGGAGAGTTGAGAATGAACTGAAGAGAATTCAATTCACTTTAGTAAAATTTAATAAACCTCAGAACGAAGTCAATTTGTGGTAGTTTTTGAGATATTATGGATTTCAAAGTAGTAGTAACTGTGGATTCCTCCAGGTTGACAGCCTGTATTCTTTTATCATACCACCTTTGTGAGAAGGGTTTTAACGCAAGATGTACGTGTGAGTTGGATTTCTTTTGTTCCAATAAAATATCTAACAAAGACAGCTTAAAGGAAGAAAGGCCTATTTTGGCCTCTGGCTTCTCCATCATGTCTGTTGCTTCAGTAACTTGTTAAAGCAGAACAGCCAGGTTAGAAAGAAAAACTGTTTGCCTCGTAATGGTCAGGACAGCTAAACGGGATGGGGGAGGACCAGGTGGGAGTCAGGTACAAAACAAACCCTCTGAAGGCTTTTTTTTTTTTTTCAAGAATCTTACCACTTCAATTATGTCCTACCCCTCATTCTCCATCAGTTCTCAATAATTTGCCAAATTATGAACCCTTCAATAGTAATTTACTGATGGGGTCGGAGCCTCACTATCCAATCACTTCCTCAAAGTATTTTTTCTAAACATCACTGCGCTGGAAATGAGGCCTTTAACACATGAGTCTTTGGGACACGTTTCAGATAAAACCTCAGCATGGTGGGTAGCCAGCTTTATATAAACAGCATTCTTGCTTAACATTAGTGCCAGCACACATGCAGCTTTGCACATACACACAGGCGTAGCAGAGACAAATAATAAAATTTCCATGGCAGAGTATCTTGTCATAGTATCATTTCTGTTAAATGATAAAAATAAACATTCTCTTGATTCTAAATGCCTCATCTCATGCTTTTCTGACCAGGCCCTGCAAACCTCCTGCCCTTTCTTGTTTATTTGAGACTCCTCTCCTAGACAAAGGTTCAGTGAAGAAGCTCCTAGGTGTTCCCTGGGTGACAGGATGGTTGTTTTCTTAGTGGTGTCCCACCGTGTCCATCCTGAGGTCAAAGGCCATAGAGGGCACACAGGAAATGAAGATTAGGAATATAACACTCATGGGACATCATCTTGTCAGATTTCCTATATAGTTCCTAAGTATTATTATCTTAGTATCATGCTGTTTTTTTCTAAGTATATTACAATATAATCTCTGAATATTCAACTATCTCCTCTATCCCCTTAAAGAAAATTATGTATTCATTAAATCATATTTCCTGAAAGGGATCAATTTGTTCTCATTCAAAACTAGAGAATCATGACACTACCCCACCCCAGGCTCTGTAAACACCACGGAAGGAGTACAAAGAATGTAGGAGGCAGCGGATGGTGAGGAGGGCTGTGAAGCCTTAAGAACACAACATGGCCCTTGTACTCATGACGTCATGGCAGCCTAGTCACCAGCAGGAGAAGGGGACTGACAACATCCCCCACCCCGTCAGAGACTTAAGAGTCCTACCATTTCCTGAGAGTCTGTGGGTGGTTAATGATTTTAGAGGGTCACTGTCATTTTCTTCAGCAGTATGTCCACTGAGAAGTTACCTGTGCTCCAGCAAATGACTTCTCTTCAAGACTCATGTAAATAACCTTGGTAGAACTCAGTAGGACACACACACAAAATGCTTGAAAGGAGGAGAAGGAACTGTAGAGAAGAATATTTTCAATCAAGGAAGGGGGACAGGAAGCAAAAAAGTTATCAAAATTTAGCATGTGTGAAATTATCAAAGAGTGAAGAAAAAGAAATCATGGCAATAGGAAGGGGCAGAGAATGCACTTAGAGGAAAGTTGTCCACACGTGTTGGATTTATGAGCTCCTGAAGAATCTTCACCCAGTGAACTCAGCACCTAGGTACTCTACACGCATAGTACAGAGCCAGGCTATCAACCATTCCATATGGAAGCCACATGGCAGGCCCTTCCAAACCCAGACCCAAGAAGGGGGTACCCCTTCCCAGCTTCCAATGATGGTCACTATGTGGGGTATAGCTATGAAAATAGTGGCTGAATTTTGACAAGATTCCCTGTGAAAATGTGTTTTGGAGAACTTCACTTACTTGTATGAGTCTTCAATAAATGAAAGTTCCTTTTAAAAATTGTAACTAAGAATCACTTTATGTCATCTACAACTTATTTTCCTGTGTTAGCTCAGATACCAGTATACTCCTGAGACCTCTTTACAAGTCACTCTCAGAAACTATGCTAACCTTGTGGTTAGTTTACTATTCTTTATTTAACTTTTATAAATACTTCACTATTTTTCTGAAAGTAATATCAAGATCAACCTTTCTTTGGAGGAAATCATGATATAAATATAACCATATTATATGTTATTTCATCAAAGTGTCTACCTTTTGCTGTTTTCAGCTATTTAAAGTACTGACAATCATTTATTTTCATGGGACTTGTTGCTGAGGACATGTGGCTCATCATGTTTGGGAACATCATCCTTCCCATAAATTATGAAGACTGTTTTCAACAATCCAAAGGTATCTTTAGAATTTTCCACAAATATTGTCATACCGATGTCAAAAGGTCAGCTTTTCAAACTTATAAGTTTCTTTAATATAAGCCTTATTATTATAAGTTAATCCCTGCTCTACAGAAAACCATTTTCATATTTTCTTTAATAAGCTACTTTAATAAAGTTATTGTTTTAGCTTTTAGCTGACTCATCCAGAGAGCCTGGCCATGTAACTGGGTAATCTGAAAATAATGATAGTTCAGATTTCTTCATTCCAGCTTTATTGAAAATATAAAATACTTCATGCACACTAAACTCTGGAGCTGTGTTGCAGAGTGAGTATCTGTAACCAGACAGGTGCTGGTAATCAACTTAACTACTGAGACATTGCATGCCAGGTCTCTTAGAATGAGAGTGTGGGAGAAGAAACTTCATTTTCTTCAGTTAACAGGCCTCAGGCATGGTATGGGGAAGGCCTCTGACACATCAGACTAATATTGACTGGTGAGTGGGTGAGAGTCGGATTCAGTGAAGATGATACTTGTGAGGCAGGAAGAGTCTGAAGTAAGATGCTGCTCTGTAGCGTGGGGGATTATAGGAAATGTCAGTTTATTTCCTCATTCTGATCAAATGTCAATTATTTTTTAGGAAAAGGAAGTACATGCAACCATTATGTATTCTTACTACTGTAATCAATTTCCAGAAATTTATAAGCAGTACTCTTTAATAATCATGTACTAGTAGTCTACGATCTAGAAGACAGGCAGTAATCTTTTGTTTTAGCTTCCATTAAGCCCACTGGGTCTGTTAATCACAGTTCCTTTTCACTGCCACATACTCAGGACACATCATCTGCAGTTGCAGACCAATCTTCCGCTCAATCCTGCCCCCTAGAATTGTCTCACAAACTCACAAGCCAATTTCTGTCAGTCTCCTGCTTAAGGAATCTCTTCGCCCTCCCTTCTGGAACGAAGTCTTAATGTCTCATCCATACTGGTGTCAGCTCCCTGCTGTGCTTCAGCAGGAAGCATGAGTACACTGGCCTCCTTGTGTGGAATCTACCGCCAGGAAGCCCTGAGCTGGGCTGGAGCCCAGGGCGTGGATGCCTGGCCATCTGAGCTGGAACACTTTGGCGTAACACCTCTGCCACTTTGAGACAGCGCCACCAGGGAGGATGACAGACAAGACTCCTTCCCTAGCTAGCAGCTCCCTATTCTAGTGTAGACTTTAAATTCATAAGCAAGCAGGCAGCTCTGTCTTATGGGCCCACAATGAACTCACCTCAAAGCCCCTCTCTGGTGCCAACTACCCTGCCTTCCAACTGGCCAGCTCACCCCAGAAACACCTAAGGAGTTGTCATAGGATCTACTTGTGAGGTGAAAGGGTTTCAAAACCTGATGAGAAAAGTGAATCATCTGAAACGGAACACATACAGATTCCCATGCTTCTGTGGAAACGGACTTGGTGGGAAAGCTCTGCAAGGACCAGTTTGTGTTCACAGTGAACTTCAGCTTCAAAGGGCATCCAGAAGGGTTCACCACTGAGGATTCTTATAGCCCAAGAGAACCAAACAGCAGGATGCCCTCTGCTTCTTTGCTGTGTGGTAGCTCTAGGGATAAATGTGACCCCTTCCCCTAACTTGGGATCCTGCCAGGCTGGTCACAGAAATAGCATTTGGGCTGAAGGAAATAGCCACAATTTCCTCCCTCAGCTCGGATTTGTACTTCTGTGGTAGTCAGAAGCACACGTTTATGTCTCATAGATAATAATAGCTGTTTCATGCACATAAATTAGGAAAGAACCTCTTTATTGAATGCAAGTAATTTGATGAAAGAATACATGCTAAATACTTTTAGCACACAAAAAGAAAGAACTCTACGTTAATTTTCTTGGTTTCAATAATTTTTTACTATGTGTGCTATTAAGTATAGTTACATATCCCCTAACCTCATATTGTTCATTTTTAGTTGCAATGAAACTGGTAAGAATGGGAGCATTTTAAATTTTAGATTGTTCAAAGAGTTGGCAAAAGATTAGACAGGAATTTGAAATATGGTTATTATCTATTTTAGAACCTGCTAAAAATACAAGGACTTTCCAGAGGCAACCTTCAGAGGCTCTGTATCAGAGCAGAGTATGCGCTGTCTCTGCAGCTGGCTGCTTGCCAATGGGAAGCTTGGGCGGCTGGATCCTTCCCAGGGCTTCTACTCTCTTCTCATGCTCTCCTTGTCTCTGCTCAATTCACCGGCCTCCTTCCTGGGGTTCTCTCTATGGCAGAGCTCACAGCTGTGAGGAGCAGTGGTGATCATCAAGATGTTTTTCCTCTGGCACCACACATGCAGGCACATGGCTCTCCCGGCCACCACTAGAATGCTGACAGTGAGGTGAGCACCCGGGATATCATGGTGCAATCAGAGGTAGAAGCAGAAGATGATGAAGTAATCACCTAGCCACCTCACCTGCTGTTTTATAAAACTGAAATATTCTAGTCATTTTATTTTACCAATAAAGACCCAGGAGCCAGATGCTGGGGTGAAATTCTGCTAGCTCAAAGAGGCAGAGAAAGCACCCAGCTGATGTTCTGATTCAGCTGAAAACCCTAGAGGAAAAATCCCAGAGCTAAAAAGCCCAGAAGAACCTAGAGGAAGAAGCCTAGGAGGAGAAAATCCCGAAGGAGAAAACCCAAAGGAAGAAGCACTCAAAGGAAGAACTCCGAAGGAGAAAACCTCTAAGGAAGAACTCATCACAATTTCTTCTCCACGCTGTCTTAAATAGCCCTCAGTTCAAAGTCCCTTCTTTCTGTTTAATCCCTGTCAGCTGGTTTCTTGCTCTACCTCTTGACTTTATTTAACTTTATTTAATCCTGAGTACAGAAAGCTCTTGGACTAAAGATGTGTGCTTAGAGGTGAGCCACACCATAACCATTTGTTTACAGTAAACAGAAAGCTCTAGAATTAAGGGCAGAGCCATCCCATAATAGAAACAGATTTTTCAGTTCACAGTCTAGAGGTTGACAGTGTGATCTAATGTTCCGCAACACTCACCAACTACTCTATATCCAGCTGTCTAGCCTGTCCAAGAATTGTTTCAAGGACCAATGTTGTGCATGTGTATGTGTCCACACAGATGTAAATATATACTTATATACCTGTAAGTACATGTACAACCGAAGAGATACCTGTTTCTAAATATTGTTCTGACTCTTTTTCCATTCATAGATTTATTTGCTTGATGACTATTACAAGATAGAATTATCCAAAAGCTGCTCAAAGAAATTGAGGTATTTAAAAACACACAAGCAGATGTACAATGTAAGGAACAGGAGCAAAATCCCACAGCAGGGAGAACTGCTCATCTCAATACCTAGGCTGCCTGAGGAGCTTTGTGTTGTGCTGCAGGGCTGGCATTCCTCAGAGGATGGCAGGTGACACACTGAGCCCTTGCTGCGCTCTGTCACTCCATCCTCACAAACGCCTGTTCTTCAGGTCAGCTGAGACAGCAATACAGTTGGTGAAGCTCTGTTTCCTCATAGAAGAACCACAGCCACCAATCTCTTTCCTTCTAGGGGAAGACAGAGGGTGCCTTACCGTGTGAAAGAATGCCATCCACTGTGCCCTGATGTTACTAACTATCTATCAATCCATATTTGTCAGAAGCCAGGCTCCCTGCCTGTAGCATTGTTATAAGTACTAAGCTTGAGGGCAGGAGTCTTGGCAATAGGATTTGAACCAGAAAGAATCCATTGGGAGGATAAAGTCCAAGCCTGGAAGAAAAGCTTCACCAGTCACCCTTGATCAAGCAAAGGGTGAGTTGTAATTAGGGTAGGTTGAGGCTTATTAAGCTAACAGCTGGTGGTTACTAGCCCTGCACAGCAAGGAACGGGAATCACAGAGTATGAAGCCAGTGCTAGCCTTCTCAGTGGGACAGTGGGGACTAAGTTCCTCAGATGGAGGCAGAGAGCAAGGCAGGAGAAAATTTTCCCAAAGTCTGCTGACAGCTATTCCCTGATTGCAGACCTTCTGTCTATCATATTTGAATAGTTCTCAGGTAGCCAGGAGGGGAGGAATTCAAGGGCAGAGTGTGTGAATACAGTTCTGACCATGGAAGACTCAGCCACCATTTGCCTTTCAGTCCATACTGACCTGAGTTCAGCCCTTCGGTCACAGTATGGGATATTGATACAAAACATCTCATAAGCACTTGCCTACATATACTGTGCTTTGTTTTAATCAAAGGTCTTTGGTGTCTTATCAGAGGCTGCCTTTGAAAATATAGCACATGTTGGTACTGTTCTCCAAGGTTACAGATTGGACTTTCTATCCTCATCTTCAATCTTTCAGTCTTTGAACTTAGTCATCAGAAAGCATCTGAGGGAGAGGGTTAGAGATGTGTCTCAGTTGCCCAGCATGCAGAAAGCCATGGGTTTGATCCTAGACCCAAACAAAATAGACATCATGATGCATGGCTGTAATCCAAGCCCTTGAGAGGTTGGAGCAGAAGAATCAGAAGTTCAAAGTCATCCTTGGCCATAGAGTGAATTCTAGGGCAACTGTAGATACATTAGAAAGAGAGGAGGGGAGAGGGGGAAAGAATGAAAGAGGAGTGTACAGGGGAAGAGTATAGGAAAGGAGGGGCAGCTTTATGAGGTACCTGATGATGTAGATGGTACTATATGGCTGGCATTCGTCACAGAGCCGGGGTGGGCATGTTACTCAACCTACTCTACTCTGTTCTTGTTCTCAACATCTAGAGCAGAGCATCTTAATGACAAGCATATAATGTTCATTTGAGCCTCTGCACTTCTTTTTAAAGAGAATCCACTGTATTCCGCAATCTTTCTAACCCAGCGTTTGATTCTAAGAAACTCTACCCAACCTCAGTTAAAACCCTCAACTCTCACCTTTCTTTTATCTATCTACCAGAGAGTGGCAGCAGCTTGCTGTTAGCCCCTTGTGTGTTATACTCAATGAATCAGTGAAGGCAGGCCCTTGACAACACCAAGGAGCTCTTTTGTAAGGTTCTGGCCATATTTACAATTGAGTGAAGAGCTCTCCCCCTGGGATTAAGCCTCTAAACAGCATTCTGAGAGTCAGTGACTGTTGAGTCTGCAATCTATGTTGAGTCTTGATGTGCATGGGACAACAATTTAACATCACAGGGGGACTACGTATGGCCCAACAGGCTTTCTAGGGTGCTCAGCTAGTTACAGGTCCTGCCAGCACCAACTCCACACATCACTTGAAACAAAATCTATCATTAATTAGCTAACAAGCAAATAAACAAACTGCTAGAATTTTAACTGTTTTCTCTATCCAGGGAAAGGCACACCCATGCTATCTGAGAATGGTTTTTGCACAAAAGCTCTAGCAATGAAAAACAATTTGTTTGGGTTTCAGTTGCATGGAAAAGCTGAGTGCAGTAGATCTAGGCTTACATCTGTGGTATAAATGTGTCTTGCTGTGTTTCTCTAAGTAGGTTTTTCTTTCAGTCATGAAAAGCTATTTCTTCAGTGCTCTTGGCTTGTGTGTGAAAATAGGAGTGGCCTGAAAACATGAAGTGAGTTGATTGTAGCCTTTAGAAAGCTTTGCAAAGGGAGTCTCGTTGGACCTTCTTCCTCTGTTAGGAGCAGAAGTCTGACCTGCCTGGTGAAAGGGCATGTGCAGAGATGGAGAACCTCTAGCCAGATCCTCCAAGGCCTGTCTGGAGGAGTCCGAAGGAAGGTCACCCTCCCACACACAGATCTTTATTTACTCTTATGATTTCTCCAAAGTAATCTGAAGATGAAACTCCTTCAACCTCAATCAAGTTCCATGAAGTTAACTGACTCATGCACACTATTAAATATTAACTCAATGTCAAAACACCCTCTATAAAGTATATTACCAAAGTCTCCTCTATATTTCAGTGTAGGTATTCTATCTATGAATGATGGTTTTAGATTCATCCATCTGACAGAAAACCTTTCAAATCCAATACCAAGAAACATTCTTCTTAATGTCAGGATTCAATATGGAATCTGCACATACAATATGGTTAAAATTACTACAAAAGCAGATCAATTTGTTTTAGGAATTCAAAGAACCAAAAGAAAAAAAATTATATATATACATAGCTGAGCTACAGGTTTAGAGAGTAATTTGTGTTACAATGTATAACACTTTAAAGGTATCCGTCTGCTTCCTCCATACTCCCAAATTCTAGGACCTGGAAAAAATAAGACAGACAAAGTAAGTGATACCACAAAATATGTGTCAAACAAAGAGACTTTTCTGGCAGAAGCTGGAAGGTGACTAAGAGGTCATGGACAAGGAGCATCCCAACTTGCCAGTCTGGGAAGTTCACTCCCCTAAGCTGCAATGCTGGGTGTGTGCTTCACCGTGAGGGATGAATGGCAGGGGGAAGTTGTGGTGGGGACATTCTCATCCATCAAAAGGCAATGTGGACACATGAATATCAGCGTCTGCCACTGCCGCCAGCTCCTCCCCAGAGCTTGCTCTCCTGCCTGCCTGCAGAGGTGGAGGGTTGCTGTAGGAATCTGTCTTCTGATCACTGCTCTAGTGACATAGAGAGCTGTAGATATGCCCGTGAGTCCCTCTCAAGACTGGTACCACAAATGTTTCTTTCTGGAATGAGGGGGAAGAGGGAACACAAGGCTCATGAGCTGTACTAAACCCTTGTCTTTCCAGAGATGCACACCATGCTAACAGTTCTGGGGAGAGGAAACTCTTTGTTTTAGTTTCGGCATCTCTGCACCTATAATAAAATACCCTTTGAAGTGACTTGGGGGAGAAATGGTTTATTTCACCTCAGAGTTCCAGGTTACGGTCCCTCACAGCAGGCAAGTCAAGGTGGCAGGAACTTAAAACAGTTAGCTGCATTACATCCACAGTCAAGAGTAGAGAGCAAAGAATTAATGCAGCATGCTTGTCCTCAGCTTAGTATTTCCATTCCTATACAGTCCAGGACTCCCTGTCCAGGGCAGGTGCCACTCACAGTGAACATGTCTTCCTACTTGCTGCTAGACAATCAAGATAGCCCTCTTCACAAAGATGTGCCACAGTCCAACCTGATCCACACAGCTCCCATCGCAGGTGATTCTAGAGTGGGTCAATTTGACAAACTAAAACCAAGCACCACTCTTATCCAGCAGAGTGGCTTCCTGTCAGCTCTCTGTAGCCCTGTAACGCCCCTCACCTAAGCAACTCCAGACAACTCATTGCTTCATCAAATTAGACTTGGGGAGGATGTTTCCTTTGTCTGTCCCTGCTCTGTCTGGGTAAATAGATAGATACTCACAGGAAGACATGCAACACTTATCTCAACTGTGGGTGTTGGCGGGGAGGTGTCATGTGTCCTGTGGGGTGCTAGGGGAAAGGTGTGATTAGAGATTAAGAAATAAGGGAGGATAAATGTATCTGCATATGCTATGAGGGCCCTCCACGGTAATTCAAGAATTATGCATCTCATTGTTTTCAATGTCCTCAACCTCCTGGGAGGTGACATCCATCAGACAGACCTGGTTTACTAGTTACAACTCTGAACAGAGATTATTGGCCCTGAGCCAGGTATTTGAATTCCTTAGTGTTTAAAGCAACGTTCATGTCATATTCTCCATCCAGCTCAGCATGATGGAAGGGTGCCTGTCCCAGGTTGCCCGGGCTTCACCCTGTTTCCAACATGCCTCCTGCCATGTTCTCCATCCTGCTCAGCATGATGGAAGGGTGCCTGTCCCAGGTTGTCCTCACAGGCTTCACCCTGGGCTGCCGCTTCTCCTGGGGCCTCGGCTTGTGCTATCCACTCTCTTTCCTAACCCTCCTTACGTGCACTGCTTCTCGCCTTGTGCCCTCTCTGCTTCCCAGTGCAAGTGAAGCTACAGAAATAATTTAAAACCACTTTACAAGACACAATAACATAAATAGAAAGTTGTTCATTTTGACAAAATGTTTAAATATATTAACTAATAAAACACTGTCACTCCAAAAATATAAAAATCAAGTGCATCAGTTTGTAAATTTATCTTTTTAAGTCTAGTGTGACTTCTACCTACAGTTTGCGGTTCAGACTGGCCTTATTTCAAGGGCTTAGAAGCAAATCTCTGAATGTCTATCACCCTAGTCCAGAGAAATGTGTACTTGCTGACCCAGGTCTCTCATGTACAATGTACAGTAAAGACAGTACAGTGTATTTTAGAGTCACTGTACCATGATACTGAAGCTTAATGATTCCTTCCACCTACTGTTGAAAACAATGAGATGCATAATTCTTGAATTACCATGGAGGGCCCTCATAGCATATGCAGATACATTTATCCTCCCTTAGTTCTTAATCTCTAATCACACCTTTCCCCTAGCACCCCACAGGACACACGACACCTCCCCGCCAACACCCACAGTAGCTGTCAAGACCTGGAATGCTCAATCATCTTTGCTGCCCTGACTTGACTGGGAATCACCTAGGAGACAAACCTCTGGGCATGTCTGTGCGGGAGCTTCCAGAGAGAGAGCCTGAGGGAGGGAAGACCTGCCCGAGTGTAACAGATTCTATTCCACGAGCAGGGGCCCTGATGGAATAAGAAGAAAAAGCTGAGCACCAACATTCATCACTCTCTGCTCCCTGGTTATAGATACAATGTCACCCTGCTGCTACCACACCTTTGCAGGAAGATGTGTGTCTACTGGACGGGCAGGACTATGCTCATCATGACATCAGTTCAGGGTTGGTCTTGTCAGAGTTCTGGCACTAGACAGAAAGCTGTATTCTGATATAATTCCCTTGATGGCTTCCAGTGGCCCATTATTTTTTAGATCACTTATAAGTCTCCAAGAAGTATTAAGATTTTCTGTGTTTGACAAGATAAGATGGTAGCATTTAGCAAGCAGATGGCGTGGAAGCTTTTGTAGAGAGGGTACACTTGAAGTCATCATGTGTCTCCTAGTGGTCATTGTACATGTTGGCCATCTGTCTTGTGGCAGCGTCGCAGGCCCAACTTCATTGTTTCTGGTCCAGACCTCCCCAGAGTGTCCACTGGCGTGCACTTCAGCTCTGATGCTCATCTCTCCCTCATCACAATGGATGTGGAGCCAGCCACTCTGGAACATGCTTTAATATCAGTAGAAACAGACAAAGGGCTTCCCTGCGAGTGGCTAGGGTTACCTTTTTCTTTTCAGTGATAAATGCTGTGTGTTCCTCTTTCTAGCATGTTTGAATTTTAATCACAATCAAAAAAGAGAAAACAATGAGGCTTATGACAAAAATATGCTTTTAACTTTAAGTGCTAGTTTGATTGCCACCCCCCAGGAATTTTTATTTCCCACCTAAAGTCAAATTGCTATTCCAGGTTTAAAGCCATGTTTTACAAATATCCCTTTCAGACATCACAAGAGAGTAGAGGCCTCGGCTGAAAGTTACAGGGTCATTAATAGCCCAACATGGAAGCATTCAATAGTCATTAGTAATTACTATATGAAAAAACAGTGCATTTGTGTCTTAGAAAGTAAGGCCTGCAGATTGGAACTCCTCGGGGAAAGAAGAAAACTGACAAGACGGTCCTAAAACTTCAAGAGTTCATATTTGGGAGCCATGGCCTGGGTGTCTGAGATCACTGTAAAAGGAGACTCCTGGGGTAGCCCCGGCTCCAGTGTGCAATCATCACTAAAGTACCTCACAGTGTGGCCATGTACCACTGTCCCCAAGAAGCCCTGTGCTGACCTAGCTCTTCTCTTGTGCTTAACTTCCCTTACAGTGGAGAAAGGAAAACCCTGTTAGCCCAGATGTCTCCATCGGTAATCCAACCAAAGGACGTTGGATCAAAGCAGTTCAGACTTTACAGGGACACTTGGTGTGCGCTTGTCTGACTTGTTCCTCTAACTTCTCTCATTGGTTTCTCTGCAGCATACTGCCTAGGCAAGCTCCTGTGATTGCTTGGCTGCCTGGCTGATTACATGGTTGGATGCTAATCACAGTGAACTTGAGGCCATTCCCTGCCATCAGGACACCAACTGGGAGGTAGAGGAGTGGTCTAGGTAAGTCAGAATTATCTTAAGTCTGTGAGCATTGCTCAGCATCTGCAGGTTTTGTTCTTGTCATTATATGAGCAAAGTCCTCGGTATGAGCAAAATAAAGCCCCATCGGATGACTGACCCTGGCTCTCTGCTCTCCCCACAGGGAGGTCGACCTTGGATCCCTCGTGACCAGAGCCCAGGACTGTGACCCTCCTCCCACAGGCTGTATCATCTGACTGGTTCTTCTGTTTCCCTCGCTCCACTGCCTCACTGGGCCCAGTAGGAGCTAAGCAGAAACACCTGTTGACCAAAAGTGGATGATGGCACCTTCTAGCCAGTGCTCCACAGCTCCCCAGGGAGGGACAGCCAGTGATCCTAGCAGCGGGCAACCTGTCATCCCTGTGGGCGCCAAATCCACCATAGCAACACAGCCAGTCACGTCAGCAAATGGAACGTGAAGGGAAGGCACCTGGCTTCCATCCTCACCTGAATATAGAGAGTTTGTAACTAACTGCCCATACTTAGGGAGGGGGGGTTCCTCTTAACCAGGCACTATGCCAAGTTCTTGGTGAGCATAACTTGGTTTATGTCTCACAAAGCCTACTGAGGCACACACTATCATTAACCCTTTTCACACACAAGGAAACAAGATCTTCAGTGGCAAAGTGACTTATTATTAAACTGATCACCAATCAGGGGCAGATCTGGGAGGTGAAACTACATTTCCCCCTACTTCCTGAGTGCCACTTAGAAGAAAAAAAATCAGCTAGTATTTGCTGTTTCTTCCATACCCTCTTCTTTCTTTCTGTAAGTTTCAACCCTGCCACTCAGTTCTCTGTAGTTCCCTTGATAATGATTTTACTAGAGCTGTAGTGGTTAATTGTCTTGGGTCTCACACCGCTCCTGGCAAAGCACTGCTCTACCTGAGGTTGTGCTGTGCCCCACCTCTGATGCTCTGCTTTGGTGACTCTGTAGTCTTGGAAGATGAGGACCGGCTGTATATTGTTCTATAGAGACTATCATCAGGTTGAGGAATACTGTTAAAAATGTATTTGCAAGATAGTGGAGGAAGAGTGGGAGAAAGCAGGGAGGGAAACGTTTTATCATTTTTGTTTGAATTAACTGTTATTCATCAAATAGCACTATAAATCACATCTAGTATTTTATTGTATTTATTTGTGTGTATGTGTGTGTGCATGTTCCTCTGTGAACATGGAGAGACTGATGGTGTGTCCTCTAGAGAACAAAACTCAACTCTTCAGTTTTGTATAAAAGCACTTTCTAAGACAAGGGAAACCAAAAGGCACCGAAGATAGTGGAAGGAACTGCAATGAACTCTCAGTGACAACTCTGGTGGGCCAAGGAAGGGCAGCAAGGGTACCGTAAACAGCCTAAGCATCAGAGGTTGAGAGTTTTGCAAACTTAAAAATTCACTGCTTCCATGGATTAATGAATTCAAGGAGAATTGAGAAAGAATTGAATGGGATGGTGGCAGGGAGATCTGTGTTAGGATACAAGGTATTGAAATATATAACACCATTGTATTTATAGTTATAAGAGAAAGAACCATTTGTTGGACTGAAAGGGAGAGCCATTGGGGGGAAAAAGAAATACCTTAAACTAAAAAATAAAAGGGAAGAGGATGGGGGTTTAAGGGGGAGGAGGGTGGAAGGGTGGGACTGGAGGGGGGAGTAGGGAGGGAATTGTGATTGAGATGTAACTTGAAGAAATAAAAAATAAATTATTTAAAAAAGAAATATATAACACCAAAGCAAAGAGAAAAATATAAAGATTATCAACAGCAAGAACAAAAGAAAAGTTTAAAAAGTGCAGTTCCCCTTAAGGAAACCAGAAGTTGATTAGACATTTGGTGTCTTTCAAAATAGCTGCACATGAGGGTTTCCTACCTCTCCCTAAGGTGCATTATCCCAGCCTCCTCAATTCTATCCTTGACTTCAGCTAGGATCTCCCCAAGACTGGGTGACATGCCTTACGTGTCCCCCATCCAGTGCCAGGTAGATGTCTGTCTGTAAGGGCACCAGCACCCCAGCTCCGTGGGTAACTTCTTCATGTGTTTCCTGCTGCCATGATAGTGTTTTTCAGACTACCTGGAAACACATGCCTTTAAAGTATGTGCCTGATCAGTTGTGCACTGGCTGATGGCCAGTCTGCAGTGAGTTAGCTCTGCTTTTGACTCTGAACTAACTACTCATCAGTTGCATTTGACCACAATTACCAAGTAGCCAGATAGTCAACAGGACTTCTGCCTCAGCTGAGGCCCCCAGACTAAGGTAAACATGTCTCAGTAATGCTAGCTTCTAAAGAGAAATGCAGAAGGGGGGGGGGGTGGGGTACACACAGTAGCCCAAAAGCTGGCTCTGAGACTTTGCATTCATTTGCCTCCAGAGGATGTAAGAAAATGTTAAAGGTTTACAAGGAGAAAACATAATCAAGTGTTTACTCAGCAATGCCATGGCAGAACCCTGCATTCCATTCCCACCTCAAAACAAACAATGCTCTTGCAGAGAAGTCTTCAGACAGTGAAGATGACCCGCTGGGGTGTGGGGGGAGTCATACGGCACCCACTCCAGGACTTGAGGGTTCTCAGAGTAGCAGAAGACCCCTGGGAAGTTTTAAGGGTGCTCGGCAAAGGGTGGATTCAGTGCTTCCTTTGAGGTATGTGGGAGACCAATATACAATACAGAATCCTCCTCTGGACAAGTGGGGCCAGTGAGAATGGCATCCCAGCTTCCAGCTGAGGCTAAGCTCTTGGATTCATCATCAAATCTTCTCCTGGAGCCCATGGTGATGCTTCAAGAGTAACTGGGTTTGAATCTTGGCAGAAGAGCTTAATAGAAGCCCTGTTCTCCAGAGAAAGATTCCAGCAGAAAAGAGCCATAAACATCCTAGAGTGGAAGTTAAAGGCACCACAGTCATGCAGGACAGAAAGGGTTAGATGACACGGGCAGATTCGGGGTCAGAGGTAGACGGTAAGCTCTCAAACATCTTGAGGAAACTGCTGGCTGGGCTACCTCACAGAAAATGGCGCAAAATTCCAGGTCATAGCTGTTCCCTCAAGCTGATTCTTACCTTCCTACTTTGTCACGGCCCGCACTCCAGAGAAGGCCTTGGGAGATCTTGTCCCTGCCTCACATTCTCAGTCCTGAGTTGGCTTGGTCTACAAAACACAGGTGTTCAGAATGCCTAAGAATTGGAAGGAATGATATAAAACAGCCTTGATTTTCTAAGTTGGTGAAAATTTTCAGCTTATATACAAGCTGCTAAAGGTAACTCAAGAAGATGAACAATCAAATGTGTTAGCAAACCTGGAAGTCTGAATGTCCCTCCTCCCTCAGTTGCTATCTGAACAAGGATGCCAAGCAGATGCACACCTTTGCAAGACCTTGCACAGGTCAGGCTACAGCCTGTGAGCAGCTAAGCATGATCAGCAGCCAGCAATGCTTTAGGATGGAAACTACCATGGCTTACACTATGCCTTTTATTAAAAATAGAGTCTTTAAACTCATTTACAAAATAATCTGTACCCTTCCCATTTGGATGCCACTTGCCTCCACAGTATGAAGCCCTATGATCCCCACCAAGCCAGTGCTGGAGTTGTGGTTGGGGAGCCCTCTCTCCTCTGTAATGCTTTTCTTCAGGGTGGAGTTTCAGGAGAACTTCTGACCTCTGTGGTGGAGGGTGAGGTCACGCCTAACCCTGCAGACCAGCTCATGAGTTTGACTTAGAAGAGAGATGGCATCTCAGAAAGATCCAACAGCACAAGGCTTGGAAAAACACAGTAGACCAGTTACAGATCCTAAATCAGTTTCACTCAAGGGACTCTCAAATGAACAATGAGCCAGAAGCTGTGTGCAAGCCAACAAATCACTGAGGCACCCCAGCCTGTTGCAATCACTCCCCTGAGCTTTCCAGGATAGGGCTTGAGGCTGGAGATTCCATTATATTGACTGTTCTTGGCACAGCCAACATACCCAGAATGCCTGGAGTAAAGACTTCTCTAGACAATGGACCAGGGAGAAGCAAATTGTCCTTGAGAACAGTAGCTTTTGAGAGGGAAAGAAATTCCACCAAATGCAAGGAAACCCTTTTCAAGGGTAGACACTGACCTTACTATGTCCTGGGTCTCAGTGGAAGCTGCCCTGGAGTCAGGCCAAGGGTGGGGTTCCTCACAAAGCTTGCATTGTAATCTCCTCTTTAGACACATTTCTCTAAATGTACTAAGAGACTTTAGTACTGGCTGGCTAAGATACATAAACCCTGCTAGGAGATTTTCCTTGGATGGTATTATTCCCAAGAATCAAAAATCTAACAGTCTACTTTCCATTATAAGAGTATAACCTTCTCTTCTGTATTCATGTGAAGAGAAAGGTGCATAATATCTATGTCTGTCTTCCCCTCTCTATACCCACCATTGTTCAATCTAACTGAATGTTCTCCTCCAATTCCTTCTCCAGATCTGCAGTGGTTCTCTTTTTGAAGCTGTTGTTTTAATTATGGCATCGAGTTAATATATATGATATAATATAGTGATATATATTAATATTATATATTACATATTTATATATATTAATTATATCATATATAAGATATATGAACTGTAAGAAAGTGAAGTGACTGCTCTGTTCATGGTGCCTGGGCATTCCCTCTTTACTTAACTGTCTATTGGGTTCATGACTTGCTATTTGAACAAACCATGGACCCCTCGCTCTACACAAGTGTCCAGGGGAAACATTGTTGTTAAAGAGAAAGAACCAAATGCTCCACAGAAATGATTGCTCCTAGGCCAGCTGCTCCACTCTGAGTATTCTGAGACCCTAGGCAGTCTTCACAGGACATGCTGTTATCTTCCTGAGATGGGTACAGGGCTAGAAGGAGATGCCCCACTAGAAGGAGATGCCCCACTAGAAGGAGATGCAGTCAAGGGCATAGCCAACAGCCATGTCCCCTCCTTGTGAGTCTTCTTGTCCCTCTCTGCTTTCCACTTGCAAGTCTCTTTTACAAATATGGAAGTAATGTTAATAACTCTCAGAGCCACTTAAGATTAGACCAGATCCTCCACTTAACTCCACAGATTATTCCCTCTTTCTAACTTTATCCAGAAGAACAGGGCCAGATCATGCTTTCCTTGGCAGAATATTCAGTGGAATCCCAGACCTCTCATGTCTACATGACTATTTCCTCAACGATAAGACCTTAAGCGGTACTACTGGCTCCAGACATCTCCACTCTGTGACTCTGTTCACCTTCTCCCACCCCATGCTTCCTTTCCATTGGGTTCTTTCTGGACTCTTCCTGGGATGGTCAGTGTTCCTGTCCTGGCTCCGATGCAATTCCAGCTCCAAGCATACTCCTTGCTGTTGCCTGAGGTAAGAAAAGCCACCTGGATAGACAGGACAGCTGTTCCTAGGGGGTGATGGAGAACAAGGGAAGATTCACTTCTCCATTTTCTCTCCCTAGCACTATATGTGGCGGTTGCCTCCTGCTAGCCCTTGTGCAGATGTTTTAAGACTACAGGGATACCTCCCAAGTGGCCTGTGGATATGAATCCAGAGGCTTTCAGAGCATAAGCATTGGTCCAGTTCACATCTGCTGATGCCTTGTCTTGCTGTCTCCTTTATTCTCATCACCATTAATGAATCTTCACCTCAACTCTTTGCTCTCTTGAGGACCCAAGCAAAGACAAGAGCATTTCCTGGTAATGCAAAGGTTCCTTCTCCGATATGGGGTGCTTCGGGGCACACAGATTAAACTGACCACCACTGTGGAAAGTCTCAGCTTCTCTAAGCTTCCCATGCGCCCAAGCCTGTTCCAGGAATTGAGATCCTCACAAGCTTCACCATTCTCACCAGCTTCATTGTTCTCACCCAGATCTCAGACATTAGAACTGTGAGAAGATGAAGCCCTGCTGTGTAATCACATGTGGGATTTTGTTATGGCAGGCACACACCGAGGCACCTAGCTTCTCAGAGGAGGAAACTGAAGACCTGAGGGATTAGTTATCATTGCTTGGGCACACAGCCAAGGACAGGCTGGCCTACAAATTCCCTCTATTTCAGCTGACATGCAAATAACCAATTAAACTGAAGGGACGGAAGCATTAAATTTCTATTAAACTTAGATAAAAATCACTTTATTTTATGTTAAAGATTTTGATCCACTTTAAATAGACTTTTGTAAAAGGTGAGAGATATGGATCTAGGGATCTAGTTTGGTTGTTCTGTGTATAGATAACTAGTTTAATGCATAAAGAAGAGCGGTGTATGTACACAAAGAACTTTTATTAAGCCATGAAAGATGGTGTCATTTTCAGGACAATGGGTGGAACTGAACACCATCATGTTATGTAAACTAAGTCAGTTAAGAGGGCAGGACAGTACACACATGATACATCCCAACGGGAATCTCACAACTAGTCCCATTATTTTGTAGCCTACTTTTAAGACATACGTTTACAAGCAACATGCTATTCCAGCTGATTCATTCACATTTAGTTTTTCAATTTTGAAATAGACTTGAAAAGAATTTTGGGGCAAAGACATTCCAGGAGACTCTTGTCTCCTTCAAATCAGCTTTCCCCATGCAATCAGCCCACACAACTGTGCTGACTTATTAAGTAGGAAACTTCTATGAAAAGTGAAAAGCAATGTTTTCATATATATATAAATATATATATATATATGAAAACATTACAACCAATCCCATCTTTGTATATTACCTTAAAATTAATGTAAAACTCTCAAAAAAGATAAAGAAAAAATTAACAAGGAAATCAAAGCACAGGGTCTAAGTTATATACTCCTGAGATGCCACCTGCTTTGCCATTTTCTACCTTCTGTCCCAGGATGGAATCCAACTACCATAGTACCAGGGTGGGTGGCTTACTGAGTGGCAGCCCATGATGTGAGTCCCACCCCCACCCTTCTTCATGCTGTGTTCGGTCCTGTCTCTCTCATTTCCTCATGTACAGCTTCTTCTCCATCTTTCTTCACACTTCATAGCTCTGGGCTGTGATGGCCCGACAGAATGCTGGATGCCCCTCAACTTAGATCTGCTTGATGATTTGTCATGATTGTGTTGGAATTAATGACTTAGGGATGCTATAGACATCTGTGCTCGTGCCTTCATGTGCATTATGTATATAATAATAAATGTTATATTTATTGTATAGTTATATATTATATATAATCATATTTACTATATCATATACTAAATAATATATATTATATTGAAATGTAATAATGTTAACAAAATAATGTTAAAAAATAAAATTACAAGGTGCTGAATAAATGCTATTCTTTGCAAAATGTACTCTTCTTTGATTAACAAAAATAGCAAACTCATGTGGCTTCCATCAGTCCCTGACGGTTTCCTTAGGCTGAGATAACAGGCCAACTTGCAGCCACCCATCTCTAATACACAGTCCAGTGCGACCCAGTGTGTCCATGGGGTGCATCGCTCTCAGCAGGACTCACCTCCAGAATTATATTCTGCATGTGCTCCTTATTCCTACAGTCAGGTTTGATCAGGGACTGATACTGCTTCAAAAGTCCCATTATTGTAAGTGCAAGGGCTCAACACTGAAAAGCACCCAGGTCCAAAGAGGTAACTCAGGACACCCAACAGCACCAGATACCCCATTTGTTTTGTTTACTGGGTTTTACTTTATGGAGTACATGAGTGGTGTCTGTAAGCAGAGAATTCGGTCATGAGACAAAGTAAAGTTAAGCACAACACTCAGTTTGTTCTTCCTTTTTTTCTTCCTATGTGGTATATGTTATATCTCAACACCATAAAAGAATTAGCAACCTCTAGATTTCAGTGTGCACTTTGGGATGTGGGATCATGTCATTCTTTCCAAGACTCTTCTGGTGTTCTTGGGCATGGAACGTTTAAGTTTCGAAGAGTAGTAATGTGAAAGAACTTGTCATGACATGATGACTGGAGGGCAGAAACTGGTCTCCTTAGTACATCCCCCCCCCCCATGTCTTAATTTCTGTGACATAAATACACAATGTCATTTGTTTACTGAAGTTTTAAGTTTGTCAGCTATCCCGCGTCAGGATACCTGGTGTTGGAATGGAAAGCAGAGCCATTCCCCTTGCAATCCCAATCTAGCATGCCATTTCCTAAAAGGAAAACTATCAGGCATGATTCCTCTATGTCCTGGGGGTGTGTGGGGGGGGGTAAGGAGGGAGGCTGAGCTGTTTTCTGTCCAGTGAATGAGTTACTGGCCAATACTGGGTTTTGCTTCTATCCGTCAGCAGGAGGGTTCTGACCTCCTGCCCCAGAAGTCCACCTGGTTGGTCTAACCATGCATTTCTGAAATTTATTTGATCACAAATTGCTTTAATCAAGAAATGACTCCCAGGATCCCACCAGGAGTATTGTAGATCTAAGCATTTCTTGTAAGAGGAATTTGGATACTTGTCATAAAGTTCAAAACCAGGAAAGTTTTTTTTAATGTAAGATAAACAAACTCTATAAGACATAGGAAATTCAAACAAAAGTGGGCACATGCCAAAGTCTGCTCATGTGGAAAACTAAACACAAGGGCATCCCAGGAACACAATAACATATGGATCACACGTCTTCTGTGACTCTTGTCCATTAACTAAGTGCCCATCGTTCACTTTCAAGTCACTCCTAGGCAACTCAGAACATTCCCAAGAAAAATATCATCCCCCAGGAGATACCAACATTTTTCTCAAAATAAATGTGCAAACCTGAAAGAAAAGTTGGTGAGTGCTGATGTTTTGATTGGCAACCTAGGTCATATTGTTTGTTTCACTGAAAGGAAGCCAGACTGTTGATGTAGTGATGCCCTCACACTTCCTCATTTCTTTGCAAAAGAATAAATATAAAATAACAAGTTTGAGCCATGTGTTTGGCACAGGAACTTATCGGCAAGACTTAAGCATCACCAAGAAGCCGCTTCTCTCAGTGATTCCTGGGATCACAGGTGACCATTCACAGAAAGCCACATTGCATCTCAGATTCTACCTTATACAGCTGTTCTCTTGCCCATAACAAGTTTTGGAGAACATGGAGGAATGTAGCTTTGTTCGAAGTGGCTGTACACAAAGAGTCACTAATGAGGTTCCTATTGTCAGGAATAAAGATGCCACACATCTTTATTTATTTTGGTTTATTTTTAAATGTTGGTTTTGAACAAGCACATAAACATTTTCAAGATTGCCATACCTTGGTGATTCATAAACTTACGTTCAACAGCTGAGTGTCAAAGACACCCCAATGTTGCCCCCTAAAATGAAACAACAGCCCTGAGTGGATGCGGGAAGCACACTCTACCCCTACATGTCTCTTCCTGCTGCCACACAGAATGTTTTTGGCTGAGGAGGTTCAGCTGTACATCTCTAGACAAGGCCCATACAGCCCTGCTGTCCCATCCCTCCAGCAGCTCCTGCCAGGTCGGCTGCAGAGGAACTGGCTTGTTCAGAAGCCCCCACTACAATTCTCAGTGATGAGCCAGCCACCTTCCTGGCAGGCCCAAGGTTAACTCCGCAGGTGTGAGGTGGACATCTATCAGCTGAGGAGAAACACAGTTTTCAGCATGATCCATGTGGGAGGCCCTAGAAGCCCTAGAGGAACCAATGTGTACCTTGTGTAAACCTACAGTTACTCAGTGACAGGGTAGTCAATGGAACAGAGGGAACTACCTCTTGGGGTCAGAAATCACTCATGTCATGAGTGAATGTTTAACTCAGCTTGAGTCGTACCCATCTCTGGGGCGTCCTAATGTTCTTGAACCAAATGAGACAGCTGTGGAAAAGTAGGAGGCTCTCCTTCACAAGATCTGTGCCTATGGGCTATGAGAAGCCAGCAGCAGAGTGTGGTGCCACATACTCCCCCTCGCACAGACTGGTGGACTTCACCCTGTAGGCAGCATTAAAATCTCATGCATACACTGGGGAGATGTCCCCACCATGAAAATGCTTGCTGTGCAAGTGTCAGGGTCAGAGTCCACATCAGCATGACCCATGTAAGTGCCAGATGGAGGTGGTTGGTATTCATGAATGACCAATGATGATCTTTCCATATTGATCCTGAATGTCTGTGCTTCTTACTGATGGCTGGGCCACAAAGATTAATTCTGAATCTAAGACATAATAGGGAGACAGTTTGATCTAGGTATTTGATGGGCAGGGCTCCCATTTGCAGCAAAGGTACCCATGTATACCTAGAAGCCAGCTAGGTCCTTGGATGACCTCTGATAAGATCATCATGTGAATCTCCTCCAGGCCCGTTTGTGTAGACAACCCTTGGTGACACTGTCATGAAAAGAACAGTAGTGATAGGCTAGGGCCCTTTTGGTGTCACAGCTCAAAAGCTCATGGCTGTGTTCAATCCAGGCGCTTCACATGCTGGGGGTGTACTGCATGTGCAGCAAGGACATTCCATCGACATGCATTTACTAGAACTGATTCCTGCAGCAGACACATCCTCCACAAGGGCCTTGGAAAGAAAACAGGTATGACCTTCTAGGTGGAGGATGTGTGTCCACATTCTGCATGTCCTTCTGGGTACCCATCAGCCTTGGCTTAGCTCTGTGGATAAGAGGCATGGTCAATCAACTTCTGGATGTGTTGGTAGTTTGTATCTTTGGCTTTGGGAAATTTTGAACACTCAGGCCCCTTTTCTAAGCAAGTCCTCATAAAATCTATTTGTATATTTCAATTATTCTTAATGGATATATTTTAAGCCAGATTTAATAGTTTTATTTTCATTGTTGTGTATTATGCAGCTGAGCTTTCAACTACTTTTTCATGCTAGAAAACCATCCAATGATGCCTAAATTCAAACATCAAAGAGAAGAAAACTTGGGCCAACATTGTGAAGTGGCCATGTGCCAACATGAACTCAGAGTTCCATTTTCCAAGGGCAAACTGGGCACAGCAGGAGTATACAGATCAATTGGCCAGAAATTCGTGAGCAACTCATTCAGAACATTGCCCAGTTATCTGTTCCTTGGATTTTTTGTAGCAATTTATTCTACACACACACACACACACACACACACACACACACACACACACACACACCCTTTTTAAAAATCTATTTTCTTGTTGACATATTCAAAATTTTAAAAATTATGCTTAAAAAAACATGAATCCTAGTTAAACTTTCTTTTGCAAGCTATGTTTTGTCCCTCTACTTAGACAATAGGCAAATGACTTTCATGTATCTCCTTAAGTGATTAGTTTGGAGGTAAGGAAAAGCTACACAGAGTATTCAACTTCAGCATTTGCTACTGTCTTCCATCAGCTGTGAGATGATGGCTCCATCGCACAGAAACTGACAAGGTGCTTCCATTAACCCCCACCTCACACTGATGGTATTAGGTCTAGAATAGGACCCCCTTTTAGATTGCAATAACGTAATGGCTACTTTCAAATGTCAACATGCCACAATCTAGAATCACCTGGACAGATAATCTCCACTGAGGAGTTCTCTAAATCGGGTTGGCTTGTAGACATCTTTGTGAGGGATTGTCTTGGCTGTTAATTGAGAAAAGAAGACCCAGTCCATACGGCAGCACCATTCCCCAGCTGGGATCCTGACAGTGTAAGAATGAAGAAAGCCAGCATGCAAGGAGGGAGGCACTGTGGCTGTTCTTATTATATCTGCTGTTTATTAAGAGTGTGCTGTTCTAAATTTGGGATTTAACTTCCAAGCCATAAAGGACTCTAGCCTGGAATTTTAAGCCAAATAGACCTCTTCATTTCTTTCCTGATATTTTATCATAGTGACAGAATTGAAACTAGGGCACACATTTCTATGTCAATGTTTTTCATTGGTTTTTCCCAAAGAACAAATGTTAAGTTCAAGTACAGGGAGCTTGTGGTCAGATTGAAAGAAACCCTGGCAGAGAGAAGCCTGGAACACAGAGACAACGCCACGAAAGGCAACGACGTCTGAGCCAAGAGGCTCCCAGTCAGATGACTAAATTAACCCCAAGGGAGTGCTGAACATTTCTGCGGAACTCACACCATGGACAACCTCTTCAGAAAGTGGGAAATCTGAGCAGCTGCCCCTCCCATCCCACTCTCACTGCACACTAACAGTTTACTGATAGGCCAAGGTACTGGCTCCACAGCTCCACGCTTTACCACACATGTATGTGTCCTGGACACTCTTCAGCTATGCAGAAAACCAATTGTCACCTTTCCTCTGGGCACGTGACCTGAAGAGGTCTGCAGAGAACCATTGTGTGACACCAACCATGTCCTACTGAAACTCTCTCCTGCCGGCTGCAGCTAAAGGAGTCAACAGAAAAAGCTTTGGTCATTTCCCAAGTGTGTCCAGCTCAGAGATGCCCTGAAACCAGGGTGGCTTTCATCTCCTGCTTGCTCCTTGGCAGGAACTTGAGATGAGAAAGACCAGGAAAGGGAAAAGCTCCAGACATTGCCGTGTCTTTAAGGGTGGTAGCTAGGGGGACCTACAGTCCCATCCATTCCGGCAGGGATTGTTGTCAGAGAATAATACCAAAGCTCCTTTTGGCACCATACTTAGGCAACGCCATGGTTTCTGCTGTGATCTCTTCCTGTGAAACACACAGGCCTGTACCACTGTCCAACCAGAAAGACAGTCCTTCAGGTGTATCACCACCCCTGCCACCACCAGGACCACAAACCCTTTAATTAACAAACCCAGTATTAACAGGGCATGAGGAGATAGTCACCACTTTTATAGGCCACCATCCCCATAGCAGAAGTCACCAAACTGTAAACTTCATGTAAAACATGAAGTATGTCTGCAGCACAGCTGCCTGAGCTCATGATTGGCAGGCAGCAGATCTCTCCAACCCTTACACATCATGCCCTGCACTTAAACTCATTAAACACAGTCAAAGAATCTAGAGGGAAACTGGGAGGTGCCCAGATAATAAAAAAGTCCACATTGCATAACAAATTGGTATCCCAGGAAACACCTTTGAGACAAAGTCACTAAAAAGGAAATTCATCCCATAAAAGTAGTGGGCATATCCAGTCTACTAAATGTCCAAGACTTAAGACACATGAGAGCTAGGAGGAGAAAACAAGAAAAAATGTCACCTATAAAATTAAAACTCACTGGGAACAGTTCCAAAAGAAATTCAGATTGAGAAGATAAAAAATTCAAGAGAAGTGCTATATTGTATTATACTGTATACCTGTAATCCCAACAGCACTTGGGAAAATGAAGTCAGAAGACTAATATTAGATCTTTCCACTCTACACAGCAAGACCCTATCTAGAGAACACACACAGGCACAGGCACACACACACACACAGGCACACACACACACACACACACACA
>CAJQZJ010032670.1:3989518-4004795 GCA_907164525.1 Lophiomys imhausi
CACACACACTCATACACACACACACACACACACACACACACACACACACACACACACACACACACACACCACATTAAGCAGGACTTTATGATCTGGTTCCCAGTTCATAACAGACACATTCTGTTCCAAAACCTAGGCTCTTTAAGCCTAGCTCCAAAGATGATCTGTACCAGCCTAAGGGTGCCATCAGTTGGTGTGCCCGCTGATATTGATACATGACAAGTGGTTTCAAGTGACTGCAAGAGCACTGTGGTCACCCCAGCCCACTGCAGAGCTACCAAGAGGTTTCCTCAGGATCAGTGGCCTAGGCTGAGGGCTCATAGCCCTCATAGGCCACTTCCTTTCCAGACCTCTTAGACTCCTCCTTGGTGCTTCTGACTGAGGGTGAGACACTTTCTCTGCAGCAGACATCTGGCTCCCCAACAAGGCACCCAGATAAGAGTCCCACCTATCTTTCCTGGGAATGCAGCCCCTTGGCTGCTGATGGGCCCATGGGCCTGTGGACTCCAATTCCCAAAGTTCAGTTTCTGTAGCAAACACACACTCTTGGTCTCTCAGTGCTGCCTCTGTCAGATACACTGTTACCTTCTAGTACAATCTGTGGCCACAGGGTTTGTCTGTGTGAAGAAAATAAGTCGTTCTTTTTTACATAGATGTGAATGAGGACTCATGACTCATTTTTGGTACTTATCATGTTTTGTGTGTAGCAAAGCTGACTACATCTCTATCTGGCTAGTCTTTCTAACCCAGGCTGGAGGGCAGAGGATGGATCTGACACCCACTGCCCCAGAGCTGGCTGGCTCTTGGAGTCCAGACCCTCAGACCCTCATCTCAGCAGGTTGTGTGTGGTGGCTGTAGTTCAGGGCTGGTCTCTTGGGCATGCCTCTAGTCCCTTGACCAGTACACAAAGCTGACCAGGACACTGTCAAGAATTCAATCACATTTCTCTTCAAGGCTTTGAAGCAATACAACTATTTTTTCTCAGCCAGAGCTCCTAAAAGACAGCTCATAAAACACACACAGTTAGCACTTCCTACTTGCAATAAGTTGAATAATTGAGTAATGGGGCTCAGGAGATCAATCCCTGCTCTCATAACGCATGAATTGTAATTAATTTTCTTGGAAGACAAACTAAAATAAAGATCTTGGAGAGAGACACCATACTTGGTTATCTGTGTAAGAACAACACAGATGCTCCTAAGAAAGGGAGGCAGAAGGATCTGGCCCTAAACCAAGGAATGCTGATGGGCCCTGGGCACTATGAGGGACAACAAACAGGATTTTTCTGGAACCTCTGGGGACACTTCCATTTCAGTGACATGACACTCTTTGAACATCTGGCTTCTGGAACTGTTAGGAAATGGACGTGTGTTGCTCACAACCATTGAGTGTGTAGTCATTTGTTACTGCATTCCTGGAAAGCACGTGTTTATAGGTGCGAGCTCATGCACTCCTGTGGAGAGCTACACTAGCTATCACCATCCCACACAACTCTGAGCTGGAGAAACTAAAACCCAGGGAGACCCAGAGCCAGGGCACACACTCAGGTCATCTCCGAGAACATCTGAGGCCTGGGTGGAAGCAGCTCGGGGTCAGCCGGGGCTGCCTGTTGAATCTACTCTATTCCTGCATGTCCACATGGTTTTGAAGATTCAGGACTACATATACAAGCTACCCAGGTTCTAGACTCATATAAAGCTTTGGTGACTCTGCAGCTGACCCAGGTAGCCACAGCCTTCTGTTGAGAAGGATTCATCCGTACAGATGAAAACAGGCACATTGGAATGATTTGGTGAATGGATATGTTACAAATGACACACTGTAGCTTGGGCTTGCAGAATGTCAGAGGGAAGGAAACCCAAGAGGCTAGTGGACCCCTGGGAACACAAACATTACCCAACTGCCAATGGGGTTTTACCCGATCAACAACGGTTCCTCAGACTTCTCCATTGTAAAATCTCAGTGCAGGTGCAGAAGAGCAATATTCAGTTTGGATCTTCCAGGCCCCTAAGGAGTGTACCAGCCAGACTGTCAAGAGCGAGACATGAGATTGTTAGACACTGGCCCATGAAGGGTGCTCACACAGCCAGTGGATATTACTAACCATGAACTTTATGACCTGGTGCAACATTATGGGTCATGGAACAAAAACTCACATGTAGGACACCTATGCACACTGGGAGTTGTACCAGAGACCACAGGCAACCCAAGAGATTAAGGTAGACAGTGGAAGAAATTGTTGATTTTGAGAATGGCTGTATTGTCACTTCACTGAAACCCTAGGACATGTCAAAGGGAAGAGGCCCTCCTCTGGATAGCGGCCCTCTCTACCAGGTAGGCAGGTGCTTGTGCCTCGGACCTCTCCTTTGCTCAGAGCATTTTATTAGTTTTGTGCCATCTTAGCCTTGAGCCACTCTTGTCCCTTGGCCTTGCCTCTTCACTGTTTTCATGTGTATCTTGACTGTGCTCATTGGAACCAGGGTCCTTTTCAGATAATTGCTGAGGTCTGCAAGGCCTGCAGGGCCCTCAAGTGCATTAGAATATCTCCTGAAGCCACTCAATCTTTCTTCCCTTATAGTCAGTCCACCCTGAAGATTACAAGAATGAAGCCTAAAGGATAGGAAGTTTGTGGATATAGAGTAGACCAAAGGACTCAGCACTGCTTCTTGTTCTAAAACTTGAAGGTTCAAGCTAACTGCCAAGAGTACAGGCGAGGGAAGGGGCCATGGACTAAATATTGGCAGTTAAGAAATTTACCCTGTATACAAGAAGTGTAGGGATAAAGATACACCAGACATTGAGGGATGTCTAACCAATGATGAGCCCAACCTCAGATCTACCCCAAGGGAGAGAGCCAGCCCCCTATCACTATTAATGATATTCTGCTATGATTACAGACGGGAGCATGGCAAAACTGACCTCTGAGAACCCCCATGCAGCAGAGGATTCAAACAGAGGCTGAGACTCACCACCAAACATTAGGCAGAATGTGAGGAACTTGTGGAAGAATGGAGGGAAGGATAGAAAGACACTGATTAAGTAAGAACTCCACAAGAAGATCAACAGAGTCAACTAACCTAGTCCATAGGGGCTCACAGAGTCTGAACCACCATTCAAAGGGCATGTATGAACTGGACCTAGGCCCCCTACACATGTGTAACTGATGAGCAAGTTGGTCATCATGTGGGCCTCTAGCAGGTGGAACACGGTCTGTCTCTGGCAAGGACTCTAATGCCTGCTGTTTGATCACTTCCCCTCAGTGGAGCTGTGGTGCCTGGCTTCAATGGAAAAAGAGCACTCAGACCTGATACAACTAGAAATATGCTGAGATGGGATGGTATGGTAGGGGGAGGGAGTGAGCTACCCTTTTCTGTGGAGAAAGGTAGGGGCAATGGGAGAAGGGATGGGAGGGCAGGGCCCACAGGAGGGGAAGGAGGGGGCTATGATTGGGATGTAAAATGAAAAATAAAATGTATTTTAATATATATATATATATATATGCAGTTAAGAAGCACATCACCAAAGACACTGTGTCTTCATGTCTTCCATCTTAGTTCTTCTGCTTGTGATCAAGAAATTTAAGTTCCAAGGACCCGCCCACTAACCCACATAATAAAGGCTGCTGCTTTCTGCCTGTCATGGAAGCAGTTTGAAGTCAACCTGAGAGATATCAGCCTTTCCTTTTTAAATATAACATTTTATCATTTAATTGAGAACATCATGCATACTACATACTTTTATCATTTCCAACCCTACTCCTCCCCGTAACTCCTCCCACATCTTTCCACCTGTTTACACACACACACACACACACACACACACACACACACACACACACTCCCCCAAACCAAACAAACCAAAAAGTCTAGTCTGTGGAATAATTTCATCTGGCTGTCAATATAGAATTTCAACTCTTTTTAAGGTATTGTACCTACTTAATTCTTAAAAATGCAACATGAAGTTCTAGGCCTTTTGATAGCAGCTATCACAAATTGTTGAGGATGATTAAGAAATACAAACTAACAGCTATTCAAACTTGTCATTTTTTAGGTACTAGTGTAGTATATTGCAGATGTTTTTTTAAGTTAAGCAGAAATCAAGTTGTAAGAGACAAGCAACAGTTGCTTATTCAAATATACAGAGATAGATAGATGGATTTCAAAAACTTAAAGAGATAAGTAGAATATGGAATTTAAAGGTGTTTTCTTAAATTAAGATTTTTTGATATTGAGACATGTCATCTCCTGACAACAACCCCTCTTCTACTCCAAGTAGATGATGATCATTGAAGATTCTCCATTTGGAGATGGCTACATTAGTGGCAAGCTTGTCACTGGGCAAAAAAAAAAAAAAAAAAAAAAAAAACCTTGTTCAACTGTAGACAGCATGCTGTCTAAAAAGGACAAAATTTGGAAGCAGGTAAGTTGACAGCCTAGCTCTGCCAAGACAGGGTAGACAAGTTCTTCCTAATTCCTGCTTTATAATTAATGTCTGAGATACTGAGACAAAAGGCAGAAAATAGATGCTCCAATGTTATAGAGATAAATTGGGGACTGTCTGGGCATCCAGTTGTCTGTCTTTTTTTTATTTTAGAAGCAGTTTGCTCTGCACTTCCTATTTATTCAGATACATTTATCCTTCTCTCTGATGTGGTTGAAGACTAGATAGTTATATTCTCATAGTTAAGTTTTAAGTTGTTTAGGAATTAAAAGAGTGTTCTAGGTCTGAGAAGATGTTTTTAAGTTGGTAGTGCAAGTTAGGATGGAAAATGGGTTAGGTATAGAACTTTAAACTCATTGAGATTAATAGATAATAGAATATTCTTATTAGTTGCCAAATACATATGGTCTGGATATTCAGAGTGTATGTTATACCTTATAGTCTTCATAATTGTTGCAGGTAGAGAAAGGGAGAAAATTGCTGACAAAGGGAGTCTGTCATTTTGCACTGAGCTCAGGGACTTTCTGGTAATTCCAGACTTTCCAGACAAGGAGGGGAAGAAGGACGAAGGGAGAATACAGATAATTATGACTCCTTATAGACTCCATCACCTACCAAGGTCACATTTTGACATACCCGAGACTTCAACACAATGGTGAGCTGAGGATGGGGCATGACTCAGTCACTGATCTACTGCCTTCCGACACTTGGAGAAAATGAAGGTCCTCTCCAGCTGTCCCCAGAGAAGGTGATTGGAGGTAGGTAGGAAGCCTGACTCCAGTGAAGTTACTGCAGCCCTAGCGGAGTGTGGTGCCTATCTGTCCTCAGCCTGATCTGCCTAGTCAAATACAGAAAACACTCTCTGAAGGCTAGACCAAATCCCAGGTCACCGAGTGTGTGGCATGGTGCCATGGCTTGAATCTGAAATGTCCCTGCAGACTTATGTTTTGAGTAACAAGTGGTGGCTCTTCTTTGAGGATATAGAGGCTCTAAGAGGTAGGATACAGAAGTAGGTTTCTGGAGAAGGTCTTTGAAGGTAACAGTTGCCCTTGGCCCCAGCCTTTGTTCTTTGCTTCCTGATCCACATCACAGAAGCAAGCCACTGCCTATGTTCTGCTCACCACATACCAAGGGGCTCTGCTTTATTTCTCACCCTGAGAGACTGTGACCCTCTAAACTGTGACCCCAAATCAGTCTCTGTTCCTTTTAGGTGCTGAGTCATAGGGAACAAATATACTATTGGAGAAGAGTAGCATCAATATAAACCTGTACATGGATGAGGCTCTTAACAAGTCATGGCAGGACGGAGCTGAGCAGAGCTGCTTTCCTCTGTCCTTTTCTTCGTGTGGCCATGAAGCTCCACTGGAAAGCCATTGGGTACTTTCCCCTGCATCAGGACATCTGTGGGACTTGCTTGATCAGCAGAATGGCAGCACGACAGTCTCAGACCGAGACTTCTCATGTCTCTGATCCAGCCATTTCTAGGGAACTGGGCAACCACCATGACAACATTCCCGGCAGTGTAGGACCAGGACCACAGGCCAACGTGAAACGCAAGAGAGCAAGACAGAAGTCCTCACTGGAACCTCTTTCACATCCGATGGCTTCCTGTGTGGCAGCAGCTGGTTGACAGCCAAGATTCCCCACCTCTGGGTCCAGTGGAATAGAGCAGATCAGCTAAGGGCCCTGCTTTGATGGACCACATGGTTTGGCTTGGAAGAACACAGGCTGGGTTTTTGCTCTCAAAGTGTCTGAGGGACAGCTCTGTCACAGAGCTCACATTGTTGGATGGAGAGTGGGGACATCACTAAAAGAGGACATAGAACACAGGCGTGGGGTGTGGTGTTTCATGTGTGATAGTGGCTGTCACAAGTCATGGTGAAACATTGGTACACTAACTAAGGTGGGACAGAAAGAGAAAATGCAGGGTGTGCAGGAAAGAGAAAGTACCCCACAATCTGGAGTCTGACTGCAGCCTGTCACCAGCTGGGATTCAACAGTGGCTGTACAGTTCAGGTTTGTGGTAAAGGTTGTCAACATGGACAATACTCCTTTCATATAAAGAGATTTCCAAACATGAATGTTAAAATAGCAGTGAGTCACCCTTAATGCCTGAGCATATACGACCTTGAGTGTGACCTTCCTCCTTTCCCAGACATTTTTAAAGAATCTCACAAACAAAATGTTACATTGAATACACCCTGAATGCTATAAACCCTTTGTGACGTAACATTTCACCTTATAAGCTATAATTCTATAATGTCCCATGCTCGTTAAGGACCACCCTGTGAACTCATTTAACTCCTAGTGTGCCTTTAAAGACAATAAATTCAGAACTCACCAAACTTGTAAATGTCACTAATGCAAAGACAACGGAGTGTGAGTCCTGGTCTTCCACCACTTAAGTCTATGTGTTAACAAATGCTTTAGTAAGCTCTAACTTTACTTCATGCTCTCATTCTAAGTTCTCCTCTATAGTGAAATCTCCAGAAGCGCTGTGTCTGCTACTGCACCATTGCTTAAATAACTAAAAATTATATACTTTTAGTATAAGATTGAATAGTGTATGATTACTATTATAGACAGTGATGGGGTGATGTTATGTATTCTAAATGTTAAGTACCTGCTCCCAGAGGCCCGTTTGCTGTGCCAGGCCATAGTACACCAAGTGAAACTGTGTTAACTTTCCTGTTAACCATTGTCTCTGATTATTTAAATAAATGCTGAGGCCTGAGATAGGGCAAAGACAGAGGTAGGCGGGTCTAAGGTATTTGGACTTCTGAATCACAGAGAGCATCTTGGGAAGAAGGAGCCTCCAGGACAAGCAGCAAAGAGCAGGAAGGAAGACACAAGCCATGAGGTAGAGAAAAGAAAATCATTCCACGTGGCCTGAAACATCAACATAGCATGAAGAATTGCAGTCCATGTATAAGGGGTCATATTTGGGTAATAGACTTAAGAGCTAACTTAGATGGGCCAAGATTGCACAACCCAGGCCAAGTCTTATTAAAATCCAGGTGGTGTCTGTGTGCTCATTTATAATGGCAGGTTAAGGATTAACACTGCTGACTAGTTAACAATAATATAAATTTAAATACTAGTAAATAATTTAATTAGCCATTTTCCTACAGTAATTATGAGAAGGTAGTATATTTTTGTGTAAATTGTTATTATCACACACATGCACACACACACACACACACACACACAAAGGTAAGCTTCCCCATATTTAGTAGGGAAGAAGACCACAAGTGCATTTTGAACTCAAACCCCAATGTTGTCTGTCCTTCCTGCTTTCAATTTCTTCTGTTTTCTGTGAACTGTACATCACAAAGTGAAGACAAATGAAAATCTTGCTGCATGGAGAGCAGCAGCTGGTAGGAGTCTAGTATGGTTGTTCCCTTACCTCTCAGCCATCAGGACGGCTTTGTCCCAGAGACCCAGAGGATGCAACCTCATCATCACTGCTGCCCTGTTGTCAGGTACAGCTTGAACAAGTTATTGTGATAAGATGTAGGTCTGGGGTAGGACTTTCCATCTGGCGCAGAAGAAAAATTCTCCTGGCATCCTGATTTCAAAAGCTGTGCTTCCCTGTGTTGCCAGGAAGCCCTAATCAATAGGATACATGGCTTGATCCTTTATTTTCTCCCAGACTGAAAATTTAAAATTTCTATCAAAAATATTTTTATTACTTCTTATAAAGCCTAATTTTCATGACTGGAGGGAATTCTATTTCCAGGTTTAGAAAACACCCTCTAGTGGAGTGAAAGGAAAGGCTGGGGTGGAAGTGTCCTGAATCCTGACCTGGTCCAAACTTGCCATGGGACAGGTGTGGTTAGGTGGTGTCAGGCGTGGTCACCTGGACTGCTTTGCCTTCCCTGTGGGGCAGCTGCTCACCTGTGACTTGGAGGGGGAGCCGGACACTTCTAAGTCCTCCAAGCTGCAAAATTACTTGGTAAAACCCTGCCTCTGTGCCAATGGGATAGTGCTCTTCCAATCTGCAGAAAGCGCTAAGTACTGAAACAAAACTTTCAGAAAAAAAAACGTGAACTGTGAGCCTTTTCTATTGGAACCTTTCGATAGTTTTCCCTTTGAGCATCCATGGCCATTGTGATCCCAGCTACTTAGCTGACTTCTGTGCATGGTAGATGAGGGACCACAGTACAGAATAAGCACATGCACGCATGTGCACGTGCGCGTGCGCACACACACACACACACACACACACACACACACACATATATATATATGAATGCATGCCCACACACACACCTGTCAGGGCAGTAGTGTGAAAGGGATTTTGCTTTTGAGGTAATATGTCTATGATAGCATGCATCTCTTTGATTCAAAGCTTAGCCTAGTGTCAAAATTAAGTCCTTACCTGCTGCTTCCTAATGAAAACTAACTCTGCTTCTCTAGTCTGGACAGGGATAAGCAGAGCAGGAAAGAGTTGAGCAGTCTGCAGCTTCTTATCCCAGTCGTTTGTCTAAGCACTTTCTATCTTCTCATTTTCACTCTCTCAAATGACTCTCTTTTTTCTGTACTGCTAAGAATGGAACTTGTGGCCCCCCTCATGCTAGACAAGTGTCTACCACTGAGGTACACCACCAGCTCCCCACAAGATTACTTAACGAATCCCTGATGTCAGAAGGGAGACAATGCCATCTGCAATTAGAAGAATCAATGTATCCACATAGTTCTTCAACAAAGAACAAACAGTAAGCTACCTGAGCTGCTCAGGCCACTGGAATTAACTGCAGTCATAGACAATTTCTAATCCAACAGGCCAAGTTTCAAAACATGAGTATTCACAAAACCAGGCAAGACAGCTTCTGTCCAGGCTGTAGCAGGACGACCTACTGCTGAACAGGTAACAGACCATGCTCCTAAACACAGACCACAGTGTATGAAGTGCTGGATTCTTAGGAAGTTGCAAGGTGAAGACTGTTTGGGCCCTTGCAACATGAGTCCACAGTGATCTGGGGTGGGACATTTTTTATATTAGAGCAATTCACACTCTGATTTGGCTTTTATCTTCTCTGTATATATTTGGAAGACCTGGCACCAATGTTGTAGGGCCAAACCCCATGAAATGTGGCCATTCAATTCCACCCACCCCTTTCAAGAAGGACATGTATTCTGCTGCTTGTCCTATTCCCCACCCTTCCCTGTGGCTCATCCTGAGATGGGGGGGGGGGCTACTGCACTGCGACCTTCTCTTCTCAGGCTCCATCAGCCCATGTGCTGTCCCAAGGGCCTGGTGCTAGGATGAAGACAGGACTCCGTGCACAGGCATGGGAAATGGAAATAGCTTGTCCTTGTAAATAGCTTCACTTCTTACTTCACAGTGGAAAGTCTCATTAAGACTGTGTTATGTAACATTGTAAGAGTGAATGTTTAATGTCAACCATTCATCTTCTTTTGTGAATGTTGGAACTTGTGAAAGAAAGCCCCGAGCATCTCCAAGGGACAGTCTGGCTCCCTTCATGTCGTCTTGGCAAGGACTGTGGATAATTAGAACCCCACTTACCAAACGTGAGGCTCTGCACCCAGAAGAACACCTTCTCTTTCTGGGGGGCATTTTGGAGAACTTCAGATACTGCCCACCTCGGTCTGCCTCTACCCATGGGTGAGAGCGTATAATCTGTGCTGTGAACTAGGCAAGGGGGAGTGTGAGAGGGGTGACAGGTGTTATAAGACTGGTCTCAAATTCAGACCTTTGCATAAAAGTAAAAATGTCCCTTTTTGCAACTAAGGCTGAGAGCAACATTATTTTATATGGTTGTGTTGGCTGGTTTTATCTCAACTTGTTACAAATTGGAGTCACCTGGGAAGAGGGAATCTCAAATAAGAAAACTGAGATTGGCCTGTGGGCAAGCCTGTGGTTCATTTTCTTGATTGATGGCTAATGTGAACAGAACCAGATTTGTAGGTAGTGCCACTCCTGGACTGGCAGTCCTGCTTGCTATAAGAACGCAGGCTGAGCAAGCCATGAAGAGCAATACAATAGGGCAGCACTCGTCCATGGCTTCTGTACCAATTCCTACCTACAGTTTCCTGCCTGCTCTGACTTCCTTGGATGATGGAATACAAATTGTGAGATGAAATAAACCCTTTCCTCTCCAAGTTGATTTTAGTCATGGCATTTTATCACAGCAAGAGAAGCCTTACCTAAAACAATGGGTATAACAGTTTAGAAGTCAGTTTCACACTATGTCCATGTAGCACTTGTAAAGGTCCCTTCCTGGGGCCTCTGACATCCCCAGCTATGAGCTTTGACCAAGTTTATAGTATCAGGTATGATTTCTGCCTATGTAGTGGGCCTAAAATCCAACCAGAAAGCACACGCTTCTCACCATAACAGTCACACCACTATTGTACCTGTGGGTAATTCTTACCTGGAAGACTGGCATCGTGAACTTACGGCATCTGTGACTGTTTGCATGAACCCTTCTAAGACTGGTCTCTTCGAGGTCCATTACAGACAAGTCTTATCAGCCCTTCCCCCACACACACAGCGACCACAGATAGCTAAAGGTCACAGGAGTGAGGGGGTCGCACTCCTCAATGACATGGCCACTGGTTCATTGCCCAGTAATCAGCATCCAAGTTCACTCAGGAAACCCTAATTAAATGCAGTGGCTTACACACACACACACACACACACACACACACACACACACACACACAGAGTTTGTATGTGTGTGTAGGGGGAAGACTTGGTTGGGAACAGTGGGGACAATAGAGATCTGGTTTGTTAGAGAAGGGGATAAGAGAAGGTAATTGGGAGGTAAAAAGAACATAGTATATGTGCCTGCAATTGTAAAAGAATGAAATAATACACCAACAAAACTGCGCTCTTTGAAGATATTTTCATTTGAGAGTGAGAGCAACTGAGAGAACAGGAGAGGGACAAGGAGACAGGGCTGGGGATATATATGCACAGACATACTAGTCTGTCTTAATCCTTCCCTGTCATTTCTGAGATGGATGGCACTTTACACCTATACAGAGCCACTCTGGGGCGTCAGGCTGGGGTGAGCACCCTGGAAACCACAGCCATTGCGGCCTATGCCATCCCCTTCTCACCCTTCCGAACCGGGCAAGGGCAGTCCAGCTTCAAATGGGGGACCCTAAAATCACAGTCACATGGGATCCTGGGACATAAGGCCAGCAGAAGGTAAGTGGTGGGCAGCTGTTGGGATGAGCGGGCGTCACTGGCAGTCACACATGTACAAACATCTACCTGTTTAGGTATCACGCTTAGTGCTGTACGTTCCTGTTCCACACTGCAGCAGACATTGGCACTGATGGTGACAAAAGATGCTCATACTCAAAAACATACACGGGTCGTGATGGACCAGAGCACAGGCCTGGAGGGAGAACATTCACTGGTTGCCTTAGATGGACATGGTCTGGTCTAGGTTGGTGCCCCTAGACTTCCTCATAGGATGCCCTGGGAACCCTGAAATCTGACATCTGCTCTCCTAACACACCAGCCAAAGGTGACCTAAAGGCTATGGTGATTCTGAAATCAGTCATTGCTGTCCAATACCAAACTAGAGATGTGGGAAACTCAGCTTTCTCAATAACCTGCCCCGCCCTGCCCCGCCCTGCCCCGCCCTGCCCCGCCCTGCCCTGTCCTGTCCTACCCTGCCCTACTTTGCTTTGCCTCTATGCACCCCTTTGCTTTGCATGCACCAGGACAACTAAAGACTCACATTCATTCAGAAACAGATCCACTCTTCCCTGTACATCCCTTAGGAGAAGGGAAGGCAGGCTCCAGAGGGGCTGCAGCCAGTGGAGGACATGAGGACACCAAATGCTTGTCCCTATGCTGCTCTATCTTGCCCTTAGGTGAGAAGTTCCACAGTGCTGCAGAGGTAGCACATACTTTGAAGTCCCACACCAGGACAATTATTCACAAGGGCTCAGGGGAGGATGGCTAGATATTACTCTATCCTGGGCTTGTCTCTACCCACCAAGCTAGCATGCAGGTGGACAAAACACCCTCCTGCTGAGTTGTGGGTGTGAAGGATGCCCAGTCTTTACCATGAGCCTCTTATTGCTTGACCTTTCCTCCTGCCACTCCTCCCTGACCCTCCTCCTCCCGGTACCCCTCCTCCCTGCTTTACTCCCTCCTCTCTCCCCTCCCCTCTCCTTTCCTTTGCCCTCCCTCGCCCTGCCCTCTCCTTCCCTGCCCTCATTCCTGCTGTCCCATGGTTGGGGCGGGTGCTCCGCCACCCCCGCCATTACTGCCACTCCACCCCCTGTGCAGAGAGAAGTTGCAGTGATAACTCTGGTGTGCATGGTAGAATCGCTGCCTGGAACCCCTTCGATTCTGCCAGGTCAGGTCCTCTGCACCCTACCACACCGCTTGCACCTGGAACGCTGAGCTGAGTCCAGCAAGCCCTTGGGGCAGCAGGGCCATGGAGCTTCGTGGTTATACAGCTCTCTGGGTGCTGGTACTGGCGCAGGTCAGTGAACAGGTGAGTCGCTCTAGGGCCAGCAGAGTCTCTGAAGGCTGGAAATGCATTCCGCCCCCTGAGCTCTGGAGTCCCAGCATTTTCACTGAGGTGCTCTCACTTTTTCTACCAGACACCTGCGTGCGCCCTGGGATCCGCAGCTGCAGCGTCTGGGAACCCTGGAGAGCCGCATCCTCCCCCATCCTCCGGGTCGGGTTGGCTGGAAACCGGCGGTAAGTCCGGGAGGTGGGGGCTCTCTGGATCCACACAGGTAAGCGGCCGGCAACACCCTGCCGCTGGTGTGCAAGCCCTGGGGACTCAGGACGCCAAGAGCTTTGAAGATGAGATCTTGCTTTTTTTCTTTACATTGTGAGTTTATGCTCACGAATGACTTCCCACCGATATCCTTGTAAAACGGCAAAGGCTTGCCAGCGTTACATTGGAGAAAGGGTGATTATATCTGAACGTAGGAAGACTCTAGATCACTCTCTATATTAACGCATCTTTAGTGTGTGCATCAAACCTATAATAGGCAGCATAGTCCTCACTCCAGCATCTTCCCCCCTTGTCTTTCACACTGAAGTCTTCTCCACCTTTGACTGTCACAGGAGACAGAAGCTCAGGTTACATCCCACGTTAGTATTGTGTCCCGGGCCTGCCTCCTTGGACACGAACTTGAATCCGAGTCTTCTGCAAGGTATAGCGGCCTCAGTGGTTCACAAGTGACTTTTCCTTGTGAGGTGTCCTCCGCAATGACGCTTGGTGACTGAGAAAGCAGGCTAGCGCACTTGGTAGGAGGCTCTAGTCCGCTCTGGGTCCGCAGCAAAGACAGGGCTTTCCTCCCCGTGTCCTTTCCTTGGATGAATTAGTTCGAGCGTGTTAGCAGGATTGGCCACCAGAGTCGAGCTAGGTTTAATCTTCTCGGCGGATTTTCAGGAAATGTACACGATTAAAGAATTGACACTTCTGAAATCCTCGTTATCGCTTTCTTCGTCAAGATAAACTTACAAGAACTGAATTCCTCTTTCTGAATGTGGGGGCAGTTAGGAAGGGATAGCTGAGTCTCGACCTTCGGAACCTGAGTACCACTGGAGGGCGCCAGACGCAAACAGTGCGGTTAGACTGGGCAAAGGAAAGTTGAACCTGTTTGAAGACCACCTCCCTTCTCTCTGGTCTACGTCCTGTCCTGCTTCTGTTTCTGTTTCTTTCGCACTCAGCAACACCGTGACCTACAGGAGATGTTAATGCTCTAACTTTGCACTTTGCTCTACTTTCAGAATAAAGTCACGGAAACACCATAGGGATTCAGGACATTTTTGACATGTATTTATCTATCTTGTGTGTGGGGTGCAGGGAGCTGTGGAGGTCAGAGGACAACTTGTGGGAGTCTGGGGATCAAACTGTAGTTGTCAGGCTTAGCATAAAGCAAGCTGAGCGATCCAGTCATCCCACTCGGGACATGTTTATTACACTGACACTAACGAAGTGTTATCCAAGATGATAACATTATAGATAGAACAGAAAGAGAAGACAAGCTTAGTGCCTGAAGCCACAGGCTTCTCAGTGCCTGGCATCTCAGCTCTGGATCCCAAGGGCAGTGAGTGTCTCTATGGTGGACATTTACTCGCCTGATCAGAGTGTGCACCGACAGTGTGAGTTATTGACAGGATGTTGCTAAGTTTGTGGGGACAGGATGCCTTCATGTCCCCTCCTGGTGCTGTGACCCCTTAGTTATCAAACGACAAAGTGAGAGAGTGGACAGCAGTCACACAGCAGAGGCAAGCACAGAGTAACAGGGCCAAGAGCTCTGTCTGCATATATTGGGCAGCCCAGTCTCCGCAATGCATGCTGATTTTTTTAGTTAAGTCTTTGAGCTGTGACTTTAGGCTGATGTGAGGTCTGTACTCTTGCTATTTTGTCTCCCATGTGAAGTAATTACACAGTGGGAAAGAGAGCCTCACACACACCTGAGGCAGTCATGGATAACTAAACTGAGATAAATTTGATTATCAAACACGAATGCATCAATTTACTTTTTGATGACTCTTTGTTGCTTTTTATTCTTTGATTCCTCAATGGTTTTCTCTCATGTTTATTTTTGTACGAACACCCATGATTCCTGTTAAAAACCTTGGGCTTCCAGATCCTGAGGCAAAGCTCAGTTCTTTAGACTCCTCACTGGGGGCTGGAGAGGTGGTTTGGACCCTGAGAGTGCTCACTGCCTTTCCAGAGGGCCTGAGCTTAAGTCCTAGCACATGGGTGGCTCCCAGCTGCCTGTGACTTCAGCTCCAGAGGACCTGTCATTTCTCTGTTGGTACCTGTGCTCACACACACATATACACACACTCACCACACACACATATACACACACT